>OY759214.1:37541138-37866552 GCA_963662175.1 Aradus depressus
TGGGTCCGCTGTTGCAAGGCACTTAATAGCTGTAGGGCCCAGCGTTCCTAAAAACGTACTATCTGTGTGGTCCGCTGTTGCAAGGCACTTACTAGCTGTGATGCCCAGCGTTCCTAACTTCGTACTAGCTGTGGGGTCCGCTGTTGCGAGGCACATACTAGCTGTGGTGTCCGCCGTCGCAAGGCACGTACTAGCTGTGATGCCCACTGTTCCTAACTATGTACTAGCTGTGGTGCCCAGCGTTGCAAGGCACATACTAGCTGTGGTCACAAACGTTCTTAAGTACGCATTGGCTAGGACGTCCAGCGATGCTAAGTATTCACTAGCTGTGGTTTCCGCCGTTGAAAGGCGCATACTAGCTGTGATGCCCAGCGTTCCTAACTTCGTACTGACTGTGGGGTCCGCTGTTGCGAGGCACATACTAGCTGTGGTGACCAGCGTTCCTAACTACGTACTAGCTGTGGTGTCCGCCGTCGCAAGGCACGTACTAGCTGTGATGCCCAGCGTTCCTAACTATGTACTAGCTGTGGTGCCCAGCGTTGCAAGGCACATACTAGCTGTGGTCACAAACGTTCTTAAGTACGCATTGGCTAGGACGTCCAGCGATGCTAAGTATTCACTAGCTGTGGTTTCCGCCGTTGAAAGGCGCATACTAGCTGTGATGCTCAGCGTTCCTAACTTCGTACTAGCTGTGGGGTCCTCTGTTGCGAGGCACATACTAGCTGTGGTGACCAGCGTTCCTAACTACGTACTAGCTGTGGTGACCAGCGTTCCTAACTACGTACTAGCTGTGGTGTCCGCCGACGCAAGGCACGTACTAGCTGTGATGCCCAGCGTTCCTAACTATGTACTAGCTGTGGTGCCCAGCGTTGCAAGGCACATACTAGCTGTGGTCACAAACGTTCTTAAGTACGCATTGGCTAGGACGTCCAGCGATGCTAAGTATTCACTAGCTGTGGTTTCCGCCGTTGAAAGGCGCATACTAGCTGTAGTGCCCAGGGGTTCTAAAAACTTACTAGCGTTACTACAGTTGAAGAACTATAAGCCTTATTCCGTATGAATAATTGAAAATTATAACATCATGAATGTATTGTCGAGGAACTGAATAGCCTTATAGAAGATATTGGGAGAAAAGTCAAAGTTCCCCGGGCAACGCCGGGTATTACTGCTAGTAAATGAATAAATACATTTTTTAAATTAATTTAATAAATATATCCCTGAAATAAGAATAAGAAATAAACAAAAAATTATAATAATTTTTTTTCTATAATATATATTTTTTTAAATATAATAATAAAAAATAAAAGAAATAATAAAAATACATTAAATAATATACCAAGAGAAATAAAATAAATCAGCACAAGGTAGTGAAAAATAATGATTAAACACGTACATTCGACTGACCTTTCAGGTGTGGAGGAACTCTGCCCAAAAATTAAAAATTAAAGCTTTGTATCAAATAACATTTTTGGATATTATATATATTTTTTAATTAAAGAATTACTTTGATAATAGATCATGGAACATGGAAGTCCTGTATGTTTCTCTATACCGACTCATGTTCCTTTTTTGTACATTTGAAAATGTATAATAGTTATTTTAATTATAATTTATTTTGAGAGGTTGTTCCAACCAGGGAAACGGCTGTTTAACAGAATATTCAAGGTGGCTGTTTTTGTAGGGAGTTGGAGTGAGTGGAATGAAGCGTTGAGTGGAGAACTGGACAAGGTGAGTGGAGGTATCGTGAAGCGGCTGAGTGGAGAGAGCATGAGTCTGGTGCGGCAGGTGAACGACATCCCGAGGGTCTACAGACGGACGAACCGGGAGCCTCCCACCAAGCCTTGTCCTTACATCACCCAGCTGCTGGCACTCCCGACCAACTTCTACACCAGTCACAACACCCATCCCAAGGCAATCCTCTGGCTTCAGACTATGTTCTCTACAGTTACCAAACAGTCAGTATTCGTCATTTATTTAGCCTCATTCCCGCAGCATCTGAAACTCTAAAAGTTACTAATGAGCATCACAAAGACCATGAATATTTTCATACATTCCGCACTGAGTAGGAGGCGGTAACATCCAACATGGGATGCAACATATCTCAACGCCTTATAGTTAGTTATTGTGACTCATGCCCGGACTTTAACCGCGCTGAGTAGGAGGGGGTAACATGGAACACGATATGCAACATATCTTAACGCCTTATATTTAGTTATTGTGACTAATGTCCGCATTTCAACTACGAGGTCCAGTGCCTACTTCAAGAGCACTGTTTCGTCGCTCTGGTGGACATATGCCCGACTCAAGTCCTAAATTTTTCCAACCTAAGTTTAATTACTTACGTTAGGGGTCTTTAGCGACTACCTGATATCACACAGGCATGAATTGCTTAACATCTCATCCGAAGGACGGCATGCTCAACGTTTCTTCCCCCCAAAAAGTCAGCTGGGTTTCGAATAAGTAATCAAGCTCAATAGACAAGCACGCTATCCCTGAGCTACCAGCGCTCTCTTCCCTTATATCTTGGAAACTAATAATCGTATAGTAATAAATACCACATCATTAGACAACTTATTCCGAGTCCCATTCATAACAAAACAATTTTAAATCCTTCGATGTAGAAGTGTTAGAAAGTTGATCTAAATTTCGCGTCATTTTTGTCTCCTCCATACGCCGTTTCAAGATTGATAACTAATGACTAAGTATTGATAGTGGTGACAAGAACGCTCTGCTAAGAGGCGATATGATCTCACAGTTAAAGGCCGAGCATGAATCATAATAACTATTAGAAAAAAAGTACATTAGATTTTTTTTTTTTAATACCGGAAATCTGATCTTTCCATACTTCACAGGAATAAAACAACACATTGTCCATGTGTGGCCCTTGTTTATAATGACCTAAGAACTGTGCTTATTTGAGCATGAAGATAATTGTATTCAACTCTCACAATAGTCACAGATACATTAATTATATTAAGATATAAGGTCACTTGCCCAGTTTTCCACGTCATCATATTATGAATGACAATTTTCATACATTTTTTATTTTTAAAAATATAACATTTCTCCTGTCTAAATATGTATTATTATATGTCAAATATAATATCCAATACACAATTTATATTTTCGTCTTCCTGATAAAAATTTATGGCTAAATAGTATCAACCATGTCACCCTTAAAAAATATTTTTATTAACTGCTGCAATTTCCTTGACTTTGATGTGTGATAGACATTTATAGGTCATAGAAATTTAAGATAATATTTAATGGCCTCAAAATCAAGGAATTTGCTGCAATATAATAAATAAAAAATAATGAACAAAAAGATGTTTTCAATGGTCACATGATGGATACTTTTTAACCCCCGATGCAAAAAGAGGGCTGTTGAAAGTTTGAAGCCTTTGTCTGCGTGTGTCATCGTAGCTCCAAGACGGCTGAACCAATTTCAAAGCGGTTTTTTCGTTTCAAAAGCTGGTAGTTGCGAGATGATTCTTAGCTATGTTTGGTGGAAATCGGGTATGCCATTTCCAAGATTTTCAAGTTTCATCAGAGCCTGTGTAGAGATCTGGGCCTCTATTACAGCTAGAGACTTGAAGTTTGAACTCAAATCTTTATAAGCCCAAGCCCCTCTCCACTAAGCCCTTCAAGCCCCCCTTTTTTTTTTAAGTTTCATTTTTTGTGTATGTTTTTTTTTTATTTACTATTTTCTAGCCATATAATGTTATCAGGAAGACGAAAATATAAATTTTATATTGGATATTATGTTTGACATAATAAGTATTTAGACAGAAAAAATAAGTTTCAAAAATGCCCAGATTGGTGAAACGTTGAACCTATATGTAAAAAATAAATATATTTGGTAGAGCGTAAGGCCAATTAACTGTTGTTTCTTAACCACCTTTTACTATTGAAGTTACAACTGATCTCAAATCAAGGACATCCTTCCTTCACCAACTTTTATTTTTATTTTTGCAACTGGAATTGTATGAGTAGTAAGGTAACTACAAATGAAATGTAATTATCGAGTATACTCGTAATTATTTCAATAGTCTGTAAACAGGAGAACAGCATTGTTTCTCCATCGTTTGAACATTCTGAATATGCTTTTGCAATAAATATTGTTTGCACTTACCAATACTTGCCTGCAGATATTACACATCAGTTGCTGAGGTTCTCGATTCGGTACAAAAGACAGAAGAGAGTCTTCGAAGACTGAAGAAGGCTCGGGACAGAGCCAGCAATTTAGTGCCTAATGATAGAAGAGTTGAGGACGACAACAAAATCCGTTTACAACTTCTTCTGGATGTCAACGCGTTTGTCAAAGGAGTAAGATCACTTATCACTATTTTGTTTTATCACATTGGCTGCCAGGTTCACTCTTTTCTATTATATATATAGTGTTTTTAAACTTAAGGCACGCTCTCCTTCGAAAGGGACGTTAAGCGATGGTCCCGAGCCTGTACGATGTCAGGTACTCATTAAAGACCCCTGCTCAGAATCACTAGTTCTGCACGCATCTAATGCTACAAACATTCCTACTGCTTCATCCCTGAAATGTCTGCTCCTCATTTCAAAAAAACTTAGCAATCTTAGTCATCTTTGGTTAATGATGGTAATAATGTTTTCTTTAGAAAAAAAATAATAATAATTACTTTATTTTTTTTTTAGATTGAAGAATTTGGATTGAAAAAGGAAAAAATAGAAAAACTAGATGATCTTTTATTGTTGGTCGAAGCCACGCAAAAATCATAACTATTATGTAGTTTTTATTTATATTTTTGAATTATTGTATGAAGCCAGTATTTTAATTTTAAACCATTAAAATTAGCATGAATCAGCCTGCCGCAGCGCCCTAAGTGCATTATGTAAATAACATTTTATCCATATTTAATTAAAATGTATTGTTATCAATAATAAAGGCTATTATTTTATTTATTAAGGTAGTTTTTAATTTCCACCCCATATCCTATTACTCTCCTTGAAGTTTTGCATAGCTTTAGTATGTTCTTATCATGGTGTTTTTATAGATTGTTTCTAAGCTTGATAAAAAATGGATTAGAATTACATGTAAGTATCGAATTTCTTTCCAGTATTGTTTTTTTGCCCTTATGCATATTCTTCTTCATGCCTCTATAATGGTGTTATTGGTTATTCACAACATCCTTGAGAGAGTTCCATCTATGAAATAACTATCCCGGACGGGATTCAAACCCGCAACCGCAAGACCATGCGACTGAAGCCCTGCGCTCTATTCCGCACTGTCCCAATTAATAAGTTCATGAAACTTAAAAAATCTGCTGGTTATAAATTGAACTTCTTAACTCGCCAATGACTTAGTCTGTGGTAAATACTACTTGATAATGTTGCGAGCTCTCGTGTTGTCGTACACTGTCTTCTCAAATGCTAACAAAAAAATATGATCGTGAGCCCGTTTATTAATGATAGAGAAGAATGTACAAGAAACGAAGGCGAAGAATGGTAGAAACATTTTTATAAAATGAAAAATAAATAGGGAAATCATAATACTTTAAAAAGTCACTCCTATTTGTAGTGAGTAAAATTGGATATAAATTTCTCTTGGAATATGAACTTGATCAGTAAAGTAGACGATAATTGTGAGAATCACAATTGAGGGGATTAGAAGCAAAGGGATGTAAGTGACAAAAATGTAATTTCGAGATAATTATCTTCAAAGTTATAATAACATCGTAAATTCAGGTATTTTCCACTAGATAGCATACCACTGGTACTAACAATCGTTCTGATCATTAGTCAGTAGTCAGGGTAGGTGTCAAGGAAGATGTTAACACATATCTCAATTTTAGCCAAATTGTCACACATCCATTTGCTTTTAACCCCCTCAATTATCGTCCCGATGGGAGACCTATTCGGATGTATATTAATGGTATTCTATTAGATTATTAGAATCGCAGAACAAAAATATTATAATGGTGGTTAAAAAAAAAATATATAGTTTTCCAATGATTTTATTGATTATAAAATATACATTTAAATATAATTAATATAATGATACATAAATAGAAGAGACATCCTCAAACCAAGACAAGAACCTTTTTCAGTTCATAAGTTTTGCGATCAAGTTCTTCGTTTTTATTTTTCAAACACAATGAAACTTCAGTATCATATTAAAAAAAAAATAATAGGTAATAAAAAAATCGCACAAATTAGGTCCCCATATGAGAATAAATATGTTTTATTTAGTTAATGTTTCAGCGAAATGACATTATAAGGACGTTACAATAGAAACTATAGAGAAAATAAATGTAAATTAATTATTCTAACCTTGTAACATAAGACTAAAAGTGACGAAAAAGTAAGATCAGAAAAGAAACTATCAACTTAAATATGTGTGAGAAAAACTCACCACAATAGAATGGAAATCTAAAAAAGAGCATGGTCCAAGTCTAGTCCGGAAAATTGCCGAGTGACATAGCAGTGCCTTCTTTTGAAACATTGAAATGACTGACATCTGGATGATACTTAGCTATTTTTCGGGAGTACATCTTCAATCAATCTCTCTATCTAGGTCTTTTTGAAATTTCCATGCTATTTTTTCAAGTGTTTATTCTCTCTCATACAAGTTAATTTTGCTAGTTTCTTTTATGATCGAGCATACAATGTACTTTTTCATAATTTCAACTAACTTAGAAACATAACGAAAACTACTTTTAAATACAAAACAACAAGCAGCAGGGTCTTTGGAATGAAAATAAACAAATGAAGATGTGAGTGTATCCAATAAATCGATGAACAATGGTCAGTTAAAATATGAAGGTTACAAAATGGAACTTGTCTGGGACACCATAGATCAACAATGACCTACTGACAAACATAAATGATTCAGTTCGAACAGTATGAATATTTTCGGATTAATTAACTTAACATAGGCAGTATGCAAGATGAGAGCACCTAGAGGATTTTTGAACTCTACATATTTAAATAATTCTAATTTAATATTTTCCCAAACATAAACAGGTTTACAGTGTCGAAAGTGTTATGAATATTAAAGTCTCTTCAAGAAGTTGTAAAGTCCTTTCTGCTTTATTGTGACAATATACAAGATGAAGGACAACGTTAATCAGTGAACATTACACGACTAACTTCAGCAATGACCAACTCTACAAGGACTTAGAAACTCATTTCTTGTCCCCGGGTCTCCCTCTTTGTTGGGTCCCGTCCTGTGCCCTTCCCCGGTTCTCCCATAGGATCCACCATTTCTGCGATCTGTACCGATATAGTGGAAACTAATAACGTGAATAATGTACCCGTTTCATCAGATCACTTTTGAACTTAGTGCTCACGATGGCGTTAGCCGAGACCGGTATACTTTATGTACTTATTTTTGTGGAATTAAAACCAACCAACCAATCACTTTTCGTCTTCCAATTACAAAATATAATCATTAACGACAATATAGCATTTCGCCGAAAGTGACTGAATAAAACATATTTATCTCCTGCTAAGGTGATCAAATTTGGATGATTTTTATTCTCTGTAAAACTTCAGTCTATAGATGGAGGTGACTAGATGAGGATACTGGAGTTATCTATATTGCAGTGCCGTCATAGAGAGGGCTACAGAACCACCTCACATTCCTAGGCGAAGAGGGAGCTCTAGTTAATTTTGCTAAACATATACGATATCCTATCCCCCAAGTCCGCGTCCTCTCTTATCTAAAATTGTTCGAACAAATCAACTATGAAAAACATTTAACCTTTGAATTATAATCATAAGAGTTCATTTAAAGAGAGAGATAATACTTTTCCTGTACTACCATAAGATAATTAATCTACATGGAGATTAATTAAATTTTATTCAACAAAAAAAATGAGTAACAAATTAAAAATACTCATGATAATTAATGTTCAGATTCAACTTGCAGGATATATATATAAATATATATTTATTTTTGGCCTTATGTACGTATTCGCCGTGGCACACACACCGTTCTATATATACTCTATATAATACTCTTTCAGAGAAAAACTATCTGCCGGACGGGATTCGAACCAGCAACCATCGTAAGACCATGCGACCAAAGCCCTATGCTCCAGCCCGCAGGGCCACCACCAGATTTCAGTTACAGTTAAGAAAGATCACATCCTTAACTTGTGCTCAAAATAAATTCATGTGCAAGTTTAATTTTAAATAGAGCCATTACAAAGAATACCAATTTTTAATTAATCATTTTTCCAATTTATTGTAAAAAAAATTTGCGTTTTTAGTATTTAGCCAAAATTGGAATTCACTATGAGCATTTATATAAATATAAACAGTATGAAATAATTAAAACACAAGTTCAAACATTATCCTTAGATGATCTTGTAGCCGCCATTTTTCGTTTAGACTCTTCTGCTTCCCGCATTATTCTTAAAACGTGCATTTCAAAATCATCATCGTCTTCAACGTAGCATCTCTAAACAAAAAAATAACATTTAGAAATTTGGGTTATACTTTAATCAAGTTTATTTAGAAAAAAAAAATATCGTACCCTCTCAAATTTTCTTCCAATTTACGTATTTTT
This sequence comes from Aradus depressus, assembly GCA_963662175.1. Taxonomy (NCBI): domain Eukaryota; kingdom Metazoa; phylum Arthropoda; class Insecta; order Hemiptera; family Aradidae; genus Aradus; species Aradus depressus. The sequence goes on from OY759214.1 coordinate 37,549,684, forward strand.
ATTTCTTATAGTTTTTTTTTAACAAAAGCGGTTTAGTTCTTTTTTTTTTCTTTAAAAAAAAAAATTAAATGTGACCCAACTCAGGAACGGAAAGAACTCGAGTCCAAAATCCCATTTTGTACCGTATTGCATGACTATCCCTGGAAAAGTTTTTATCTGAAGGTCACTCGAATAATTTCCAAATTTGAATTTCTCGAAATCAAGAACTAGAATTTTAAGATAAGAAATGCCCATTTGACAGTGCTATTAATTTTATTGACTATGAACACTTAAAAAACCAAAAAGATTAAATGGTTATATGGAATTCTATAAGGAATAGTTTTTACAGCACCGTTTTCAATAGGACAGCAACTGTTCCCATAAATATAGCTAACGTTTAAAAAAATAAGTGGTGCTGGAGGTAGCACAAGGTTTTTCACAAACCATCAAACTATTCTAGTACTCTGAAAAAAAAATATACTTAATTCAAAACGGATCCTTTTATTATCTCTACAATTTTCATTTGAATAATGTTTTGACTGTGTAATGTGTCTTTATTTTCCACTGATATGGCACATAGTTTACACCGAGATCCTCAATTCACGTATCATGTTAGATGTCAACATTGTTGATTTTGAGTTATGCGATGGACAAAAATTGACGAGTGAGTGAGCGAACCACATAACAAAATATGAGATGTGGTCATTATAGGACTTTCTTATACCAACCACACTTAGAAATCACTCTCCCCTCTCAAAATCATTTTATACTGGTATTACTGAGTCTATGAAAGTAATGAGTTGGCGTCAATGGTATTTTTTTGTTTCATTGTACAGTGTAGTCCTGAAGGAGAGTTTCATTTTGAGAAGAGGGAGGGGAAGAGAATGATCTGTAAGCGTGGTTGGTATAAGAAAGTCCTGTAATGGCCACATCACATAAAAATTACCAATAATAAAAAATATTATATGATTCGTTGCAACGCGATACAATTTAAACATTATTTTGAAGTATCTCCTATAGAAATTGATTTCTCATTGTTTGAGACGCTTTAACATTAGTCGTACAGATCCTACCTCAAATCTGAGGACTTCATAACGATCGGAAATTTAATAAAGAACATTTTTGGCAGGAACCAATTTTCGATAGGACTGAATAGGAAAAGTCTAAAAATATGTGTTTCAAAACTACATTTCAGGACGGTTTTCGGTATGCAACTGGAAAACCGGACGACCGGCGAAAATTTGTTTTTATACAAAATATATATTTCAGTTTTTGCTACAACTTTTACTTGAAAAGATTTTCGGTGAGGTTATAAACCAAGCGATTTCTTGTAAAATATACTCAGACCCCAAATTAAATTGGTCTCAATTTTCGTTCAATTTCGGCCAAAATCTAATCAGATTTCATGTTCATAGCTATAATCGTTTTCGCGCTAGAAACTTTCCAATCACATACAAACAGACATCATCGCGAAAATGGTCAACACGTTTTCAGGGGACCATTAAACTTTTAAAATGATTACAATACTTCCTCATACTATAAAAAGTATAGTTATCTTACTGGCAATATTGACAAAATTGAATTTTTCATAACTAGTCCCCTCAGTGACTCAATTGAATATAAGAAGATGGTACCTTGAAGGAAGGAGGACAACTGTTATTGTTGGTGGTGGTTGAAGAAGATTCAGAAGAAGGGAAGAGGTTGCCAGAGGCAGAGGAGGAGAATGCGGACCGGTCATCGAGTTCCTCAAACATGCTGGAAGAGTCTGCATCCGTCTGGAATCCTGGAGAAGGGCCACTCACCCACCGCACTCGCAGAGGGTTCTCTATCAGTCCTCTCTCGAACCGCATCGCCATCTCCTGTCACAACATCATTCATCTTATTGAAGTGTAAACATTTTAACTCTCGGTAGGGGTTATGTCAGAGCATAAATCTCGTTGATGTGGATGCTGCGTGTGTCTGTCAGACGGTTGCGCGCGCATCTTCTTTACCTGTGATCTCAGCTGTTGTTGAGCATTTCTACGTTCATGGGATGATTAGATAAAACATAGATGTATAGATATAACAATGATTAGATACGAATATAACATTGTATTTTTACAACATTATTGACCATATTTACCGTTGTAGTGAATTTAACTAAAATATCAATATTACGAACTATAAAATGACCTTTCGGTAAGAAACTTTTAGGTTTCCTCATATTACTTTTATTATTGTAAAATTATAGAATTTTTAATCAAAATGAGTGCACAACAGCAAATTTTTGAAACTAAAGCAGATGTTTATACATCAATTCTAGTGAGTAACGCATCACTCACACATTACTTTTTTATTTCTTGAATTTTGGATTCGTTATTTCGTATTAAATTTGTATCCAAACATACAATTCAGAAATCAATTCATTATAAATTTAAGTAGATAAAAAAAAAAAAAGTAAAATATAGCTTTTTGACCATATTCGAAAGTCGTCGATGAATCCTTCTGAATCCTCATACTAAATTTTGTGTCGATACATTAATTACATCGGCAGTTATTAAGGTTTTTGAGTCGAGTCCCCCTTTCATTTCGGCCGATTTCTCTGGTTCACAGATTTTTAAAAAACATTGTTTACAATATCCCTGCAGAAAATGATATCTATAATTATAAAATATGTGGAAATTAGAAAAATATAAGACAGAAGAGTTGCAATACTTACAGCCGCACTTGAGTTTTCAAATTCTACCAAAGCACTCCCTTTTTTCTTTTGTGACACAATGATTACTTCCACGTCTCCATACTGTAAAAACGATAAACAAAAGTTATTAGATAATTAACAAAAACTAGTACAAAAATCATGATGGGACAAACGTATGAATATTAAAATAAATTACAACCAGAAACTTGTTGAACTTTTTATTGTCTAATATCATAAAAAGATATACATAAAGTGTTCCCGTTTCGGTTTACGCCATCGTTCGCACAAAGTTCAAAAGTGACATTTAAGTTTGCTAGATTGTTATATTTATGCAATTCTCATGTTACTTCAGACTTCGTAAGATTGTCCCAAATAGAAGGAGAAATAAGGTACATATAAGAAATAAGGTCTCTTCTGATAATAACAAAGTACAAGAAAAATAAAATGGATACTACACACTCATTATAATAAAAATACACAATATATTATATTTAAAAAATAAAGAGGGGGTCATGGTGGCCATGCGGGTTAGAGCGTAGGGCTTTGGTCGTATGGTCTCACCATGGTTTACTGGTTCGAATCCCATCCGGAAGTGAGTTTTATTTCGTAGATAGAACTCCCTCCTGGGGCCATGGATGCCGTAAATAATTGACATGGCTAATATGCATCATACATAAGGCCAAATCAAAAAAAAAAGTATGTTAAAAAAAAATAGTGTATTTCACAAAATATACGAGTATGGGAGTACTTTCGGTATTGCTACCATCTTCAGCCACGATTTAACAAGTATTTGTTAAATCATGGCTGAAGATGGTAGCAATACCGAAAGCACTCCAATATATTTTGTGAAATAGGCAATATTTTAAAAAAAACATACGTTTTTCTTTATTTTTATTGTTTCAATATATCTCTGCAGAAAAAATCACATTTTTCTGATATCCCACACTCTTCAGCAAGCTCTCTGACTTGCCTGCACCAGGGTGATTTTGTCGACGTGTGGGTCAGTTGACGTGGAAGGACGTCCAGGACGCTCATCGTCTTCAATCGACTGTCGACCATCCTTAAAACGTTCATGCCACTTGAAACATGCCGTACGCTTCATAGCAACATCACCGTAAGCCGTGTTGAGCATAGCAAATCTTTCAGTCACAGATTTTCCAAGTTTAACACAAAATTTCCCAGCAAGTCGTTGCTCATTCATTCTGAAATCCGACAAACGCAAAAATCGCACTTAACTAAAAACCGTGTTGCTAATCAACAAATGAAGATATCTGCAAGCAGGAAACAGCGTTATCATCATCATCAGCTGATCTGTACAAAACTAGCGACAACAAGCGGATTCCCCTGGAACCAACTGGAGCCGCGCAATTCAAACCGTTCGCGTATTTTTTTTAACATACCTCGTATATCTGGGGAAGTAAAAACAGGGCAGAAATAAAAATAAATAAAAAGTTTACCTTAGAATACATAGTATAAAGGTTTTTGGTGTTGTATCCTCCATTGTTTTCATCATCTTTCTCACTCTTCCAACTCAATTTAAGTCTGTGAGAGAACAGATCTCGGCTGGACCGCAAGAAATCCCTTTCTTTCGCTATTTGTTTTTGGATATACTGCATCTCCTCTGTTATCAGTCGAGATCCTTCCCTCCTTAACCTGTCCACCTCGGCCTTGCAACAAAAACAAAATAGAATAAGAAATTACGACAGAAAATAAATTATACTTCTGATATTCTATATATTAGAGACCAAACCACCCGTCCATCATTCTTTTCACTTATCAGTCCTTGCAAGACTCCCGACTAATGTAACTCTCTCTAATTTGAAATATAATTAATAATTAATTAGATGTTTTTATTGTGAATAAACTTTTTTTTTTTTTTTTTTACTTTCTTGTACCTATAAAGAAGTATTATTGTAATTGAGAGAAAATCCGAGTTCGAGGTTTCAACGGATTTTCACGTTTCAAGATCACCAGAATATGTTAAGACCTTTTTTTTCTGTGTGAGCGCTCTACGATCGAATACATTGAGCCCCTTCTAATCCCCCCATCCCTTTGGCCGATTCTGCTAAAAATTAATACATGACGAGGGGTTTTTGGCGAATTTCGTTAAAAATCGATGGGTGTTCTCATGGGATTCTGGATATATATAGGTTAGGTTAGGTTTTATGACTCATGCCCGGGCTTTAACTACGAGGTCATATCGCCTACTACCAGAGCGATCTTTCGTCACTCTGGTGGACATGAGCCCGACTCTACTGTGGGAGTCCTAAATTTTGCCTACCCTAAATTTTTATTCATCTAGGGTAGGGGTCTTTAACGAGTACCTGACATCGTACAGGCTCGGGACCATCGCTTAACGTCCCATCCGAAGGACGGCGTGCTTAAGTTTATTTTACCTCCCAGATAAAATAAACTAAGGGCCTCGGTCGGGTGGATATATATATATAAAATATCCTTTCGATACATTCATTCTACAAAGAGTTATCGTGTTTACAGACATTTGTTCATTTCACATTTGAATCAGGGGGTCGAAAAATATGTAATTCCATTGAAAATTCAACCTCGAAATTCTGAGAAATTACGGGGGAATTAAAATGCGATTTGACTCAGCCCCAATTCTAAGATTTCTTCTTGCCTACCCACCCTATCATTGCCCCCGTTAATCGGGAGTAGTGTGCACTTCATGGCAAAAAATCACACAGCTGCTCTGACATAAACAAAATAAAGTCATACCAGAAAGGTAGTAAATAAAATGATAGATAAAACACTTTTTTGAACACTTATATTGTCTAATTCCACTAACATATACTTAAATGTGTACCGGTTTCGGCTTACGCCATCGTCAGCACAAGATTTAACAGTAATTGAGATATTTGCCAGGCATACATATTTATATTAACCTAAGAGTACCTGAGTTGAAAGGGTCCCCTTCCCCTAGTAAAACCAGGTGGAAATCTCTATTCTAACGGTAATAACCAACTGTGGACTTATTTGAAAAACAAGAAAATAAAACCAAAAACTAACATTTCAAAAAACACTATAACATAACTGTACAATATATAGCTACTATATGTCTAAGTAGAAAATTATTTAACCTAGGTTAGTATTGCCATGGATGTTTGTTAGCTGAGAGGGATTAACAAAGGAGAAAATTTGAAGTAACATATCATTGATATGTTTCGCAAATGTAGATTTTTCCCCTTTCCTACAATATCAGTTATGTGCTCATTGATACGTTCTCTGAATTTGCGTCCCGATTGACCTGTGTATACCCAACTGCACGTTTCACATTTGAGTTGGTAAACACCACTCCGGTCCTCTATTTTTATTCTGTCCTTCGTCTTGTTTAAAGGTTGATTAATCGTGTTGATAGTTTTAAACCCTACTTCTTAACCTTCTGACGATGGCGTAAGCCGAAACCGGTACATATTTGAGTATATTTTTGTGAAATTAGACAATATAAGTGTTCAAAAAAGTGTTTTATCTATCATTTTATTTTATTTATTAGTATTTCCACTATATCAACACAGAACGCCAAAAATGTATTCGGAGAATGGTAGTATTTAGACATGACGTTATAAGTTAAATTAATTTTTTTTTAGAATCTTAGAAAAGTTTCTGTATATTTCTACATTCCTAGTGTATGGAATACTCACCTTAATCATTACTTAATAATCGGAGAAGAGTGTACTTAACAAATAATATTAAGATAAAAAACAAAAGTGACTCTAATAATTTAACAAAACAGAAATGACGATTAGGAAATGTTAAAAAATAAAAATATTTACAGCGAATTTTTCAGAAGCAGTCCTCCCAGCTTTTGAATTGGTCCCTTGTTCAGATAGCCGTTCTCTAGCATCTAATTCCTCCTTCATCTTTTTTCTCCGGGAATCAAGTTCTTGATTGCGAATTTTGGCCGCTTTCTTGGCATTATAAACTTTGTCATATGCAGCCTGTAAACAAGGAAAAAAAATTATGATTATCAATACTGAATGTAGATGTCATAGCATCAATGGTCATTAATTAAGAAATGGTATTTACTTACTCGAGCTTTTTCATCAAGAAGAATTTCCACAGCATTCGACAATTCCAAGAATAATTCCGCAGCTTTTGGATTGTCAGGATTTTTATCAGGATGGCATGTCAAAGCTTTTTTCCTGTAAGCCTTTTTAACCTGTTCATAGATACACACAAATATATTAGCCACACATATAATTCTAGTCAGTTAAATATAATATTCTTAATCAAGATGGAAATGTAATTTAATACGAAATGAATGATTGAAATTAATCCTACCTCTTGAGATGTGCAAGTGGATTGTAACTCAAGCATCTCGTACACGTCCATATCTGCAAGCTTATCAAATTTATCCATTTTCCAAATGAAACAGAACAAAAGACAAACGAGTTACAGATCCACAAGAAACCTTCTCTTGTTTTTGGAAAATCAATTAATCGAACTGTATACACACAATCGATACCAATCATAAATATTCGATTAGCAGTGATGGGAATAGTTTGTGAAACCGAAAAAAAAGTAAATGAAAATTAAGGGGAAAAGGAAAAATAGAGAGAAAAGAAAAGAAAGTAATTTATTTGGGCCGGCATTCAAGTGCCTTTCACAAAAATGACAAAATACAGAAAAAGAAAAAAAAAAATAAAAAGAAAAAAAAAAAAAAAAAAAAAAAAAAAAAAAAAAAAAAAAAAACATTAATAGTGATAAATAAAACTAAAATCTAAGTTAAAATGTCCTGTGGGAGTCTGGGTCGCAGTCGGCGATGTGCAGTGGGCTGTCCAATATTGAAGTGGACAGCTCCAGGGCTGAGGGGCAGGTTCTGGAGGAACGTCTCAGTCAGAGATCGCAGGACGGTGTCCATGGGAGCTATGTCCAGTTCTTTATGAATTATACTGCCTCTCACGAACCACGGTACGTTGAGACCTATGCGGAGGGTTTTGTTTTGGAATGATTGTAATTTTCGTTTTACTGTTTTGCTTGCACTGTACCATATTGGGCAAGCATATGTTAGTAGTGGACGTAATAGTGATGTGTACAAGATTTTGATGCAATTTGGGCGGAGTGGAGTGTTGCGGTTAATGAGTGGATAAAGTTGTGAGAGTCTTTGATATGCTTGTGTTAGTTTTGTTGAGATGTGGGTGTGCCATGTAAGTCTTGTGTCCATGTGTAAACCGAGATATTTTAATGTTTGTTGTGGAGTATTCCAGGGAATATCAGTATTGTCAATTTGGATGTTGTTGGTTTGGCGTATTCGGCGGAGAGAAAAAATTTTGGCTGATGATTTCAAAGGATTTAATTTTAACTTCCAGTTAGAAAACCAAGTTGAGATGATGGAGACAGCTGATTGGAGAGTGTGTGTGGCAATGTGAATATCGGAGTGTTGTGCTAGTATTAAAGTGTCGTCCGCATAGGTAGCAAGCACCGTGGTCTGCGGGACTGGCATGTCATGGCAGTATAAGTTAAAAAGAACTGGGCTGAGAATAGCTCCCTGAGGGACACCTGCACCTATCGTCCTCCGTCTGCTGACCGCGACGTTGATCCTGACCTGGAAAGAGCGATCCCTCAAGAAAGATGAGATCATATTCTGAAGGTACTGCGGTGGTCCTGTCAAGTGAAGTTTGTACAGCAACCCCTCATGCCAGATGGAGTCGAACGCGGCTGCCACGTCTAGCGATGCTGCAGCTGTATACTCCTTCTTTTCGAATCCTTTGATAATAGCTTCAGTGACCCGCTGAAGCTGGTGGAGTGTCGAGTGATTCGAACGGAATCCAAACTGGTGCTCCGGGATAGTTTGCGTTGAGTCCAGGTGAGTCAAAAGCCGTCGAAGGATAATTTTCTCAAACACTTTTGATATGGTCGGCAACAGGCTGATTGGGCGATAGCTGGCCGGATCATGCTTTGGTTTCCCAGGCTTGTGGAAAAGGAGGACTATTGCATTCTTCCAGGCCGAAGGAAAGTAGCCGAACCGAAGGCATGCGTTGAAGATGCTGGTGAGGTAGGCGTCGCCTTTAGGAGGAAGCTTCTTCAACACCAGATTTGGGATGAGATCATCCCCTGGAGTTTTCCTTGTTGGGAGCTTTCTGATGACTCCTCTGACTTCCTGTGGTGTTGTGTATTCTATCGGGAGATCTGCAGTGGAGTGGTGTTGTGTCATGAAGTTAGTCACTAGGTCTGTTGTTTGTGAGTTGGCGGAATTATGAAATGTAAATTTTTGTTCTAAATGGGCAGAAAATATGTTGCATTTGTCGTTATCAGTGATGGCTGGTGGTGTATGTCCGTCTGTAATCGTAGGTATTGAAGTATGCCGTCGCAAAATACGTTTTGTCTCAGTCCACAAGCTAGTGTCTCCCGGGGAAATGTCACTTAGATGTCGTTGGTAGTTAGATATACGGAGGTTGTCTAATTCCCACTTGACTGCGCGAGCCATGCGATTGAAGACAACCTTGTCCTGGGGTAGCCTAGAACGTTGCCATAATTTTCGCAATCTATTTTTCTCTTTTATTAGCGAGAGAATGTGTCGGGGGACTGTTCTCTGGCCAGGCCGGAGATCCGAGTACTTCCTGTACGTCGAGAGGTCGATTGAGCTCCTTATACTGTCATTAAAATGTCCAATGTGCACGTCGATGTCGTCTGTAGAGTTATAATTGAGAGGTATAGTAAGTGTATCTGTTAGTCGGTCACGAAATACGTCCCAGTCAATTTTCCCATTTATTAATTTTGGTAGAGGGGGGTTCTTTTGAAATTCTTCAATGAACGTTACTATAACCGGTAAATGGTCTGAGTCTAACTCAACTAGGGGTTTTTGGAAAAAAGGGAATCTGATGTTCTGTATGAGACAGATGTCCAGGATGTCGGGGAGAAAATTGTGCTGTGTGGGGAAGAAGGTCGGTTCGTCGGGAGGGATAACTAGCATGTCAAGTCTGTTGGAGTAATGAAGAAGTCTGCTTCCGTTATTGTTTGTCATTCTGCAGCCCCATAGTCTGTGTTTACTGTTTAAGTCCCCAATCAGGATAGTCGGTATCCCTGAGAAGACTGATAGCAAGTCGACCTCTAAAAGATTAGTACTGGGTCGTTGATAGGCGGCTATGATATGAATGGGGTTTCCAGAGTGACTGAACAGTTTGAGCCCTATGGCTTGGAGGTTGATGAGGTTATGGAACTCTATGGAGCAATGCTTGATGGTCCGTTTGATGAAGATTGCAACCCCTCCCGTCCGAGTCCGTTGGTCATGTCTGTAAACCTGGTAACCACCAACCCTGAGTCTGTCTTCAGCCACCAGGTGGGTTTCAGTAATACACGCGATGTCGATGTCATGTCTGTGAATGAATTCGGTGAAGGTGTTTTGTCTCTGTTTAAGTCCGTTCGAGTTCCAGTTGAGTATCTTCAAGTTTGTTAAGTCAGTAGGAGCTAAAAGAGATGAAGTTAGGAGTGATGAACTGTAAGGCGAGAAATCAGTTGGTAGTACTGTGTTTGTGTCCGTCATATTTCAGGATGCAGTCTAGTTATGTTGGTGCTAAGGGAGTTTAATATTAATTGTACTATGGTAGGGATGAGTTGATTCACAATTTGGACTATGGTGTTTTCAAGTGTGCTGTTCGTGTTTGGTGTATGCGTATGAAGAAGTGATGATGTGTTTTGTGAGATGTTATGTTTGGGATGTATCTTTGGTAAGGAAGCCGTTATTACCTTTGCTGCCTCGGCATATGACGACTTGCTGGTGCTAGGCTGCACTGTCTGTGGATGTGAAGGAAGGCGAGGGGCCACTGGCGGTGCTGCTCTTTGATTCCTCTCTTGGAAAGACCTGTAAAAACTGCAACCTCTGTAATTGGCTGAGTGTTGCTCGTTACAGTTGACGCATTGGGGGGCCGTCCTCTTGTCCTGGGGGCACTCAGTCCAGTGGTGGCTACCGGTGCACTTGACGCACCGCGGCTGCAGTCGACAATAGTTCTTGGTGTGAAAATAGCGCTGGCAGCGGGTACACTGTGGGATCCCACGTGGTTTACGCCTGGGTTCGACCCTAACTATGCAGAATAGGAGACGGTCTAGCTTGAGGATATTTCGTCCTGCGTCGTTGTCTTCGAGCTCTGCCACTGCTATGGGGATGGGCTCCTTCTGCTTATTTAAAAGTCTCATGACCTTAAAAATGGGATAGTTTAATTGCTGAAGTTCATTTTTGATTTCGTTATCCGTGATAGATAGAGGGAGACCTTTTATAACTACAGACAGTCGTTTTTCATCTGGAGCTCTGTAGGTGTGATAGGGCACTTGATGATCATCGTAATATTTTGTGAGAGTGCGAAAGTCGGGAATGGTGGAAGTTAGTATTTTAATGCGACTTCCAGCTTGTTTCATTTCAAACTGATCGCTGACTAACCTTTTTATATCGCTTAAAATGGCTTGAAAATTATTTACATCATGGAGAAATATCGGTGGAATTTTGAATTTCGGTTCTGGTTTGGTGTTATCTACTTGAATAGCATTCAACGGTTCGAATCTATTTTGTGTGTGAACGAGGAGGAAAAATAGAGAAAGAATACAATTTTTTTTTTTTACAAAAAACAATGATAGAATTGGAGAGAATAGAAACATTTGTATAAAATTGTTCAGTTTGTGTCACAATGGTTCTACGGTCGTAAAAGTACTTCAAACTTCGTACTATTAAAGATTACGATTATACAATTCCTGTTGTAGGGTGAATGGCTACAAATGTATAATATAAAAGGGAATAGGATATTCTAACATTATATATGTAACTAAAGCTAACTTGCTAGGCATTCTGTTATTCTCATATTAATATCAATAAGATATAATAACCTTTGCAATTATTTTTATATAGATAGCACCCATGGAGAGTACCAAAAATACAATTTTTTTTCTTTTTTTTTCTTATGCAGGTTGTTTTACTTCAGCAGCTATTCGAAGTATAGAGGATGTTACGTGCATTAAGCTGGCCAGCCTTCGCCCACCATCGCAAAATCAGACAGGACATATCTCACGATTTAGCGCTAATTATGTGCTCATTTCTTGCTCTGTTCCCGATTTTGGTGCTCCACCCGTTTAGCAGGAATTCGCGGTCATATGTGAAGAAGGGGGGGGGGGGGGGGGGGGGGACTAGCATAAAGGTAATCTAGCCCCTCTACAAGACAAATGCGAAATTTGTTAATCTCACGATTTAGTGGTATGATAATTTGCTGCTCTATCACCGATTGTTACTCGAACCGTTTAACTGGAATTTATGGAAGCTAATGGGAATAGAATACTCCATATTTCTCCATTCCTTCAAACCTAAATCTAGGGATTTATTATTATATAATCTATCACACTAATAAATACGTTCTAATAGCTACTTGTATGCAAAAACTAAATTATGGTGTCTTGGAGTAATTACATAGACATTTTTGATATCAGAGGTTCGGAAAATATAACATTCCGGTGAAAATTCAACATTTCTAACTTGGTTACATAACTTTCCCTATACTTAGTGTAACTGGGAAAGTAAATGACTAATTGAACATGGAGCTATATACGTGGGGCATTGTCCCATAATATATTTAACCCACTTTAAACTTCCAGATGAAGATGACCCCATCCAATTCTGTACCACCATGTAACATTAGGACTTTGCAAAGGCACAACCCCATTTTCTATATATTATTCTTCCAAAAAAAAAAGATGGTATTTTTGAGTTTCTCTTCTTTCAAGCCTTTCATATTTATTTGTTTTTTTATTCACATTTTTCCTTTTTATTCCTTTGTATATATGTTAGCCCAGCCGCTGGTTCCGCAATGTTGTTTGTACAGTTGTTGTTTCTTATGACATTTCCAGTCGCTAATAAGGCCTCAGATCTGAGATAGACTACGACAAAAGTTATAGGGCCTCAAACAATGAGAAATAAATTTCCGTAGTGAACACTTAAAAATACTGTTTAAATTGTATAGCGCAGCAACGAATTAATTTAATTAAATATATTTTATTATTAGCAGTTTTTATGAAAAATTATAAAAATGAAGAAAAAAATATAATATATATGATTTGGCCATTACAGGACTTTCTTACACTAACCACGCTTACAGATCACTCTCTCCCCCTCCCCCTTCTCAAAATCATTACATACTGACATTACTGCATATACAAAAATCGCTCTCAGAATTACGCTGTACGAAAAAATACCACTGACGCCAACTCATTACTTTCATATACCCAGTAATGCCAGTATGAAATGATTTTGAGAGGGGGAAGGGAGAGACTGATCCGTAAGCGTGGTTGGTATAAGAAAGTCCTGTAATGGCTGCATTATATATATATATATTTGTTTTTTGTCTTTCATGCAACAACCAGCTACGAAGAGGACGTGGTGGATAGATGTCTTATGTGGCGTGAGAGAAGAAGACCCCAGCGCTAGCTTCTCAGAGCGAAATAGCTCAAATAACTTCATTGTCATCATTATTATTACAAGAAATTATTCTAAGTTAGATATTAACATTTTTTTTTTTTTTTCAATTTTGAATGCTCACCATTTCTGATATCCTTTGGAGTCCTGACATATGCTAAATGCAACATATAACTGTATGATACAGTGGTGCACCGCAAAGGACACCCACAGCAATTTGTTCTTCTGACATATTTACATTGGCCCAAACTGGAGCATATTGAGGAATGCCCAAATGTGTGGTACCAGCATTACTCCCAACCGAGCCGCATACCTTTTAAAGCATTTAAAGATGTGTATATAGGTTATATGTAGAGACCGGAGTTTTATGCAATTGCATATTTTGTTTATCACCACATACGACCCAGGAGATCAATTATCTTCCGAACCATGCATCTAGGATACCATAGACTAAAATTTATACTGCATATTTGAAGAATATTGCATAAAATTGCATATTTAAAGTCAACGGCAGGAAGTGATTCTACGAATCATAGAAAACATAACGCAACCCCTGCACATTTTTATATAATTTCAGTTGTGGTTTCACTGCTGTACACGAAGGACGAAGATGCCTCAAAGTTCGCAAACCAGAGGGTGGCTGGAGGATTTCAATAAAACTACCAAAGAGATCTTCACTTTTGAATGTCAGATCGTATATTGCCGACCTTGTGGCAAAACGGTATTAATATTGTTAAGTATTTATTTATTCATTTCATTTTGTTATTTTCTTATACCTATAGTATGAGGAAGTATTGTAATTGTGCGAAAATACGAGATCGAGTTTTCAACTGATTTTCACGTTTCAAGGTCCCTTGAATACGTAGCAGCCTCCCGCGTGGTAGTTTACAAGGAATTGATGAATGTTTCGTTAATTCCAACACTTGTGCTCACAAGATGAGGCGGCTGGCATTGTTCTACGCCGAGAATTGGAACAAATATGCCGAAGTGATTCGTCGATTCAAAAAAAAAAAAAAAAAAATGCTGATTCCGCACAAAGTTTAAATAAAGTCAATCTAAACCATGCAAAATCATTGACATTCGTAAAAATTCGATAAAAAAAAAATCGAAAAAAAAAAATACACCGTTAAATGAATGCCTTTCTATCGTTGAAGATGCGAAAATGGAAATCAATTCGATTCCTTGCAAAAGAGGTAATGTAGGTACTTAAGCAAAGAAAGATGACGTACTAAAAAACAATCTTGGATTAACAAAGTTGAGAACCATCAATAAAATTCTTCTAGGCGAGGAAGACACCGAACTAAATCAAAATGACATGTGGGACCCAACATTTTAAGTTCCTTCAAATTTGCGCCAATTATGTCTGTGGATGTGGAACGCTCTTTTTCATCGTATAAAAGAAGTTTGAGTGACCGGAGACATAACTGTATGGAAGAGAATTTAGAAAAATACTTGTTTGTTAACCTAAATTATTCGCGATTGCAATAAAACTTTAAATATTCTTTATAATTGTTTTTACTACATTTGTATTATTACAATAATTATTACGTACTTATTATTAATGTAAAATTTTGACATAAAAAAAAATTAATAAATCATGTCTGTTTAATAAAAATACCCTTAGGTTTTTTTTCTTCAAATTTTTACTGCATAAAAACGCATATTTTTACATGTTTTACAGCATATTTTAATATATTGTACTGCATATTCCTTGCACATTTCAGAAGTCATACTGCCTACTAGCAGAGCGCTCTTTCGTCGCTCTGGTGGCATGAGCTCTCTACAGTAACTGTTACCAAATACAGTATTTGTAATTTATTTAGCCTCCCTCTCGCTTCATCTTACACTCCAAACGTTACTGACGAGTATCACTAAATCCATGATGTTTTCGAGGTGGAACTACATCTGGGTAGGAGGGAGTAACATTTAAGAATTCGAACGCTTAAAGTTAGTTATTGTGACAAGTCGGGATTTTAACAAGAGGTCATATCGCCCACTACCAGAGAACTCTTTCGTCGCTCTGATGGATATGAGTGACTAAACTGTTGAAGTACTAAATTTTGCCAACCCAGGTTTATTCACGTAGGATAGAGAACTTTAACGAGTACCTGATTTCGCAGACTCGGGACCATCATTTAAGGTCTCATGCGAAGGACGGCGTGCTCAACGTTTTTCATGTCGTCTAGGCATAAGGTACACCTGTTATGATTAAACATATTGACAGTCAGCAGGTTAAAGGCGTGTGTGCCAGGACTTGTTGACGCATAGCCGGGCAAGATGCGATCCAAATAAATGTTGACCTTCAAGGTATGAAGCACGAAAGAGAACCATAGTTATTAGAATTTTTGAGTTTAGCCCTCTCCTTTAATTCCCTTCTTCCCTTCAGCAGATTTTGCGCAAAACCTGTCCTCTTTATGAAATTCTGGGTTTACATATTTCGTGTCGATATGTTCGTTATATCGGCAGTTATTGGGGTTTTGGTATTAAGCCCCCCTCACACTCCTCCCTTCTGTTTCAGATGTTCCCTGATTTGGCTGAAAATCAATAGGTGTCGTCTCTATGGGGTTTAGGATACGTTTATAAATGTCACGTCGACATATTCGCTCTATCGGGTGTCATCGTGTTCAAAGACACCTACAAACCGGATTTTTCTTTCATTTTTGGAATCTGGAGGTTCGGAAAACATGAAATTCCTGTGAAAACTCAACTTCGAATTTATGACCGATTACATAACTTTCTCATACTTCGTACTTCGAAGGAAAAAGTAACGTATAAATAGAAATCTAAGAAAAATTATAAAAAAAACAAAAAAAACAGCACAGAGTTGAGGAATTTTAAAAATAACTTTATATTCAATCGTATATGTTATATAATGTAATAAGCCATACAAAGGAATATAACAAATTATTACTTTAAATTACAACAGGTTTTTTGTTTTAGCTATTTTCAAGCTTCTTTTTCGTAAAGGTTCACATGTATCTGAAACACAACAATGTTTAATTTGAAGTTTACAATTACGCCCTGATAGTTTTTGTATTTTGTAGACTTTTGAAAATATTTGATTTTTTAATTATTTTTATTTTTTTTTGTATATATATAAGTACATTCTGTGGTAAAGCTATGTTTAAATTAGTGATTGAAAGTTGCTCTTAATGTTAGAATTTAAATGAATTTATTTATAAGTCGAAGAATCCTTATTTTTGAGGCTGAAATTATTTTTAGATACAGATAATGAAAATTATTACGCCAACTGTATATATCATATAATGGAAATGGAAAATGTATGTATATTATATATATCATAATTTATATAAATATTAGTCTACATGAAACAGTACATTTGGGGTGATGTTAAACGTTTAACAATCACAGAGGCACAGTTCTAGGATTCATCGGTGAGTCCACAGGCCAGTTGAGGAAGTGGCCAGTTTGAATAGTTTAGTACAGATCTGGATAATGTTTACTGTTACTTAATTTGTTAGATTTTTGTAACTCATGCCCACACTTTAAATTGTTATCTACGAGGTCCTATGGGCTACTACCAGAGTGCTCTTTCGTCCCTCTGGTGAGCGGACATGAGCCCGACTATACTGTGAGAGTCCTAAATTTTGCCTATCCAGTTTAGGGGTCTTTAACCTCACAAAATATATATTTGCACCCTCGGTAGCCAAACCAGCACTTTACCAATCCTCTCCTAAGCAACCTCGATTTTTGTTGTTGGAAAATAAGTTTACGATGCACGAAAATGTGTAGTGTGTTTCTCTGAGTTCTGTCTATACTTGTGTTACCTACAAATCCTTATGGGGCGTTAAGCTCTTGTAAGTATGTAAAGTGTACCCCTCTGTGAGTTCTGTCCAAAATTGTGTTGCCAATAAGTCCCTATGGTGCGCTAATATCTTGTAAGTTAGTAAAGTGTACCTCTCTGTGAGTTCTCTCTACACTTGTGTTACCTATGATTCTCTATGGTGCGCTAATATGCTGTAGGTTTGTAATGTGTACCTCTCTGTGAGTTCTGTCTACACTTGTGTTACCTATAAGTCTCTATGATGCGCTAATATTCTGTAAGTTTGTAAAGTGTACCTCTCTGTGAGTTCTGTATACACTTGTGTAACCTATAAGTCTCTATGGTGCGCTTATATCCTGTAAGTTTGTAAAGTGTATCTCTCTGAGTTCTGTCTACACTTGTATTACCTATAAGTCCCTATGGTGCGCTAATTCCTGAGGACTGTCTTTATCGATCCCCACAGTTCAATGCCTTTGTCCATATAGGTAGGAGAGGTGTTCTACATAATTTAGTGGTCCGTTACTCGATCATTTTCGTTGCATCTTTCTTAGTCGGGATAGAGGTCCCCGTCAGTCGTCTGTGAAGTGCAGCCCGAAGTAGCCCGTAACATTAATTATTAAATAAAAATTTAAATTTCCAAAGATGTAAGCTAAGAGAATTTAACAAAAAGTGACGTGAAATCCATAGAGAAAACATACATTTTTCTAGTAGCAATCAACATTTATAATGTATGAATATAAATATAATTTTGATGTCAAGAGAAAGTGTTGAACTTGTCCAATGAGAATCTTAAACTGACTAACTAATCTTCTAACCCTCGATTTTTTTTATTAATAAAAGTTAACTTTATTCATGTATAAAATGATTAATGATAATAATACTGAAGGAATAGAAAAACGCTTTGAAAATGCTGTTTTCTTGGTGAGCTTTTGCTAAACCATCTAAACTCAAGACTCTTTGAGAGGGTGAAAAAAGTTGCTACGGAATCACCCACTAACGTTTTACTTACTATAAAGGGGAAAAATAATATGTATTACCCAGACCTGCAGTCTACATGAGACTATTCAAATTTCCCGCTCTTGGCTCACCGGTGAGCCTATCGGTGAATCCTGGAACCTACCCAGAGGCGAAAAGGAGAAAGACTGATGCCATAATTCAACGAAAAAAATCGTGACCTATTTACATGTGCCTAAATTTGTATATACAATTTTGCCAATCAGGCACTAAATTGGCCTGCTTTGGGTCAAAAAATTGATTTTTATTAACTAAACTTTTGCTAAGAATTAAAGTATTTATTTAACAAATGTAAATTCTTATAAAAAACTATACATCACCATTATAAACACGTTCTATATAATATTTAGGTCCTTTCATAATGGCAGTGGCAAGCGATTGCCGTTAATATGAATTCATTTATATTATATTTTTACTAAGAAAATTCCTAATAATATTTTTAGATATATGCATACATGTATGAATTGCAAAATACATGTATATGCACATGTATTTAAAATATATATAGAAATATATATTTAAAATATATATTAATATATAAATTTTAAAAAAGCAAAAGAAGCTATCAAATTAGGAATTATGGTGCCAGTCTTAACACAGACTAAACAGTATAACACACATTCGTAATTAACATTGGTACCATTTGTTATTCATATTAAATATTTCATTCGTCAATAATAAAGAAGTACACTGCAGAAAAAAGGTGGTTTAGAATAAAGATAAGTAATAAAATAAATAAATAAAAGAAAACTTAATAACTGCACAGTGCACTATTTTGTGTTAACAATATTTACAAGTATACAAAATTGATTGGTAGTACTGAATCTTTATAATAATAACATTTCAATAAAAATAATATATATGCTTACCAACACATACATATGTACAAATACCTACTAGGTACAACGAATGATGAATTGGCAAAATTTAATTTACATTGATAGAAAATTATTTTTTTATTTATTTTTTAAAATTTTTTTTTACATAATAAATAATTTTGTATAAATCATTTTGTAAGCCTGAACAAAGAATTAATATATAATTTAATTTTTTTTAATTTTTACAATTACAAAATTCACTTGACAGACGAAGCTGCGTGATTTGCAATAAACAATACAATAATACTTCTCATTATTTTATTACGTTTTTTTTTTTTTTTTTTTTTTTTTATACAATTTGCATAAATTACAGAAGATTGTAAAGAATGCAGTCTCTTACAATCAGTCGTTAATATAAAACATTGAAACTGTTGCTGATAAAATGGTACAGTTAAAGTAAAATGAACTTTCAAACAGTAATAAGGCAACTTTGTCAATATTACATAATAATCAATATAATTCAAATCTGGGGCATAAAATCCCTCCAAAAAACGAGCAACAGGATATCAACATTGTAGTAGCAAAAAGTAGAGTTTTTTTTTAATTTAATTTTTCAAGTTATTATATGATAAACAGCAATAAATCTTTAAAAACCAGAATATCTGACACATAATATAAATAGGAATTAAAAAAAAATTCTATAGCCAGCAGCAAAATGTACACATACCCAGACACGCGAAAAAATAAATATATATATATATATATATATATATATATGCATATATATAGATATAACTAGAATTTTTCTCTGAGGGGAAAAGTAATGATAAATGGGTCGAACACACATCACTCGCTTATGTATAACTATAGTCAGCTAGTTGAACCGAAACTCGGCTCCGGCTTAACTGAGCACCAATAATAAGAGTTCACGAGAATGAGATGTATATCAATATGAATATCGTCATTTCTAAGTATTTTATATATAGATATCACAGAAAAGTAAACCAAAATATAACCCAATCACGATCACTGTGTAAAGCACTTGAGGGGAAGTCAGAGACACACAGACACAGAGCTGACATCAGGGATGGGGGTAGAGAGAGCTTCTCCCCGACCTAGCTCTGGTCCAGGCTCTGGCCAGCTCCCAACATTTCACTGAAACACCAAATATACATCCATTAGATTAATAATCATTCAAGTCATATGTCTATTGTATGAGGCAAAAGTATAGATGATAGTAAAGGCAGGTAATAGTAATAGTATAGTTGAGGTGTACAGGGTCATAGAAGTGTATATATCTGTCGCCCATTTTTAAATGGTCAAAAATATATTTCCCCAGAACGAATTATTCAATTAACTTTTCGCTCCTCCTTCAAAACTAGTCGACCGTTTGAACTAATATTCAACAGTTGACTTACATAAGGCTCCCTCCCCTGAACCCCCCTTCCCTTCAGCCGATATCGCTGAAATTTGACAGACTATGGGCTCATTGGGTTTTGATTTTAAATATTTAAGTATGAAATTTCATGTCAATACATTCATTATAACGGCAGTTATTGGGTTTTTCAAGTTGAGCGCACCCTCTGATCCTCTTCCCTTTTGCCGATTCCACTGAAAATTATTAAATGTCGTCCTTATGAGGTTTTAAATTCACATATGAAATTTTGTTTCGATGCATTTATTTTTACAACTGCCGTTGTACAGTTATTAGAGTCTTTGAGTTAAGCCTCACCCCTAATTCCTACTTTCTCTTTGGTTGAATTGGCTGAAAATTAATAGGTGCTGTCGTCAGAGGATTCTGGATTCATATATAAAATTTCGTGTCGATATATTCATTCTATCAGGAGTTATCGTGTTCTACAGATACACATATAGGTACATTTGTTTTTCATATTTGTATTCTAGAGGTCGGAAAACAATTTGTAAATGATTCTTATAAATTCTCCCTAACAAGAAATGTTTTGAAACGAAACATTGCGTATAGTTTCAACGTAACCCAAATGTTTCCCACAATTTCATCCATTAAAGATGGAAAAAGGAACAAGACCTTCAAACGGTTGCAAAAAGTACAGTACTGAGAACTAGCAAGTACCGGACCGCTGTTGCTGGTGTGTAGCACTATTTTCCCTTTGGTGGGAGAGATGGATATAATGTGCTGCTGGACATAGTGCTGACGATCGCGTAAGCCTAGACCGGTGCCAAACGCATGTTCGTGGGAAATAAGACAATATGTGATAAACAAGAATGGATACGTTTTTTAGAGCAGCAATTATACAATTTAAATTAAATAAAAGTAGAAATTAGGGTCTTACTTGTTGGGGGCTGGCTGATAGCAAAGGCTAGCACCAGTCATCGTCGTCAGAGTCCGAATGTCGATCGGAGGTAGGTTGAGGTGGAGGCTTATATCCGTTGGGTACGGGAGAGGGGAGGACCCGGCCCCCGCGTCCGATGGCCACCGCTTGCTCGAAGCTCATTGGTCCTCCCCCAGGTCCCCGGGTCGGTGAGGCGTTCAGCTTGGGAAAGTTGATAGAGGCGGGGCGGAGCTGGAGGGTGGATGGCTTTGAGGGTGTGGGGGGGAGGCGCCGCCCTCGCCGGGCCACCAGGACCGGGTAGCTGTGCTGATGATGGTGGTGATGATGATGGTGATGATGGTGGGAGGGGCGGGGGGAGGGGGACCGGGATCGCTGCTCCAGGCTGGTAGTGCCGTAGTTGGCGCCCCCTCGGTGCCGGGGCAGCGGTTCCCCCCGGTACCGGGTGGGGCTCGGTGATCGAGCTGGGCTTGTTGAAGCTGACCACGATCCTGCACACAGAACAATTTAACTATTAGGAAATGTATTAAGAAGTCTGGGTAAAAAGAAATCTTAAAATATACATTTAAAGACGACGAACATGTCAAATTGACTGAAATTTCACTAACTGGTTAACCTCAGAGAGCCTTTCACTCCTAAAGCTCCTCGCCCACTGACAGAGTACCGTAGCAGTACAAAGCCTCTTCCGTGCAGATTCTGAAGTTAGGACGCCCACTATAGCAGTTGAGCTTCTGACGCGGGACCTTACGACATTACTCCACTACGTTGTTCAAATCCTCCATGACAAACCAAAAACTATTATTCCTGTGCAGTCGGGCGTTGAACTTTTTACGTGCTCCTAATGTTAAAACGTTTCAAAAAAATTATTGATTATTCAACGATGTCCAAAAAATTAATAATTCATTTGAATCCGCTCTTTACTATTTTCATTTACCAATTATAGAACTTATTTGAAATGTATTGATGAACTAAAAATTATATCCTAGGGTCTGCTCTGAAAAATTCTCCGACTATTGACTCCCAAAAGAACTCATCTACCTGACGAACATGGACAACTGAATCATTCGACGATCTTATTTAAGAAGCAATTTTAGGGCATAAAAATGTTCAGCAATAACGTAAAACCAACTCATGAGACGACATCCTATAAACCAATCAGCCACTTCCCACTTTTATCAGAAAACTCCGACAGAGCATCACAACTTCTTTCCGCCCGCCTGTTTGGCTTCCCGAAATGTCTCTGAACAATCCTTTGGTTATTTAGTTATTGTGACTCATGTCGGGGCTTCAACTACGAGGTCATATCGCCTACTACCAGAGTGCTCTTTCGTCGCTCTGGTGGTCATGAGCCCGACTCTACTATGGGAGTCTTACATTTTGCCTATTCTAAATTTTTATTCACCTAGGATAGGGGGTCTTTAGCAAATATCTGTCATCGTACAGTCTCGGGACCATCGCTTAGCGTCCCATCCAAAAGACGGCGTGCTCAAAGTTTTTTCACCTCACACATAAAAAACCTAAGGGCCTCGGCCAGGTTTCGGATTTTGAGCTCATTGATCTACCGGCGTATAAGTTCACATCACTGCTGATTCAAACACTGGACCTTTGAATTTGAAGACAAGGTTGTTACCCACGTCGCCATCAAGACCCAACTTAGACAGTACATCAGTGTTATCGATCGGGTATGGTATTCGGGTCTTTAGTTTGTTTCTTGGGTCACTTTCCCGAGCCCTCTTTTTTAATTGCAATATTCCACTCTATAATGTCCATTGGATGTGATGTGATATTTTGAAGCTATACTACTTGGACATTCGTAAAAAGTCGTCTGTGAATCATCGGCAATCAACTTACCCAGAACGAATTAATCAATTAACTTTTCGCCCCCCCCCCACCACCACCTCCAAAACCAGTCAACCATTTGTGCTAATATTCAATAGTTGATTTACATAGGGGCTCCTAAACCCTCATACAAAATTTCGTGTTGATACATTCATTCCATCGGCAATTATTAGCGTTTTTCTGTTAAGCCTCCCCCATAATCCCCCCTTCCCCTTAATTGATTTTGCTGAAAATCAATAGGTGACGTTGCTAGATGGTTCTTGATTCAGATATAGAATTTCGTGGCAATACATTCATTCTATCGGCAGTTATCGTGTTCACACACACACACACAGACATTTTCTTTTTTCATATTTGGAATCTGGAGCTCGGAAAACATGAAATTCCGTTAAAAACTCAGTATCGAATTTTTTACCGATTACATAACTTCCCATATACTTCGTATAGCTGAGAAAATAAAATATATTTTAAATATTTTCACTGAAAAGGTTACTAGGTAATTACATTTTAACAAGACATTGATAAATTTTTTTTACAACAAAACTAGGCTGTAAAGACAAAAATATAAGTTGGAAGAAGAATAAAGCTATGAAAATATATATTAATATAAATTCATAATCTTCTTCAACCCAAAAATGATATAATAATTACAATTATTGTAAAAGAAATTATGACCAAACTAAAAGTCTAGATGTACACTGGAACACATGCAATTAAACTAATTGCACTATGGTACAGTTAGTTTCTAAATAGTTGAAGGTATTTAGATAAATTTCTAAAAATATACATAGTATAATTTATTTGTTAATAAGGATCATTTATCAATGAAGAACAACTAAACAAGGTACAATAGAAGTAATAAGGTAAACTATAAATAAATAAAAATTAGATTTGTAATCACTTCACTGAAGACATTGAAAGACAAACATATTGAGATGAAAGTCACATGCATCTCTAAGCCCAAAGTCTCTTTTCTGCATTCCACTCAAAAGAGTTTGAATCATCATTATAAATATTATTTTTATATATTAGAAAAATAAAATATATTATATATAAAAAGCTATTTGGAAATAATTTTTGAAAAACAAATATAAGAAATGAATGGAAAGTTCTATGAAAGAAATACTCATTGCAAAGGTTTTTGAAAGTCATGCAGGAAAGATAAAATAAAAAGAAAATTTAATTTTTTCGAACCAGTAAAAGCAAAAACTTTCTAAATGGGGGATTTACTTACTATCGTACATGTTAGCCGCTCCCATGTAGACCGGAAGGTGGTGATCCCCACACGGACAATACCGCCCATCTGAAAGTGTTTGATCTTACTGGCTCCCAAAATCACTATCATCAAAAATAACTAGCATCCTGCCTTCATTGATAAAAATCAACATTTTAAAAATATATATAGTTTTAGGGTATCAAAAAGAAAAAAAAATGGGGGGAAAATACAATAAAAGAAAGTTATAGCAATAAAAATCAATTTATAAAATAATAATTGACGAGTAAAATAAATGGATTTGTGAACATTTCACTCTATTCCCGATTTCTCGGGGGGTTTAACCATGGTTTTTTTCATGCCAATGAAACATTTTAAAACCATTAAAAATAAATAGAAACAACTTCAAGTAAATAAAAAACGATCTCCGAAAAAATTAAATTTTATTTTTAAATAATAAAAAACAAAAGTCAAAAAGTTACTATTAAAAAAAAAATATGATGTGGCCATTACATGACTTTCTTACACCTTATATAATAACCACGCTTATAGATCACTCTTTCCTCCCCCATCTCAAAATCATTTCATACTGGTATTACTGGCTTTATGAGAGTAATGAGTTGACCGTCAGCAATACCTTGTTGTTTATTGTCAAGGTTAATTTTGAGAGTGACCTTCATATACCCAGTAATGCCAATATGAAATGATTTTGAGAAGGGGAAGGGTGAGAGTGATCTGTAAGCGTGGTTGATATATAAAATTCCTGTGATGGCCACAGCACATATTTTATATTTATTTTTCTTCATTTTCATAATTTTTTCATAAAAACTACCAATAATAAAAACAATATTAATCATCGTAAAAATATTCAAAACGTATTTAGGGAATCTTGAAAAGTAAAAGTCTGTTGAAACCTCGAACTCGGATTTTCGCAGGATTACAACAAGTATAAGAAAGTAGAAATGAAAAAATGAATGGCATAATTTTCTGTTGAGGCTATACTCTTCATCTTATAGGAAGAAAAAAGTTTCCATTAAGAGTAAAATTTTATTAATGAATGAATATTTCTCAGCCCTGGATTCTGAGAGTCCTCGTCATAATTTAACCTCATTAACCTAAATTTCTAAAGAAGTACATTCATCATAACTTCTGCCTTTGGGTTAACCGTGATTTTGCTTTATCCGTGGCACCTTCCTCTATCATTACTCCGGTTAATCGGGAGTGTAGTTTTCCTTTCTTTATTAAATGAAAATACAGTACTTAATCATAGAAATAAAATATGTCTTCCCACTGTTTTATTTTTGACCGGAACCGGGTTTCAATGCAACAGCATCATTCATCAGTGGCACATCTATGATTGAATAAATATAACACATAAATAATGGAAAGTATAAAATCTTAAAGCATCAGGGTATAGAGTAACAAAACAAAAAGTTGCTTACCCCACCCGTACATCATAGAAGCTAAAGGACAACTGGCATAGCTCAAAGGAGTGGGGAAATCCGACTTTCTTTATATGAGGATACAGTTTTAACAAAAACGTAGAGGTTAAGAAGTCCCTTCTGTCTGTCCTATCTGGTAAGAGAGATTGGTTCCATACTAACGAAAGTAGCCGTCCTGTAGCAGATATATTGTAAAATGTTTTTTGGGCTGGCTGTTATATAGTTATAAATAAATGTGGATATAATAAATTATGTGGATTTTATTATTTTTTAACTCTGTGATAATAAATAAATAAAACAAACTTATTTATGAAATATTATCTATTCCACTAAAGATATATATATATAACTACCGGTTTCGGCCTTACACCTACGTCAGGTTTAGTTATGAACTAGACCGATGGTGTAAGGCCGAAACCGGTAGTTATATATATATCTTTAGTGGAATAGACAATATTTCAAAAATAAGTTTCTTTTATTTATTTATTACAAGTTTCCACAATATGTCCGCGTCCCTTAATCTGTGATAATACTTCAAAAAAAAAAAAAAAATAATAATTTGTATTTACTATATTTTATAACAAAAATTCCTTTGGCTGTTTGGTAAATGTTGTACTATTGCAGAGATATTTATTTGTCTATTATGTAGATATTTGTTTGTATAGTTATTGTGTATATTAGAATGAATGTTTTTGTATGTAGTTAGTGAATCTAACTATCCCTTTGAGCTAAGCCAGTAGTCTCTACGCTGTATGAGTAGGTAAGTTTTTTATTTTGTTACTCTATACCCTGATTTTTATACATTTCATTATTTATATATTATATTTATTTAAATCATAGATATGCCACTGATGACGCGTTGAAAACCAGTTCTTGTCAAAAATGAAACTGGGAAGACAAAGTTTTTATTTCTATGAGACATCTCGTCCCACAACATGTTACCATCACATATGTACATTACTTAATTTCGTTAAGTTCCATGTAAGAGGAGCTTGATAAAAATAAAATAAATAACACTTGCATGTGTCTTTAAGTGAACAAAATAAATGTTTTTCCTGTTTACATTTTAATTCTATTTAATTTTAGGGAAATTGAACACTAATGAGTGAGCAATTGGTTAATGAAAATTGTATTACAACTCAGAGTTACATCATCTGTATAAAGAGATATACGATAAATGATTCAATTCTCACTTGATTTGGCAATATTCACTGTTTTACCTATAAATATAACAAAAACATTTAAACGGAAAAATAAAACGAACAAAAGTGAATAGATAATAATAAAATATAATAATTGAAGATTAATTTAATAAGCTGACTGTAATTTTCTATTCGTTTGTTTTTATATTACGAGTTACTTTTACTAGTCTTGCAGAAACAATTCATTGTCCCGCAAATTCATTGAAACTTTGGCATCAAACAATAATTTGATGATTGATTGAAGATGCCTTCATATACATCCCGAAAATGTTACTAATTTAATTAGTTAAGCAATTTGTACAAATTTAGGTGTTGTCAAAATCGAATGAGCGCCTCAAGCGGGAAAATAAAATTATGAATTAAAATAAAATAAAAAATAAATGTATTTTATAATCTTGAGAACACTGATCTTACTTCTAGGAGATCATTTCTGATAGTATGAAACTTCAATTGTTTTCGCAATTTGACACGGTAATTTTAAATTTAATTTGAAAATAAAATAATGAAAAGTTTTCCATTTTTTTTTTCACGCCCCAAATTATAAAAACTGATAAGCTTGCGTCATTTAAAATATAAATAAGTGATAAAGGTGATAACTTACCCCGGATGTGGGGATACCGCTTGTGGTACTGGGAGTGTTCGTGTTTGACTATCTCCACCACGTTGGAGACAGTATCGCTGAACCCAATATCGTGATGGTAGCCACGCCGTGGTGATGGACTTCGGCCAACCTCCGCTGTCGGCGACCTTGCTCTTCTGACACATTGAAAGAACGATAAGTAAATATCTATTGAATTAACATTTAGAATCAAGTAATATATAATCGATTAATCATTGAAAAATGTATATATGCATTCCACAACAAATCTTACATTCTGCACTTTTAACTCAAAACCAGCTGTATTATATACCACTACTTTGTAATTATTAAAGAGTACATAATGCCAAAAAATATGCAGCGCAGATGGCGCACAAAACATTTTTATTTATAGTATGTTGAGATGGCAATATCACTGTTAATATAAAAGTCACATGTTTATAAAAAGTATAAAATGTTCAGTTCAATATTACAGTTAATAAAAATGAAACATAGTTCCCAATAGTTTGTCTTTGTATTTTCTTATCCTATTTTCATGTAATAAATTTAATAGGGTTATGGGCCCAGTTCGTCAAGATCATTGAAGATTAAAAATAGGTAAGAGTAAAAGTAAAAATATAAATGGCAACGAAAGAAAAGTACTACAACCTTACGCCGTTTGCTGGTGAAAACTTTAGTGCTTGGGCATTTCGTATAAAAAGTATTTTGAAGGAAAATGGCATAGAAAAAGCAATCGAAGATGAAACCTATATAACGGTGGCATCAAATGCAAAAATGGAAGCAAAAGCACAAGCCATAATTATTGGAGGCGTGGCAGATAGCCACTTGGAATATCTGAAGGATAAAGCTAGTGCTTATTTTATGTACAAAAATCTGGAAGACAATTTCGTGAAGAAAAGTGTGCGAGGACAATTGTTTATTAGAAGAAAGTTGAGTGAAATTAAATATAACGAAAACAGCCCATTATTAAATCATCTTGTTAAGTTAGAAGAGTTGTTCGGTCAATTAAAAGATGCAAATGCTGACATAAAAGAAGAAGAAAGAGTAAGCTACATTTTACTATCAATGCCTAAATCATATGAGGCAGTGATTACAGCACTAGAAACGGTGGAAAGTTTAAAGGTGGATTTTGTGAAAGACAGACTATTGGGTGAAGAAGAAAAACGAAAGAAATCAATGGGAGGAAATCAAGATGTCGATTATGCATTCTTGTGCTACGGATGTGGTAAACCAGGTCATAAGAAATGGCAATGTCGTCAACGACGACAGAATTATCAAGGACAAGGTAGTAGCTATGGTTTTACGAAATATAGACAAGATAATTTTCATACACAAGGAGACAAGGGTGGAAATAGATACCAATACAACCGAGGAAGAGGTCGCAGTCAACAAGAGCATCGAGGAAGAGGACAGGGAAGAGAGTCTCACATGCTGGAAGATCTACATGATGACGCGATATACGTATGTGAAAGAGAGGTGCTTAAGTGTGAAAATGTAAACAAGGAAAGCGTTGTGTGGTGTATGGATTCTGGGTGTACTGACCACCTGATAAACACAAAAGAGTGGTTTATTGACTATATTGAATTGACAAAGCCGAGACAAATAGCTGTGGCCAAGAACGGAATGAGTCTCAAAGCAACAGGTATCGGAAATCTAAAATTGTATAGTATGATAGGTAGGAAAAAGCAAGTGTGTACGATAACAGATGTGTATTATGTACCGGAACTGAGGAAAAATTTACTTTCTGTATCTAAAATTGAAGAGAAAGGTTTTCAAATAGTATTTTCTAGGGGTAAGGTAAAAGTATTTAAAAACAATATATTAACAATGATAGGAGATAAAGAAGGTAGTCTATATATTGTTGAGACATTTTGTGATATGCTAAACTGCAATTATTCATCAAAGAATGAACAAAATTTAATAAATTTATGGCATAGACGGTTCGGTCACTTAGGGCTAAATAATTTAAAAATACTGATACAAAGAAATCTGGTTAAAGGTATGAGTGAAATTGAAAATATGAGAATTGAGAGTACGTTATGTGAGTCCTGTACCTTAGGGAAAATGACGAAATTACCATTTAACAGGAAAGGGTATAGAGCGACTAAACCGCTAGAGTTAGTACATACAGATGTTTGCGGACCAATAACACCCGAGACATGGGACGGTAATAAGTATTTTATAACATTTATAGATGACTACACCCATTTTGTTGTCGTGTACCTAATGAAAAGCAAATCGGAAATGTTCGATAAATTTAAAAAATTTTATTATTATGCAACAAGACATTTTAATACTAACTTGTTAAAACTAAAGTCAGACAATGGTAGAGAATATCTGTCAAGTGAATTTTTGAAATTTTGTGAAGTGAGTGGAATAAGGTTACTACACACTGTAGCATATAATCCTGAGATGAATGGTGTAGCCGAAAGACTTAACAGAACATTAATGGTTAAATCGAGAACCATAATGATTGAATCAAACGTGCG
Source organism: Aradus depressus (assembly GCA_963662175.1). Taxonomy (NCBI): domain Eukaryota; kingdom Metazoa; phylum Arthropoda; class Insecta; order Hemiptera; family Aradidae; genus Aradus; species Aradus depressus. The sequence continues at coordinate 37,579,453 of OY759214.1, forward strand.
AAAGGAATTTTGGGGAGAGGCGGTACTCTACTCAAACTACGTAACGAATAGAAGTCCAGTATCAGGAAGAGAAGTAACTGCGAGTGAAATGTGGGAAGGCAGAAAACCTGATGTATCAAACATGCGAGTTTTTGGTAGTGTTGCATATAATCACGTACCTAAAGAATGGAGAAAGAAACTAGACAATAGAGGGAAGAAAATGATAATGATGGGTTACTGTCAAGGAGGATATAGGCTATGGGATGATGAAAACTATAAGATAGTGAGTGCAAGAAACGTAATATTCGATGAACGACCAAAAGTTAAAGGAGAGATGGTTTATATACCGGCTATTGAAGATAGATCTATCGATAAAGAACCTGAAGTTAAAGAGAAAAATAAAGAACCAGAAAAAGAAACTAGGGTAATTCCTAAAATAATAATTAAAGATCAAGACCAGGCTGAAGATGATAATAGTCAGAAAAGAGCAATACAAGGTCAAGATTCAGGAAGAGTAAAGAGGAATGTTCAAAAACCTCAATGGCAAAAGGATTTCGCAATGGACATGAGCTACGAAGAGCAGAATGAATCATTATATGCTCTATTGGGAAGCCTAACTGATGTACCTAAAAACTATGAAGACATTGAAGAAAGAAAAGATAAAAAACTATGGAAAGAAGCTGTGAAAGAAGAAATAAAAGTATTAAAAGAAAGTGAGACATGGATAACAGTTGCAGCTCCTGAAAACGTTAAGTTGATAGACTGTAAATGGGTATTTGCAAGGAAAGAAGTGAAAGACAAAGAAGTATACTTGAAACCACCTGAAGGTGTGACTGTTGAAAAGGGGCATGTGCTAAAATTAACAAAGTCATTGTATGGGTTAAGGAAATCACCAAAATATTGGTATGAATGTTTTAATACGACCATTACTGAATATGGGTTCGAAAGATCAGATAATGATTATTGTATGTATAAAAACGGAGACTTGTATTTATTATTGTACGTTGATGATTTGTTGATCTTAGGAAGTAACTTGAAAGAAATACATTTAGTAAAAGAATTTTTGTCATCAAAATTTAGAATGAAAGATATGGGCCATGAAAATTTAACATACTTAGGCATTGCAATAACTAAAAGGTCTGATAGTATTGTCATTGATCAGACTAAATATTTAAAAGGTGTGTTAAAGAAATTTGGAATGAATGACTGTAAGGAGTGTGATACTCCTATGGATGCTAATTTTAAAATGGATGAGTCATGTACAATTAATCAGAATTATGAAAAAGAATGTAGATCGATGATAGGATCTCTAATGTATGCGACTGTTGGTTCAAGACCTGATTTAGCAACTTCCGTTTATTACTTAAGTCGATTTCAGTCAAAACCGACCAAAGAATTGTGGTTAGCACTTAGACGAATTATGAGATATGTTAAACATACGGTAGGCTATGCTTTAGTGTATACGAAGTGTAATAAGAGTGCGCCGTTGATAGGATATGCCGATGCCGATTGGGCTCGAGACTGGGATAGGAAATCAACGACGGGCTATTTGTTTAAAGTATATAATAATACAGTAGTTTGGAAATCACAAAAACAGGCAACAGTAGCTTTAAGTACAACAGAAGCTGAATTCGTATCTTTGTGTGAAGCAACTGCTGAAGCCTGCTGGATTAAAAAATTATTAGAAGAATTATCAATTAATGTCAAGAGTGTTAAAATTTTCGAAGATAATCAGAGTACAATATATGCTGTTAAAAATCCAGATCAGAAACGCTTAAAACATATGGATGTTAAATTTAAATTTGTGAAACAGATGGCAGAAGATAAGGTGATTGAAGTTGAACATTTGTGTACTGAAAAACAGTTAGCTGATGTGCTAACTAAACCATTAAGCAAGAAACGATTTCTAATTTTTGTTAATCAATTAGGTTTGATAAATTTCACAAACAGTGATATTGAGGAAGAGTGTTGAGATGGCAATATCACTGTTAATATAAAAGTCACATGTTTATAAAAAGTATAAAATGTTCAGTTCAATATTACAGTTAATAAAAATGAAACATAGTTCCCAATAGTTTGTCTTTGTATTTTCTTATCCTATTTTCATGTAATAAATTTAATATAGTACATTTATATTATAAAATAAGGTTTTTTTAAGGTTATGTTTTGCCTCCATCTCCCTCGTTTGAAAATTGGAGATACCCTGCAAGTTTCGTGAATCGCTGGTCGTATAGCCGTTTTTGAATTATCAGTCAACAGACATACAAAGTTCCAGTATTTATTATTTTTTTTTATTTTATTTTATTTTTTTTGCTTTATGTACGATGCATATTAGCCATTCTCCCTGAATTATTTAGTTATTTGCGACATCCATGGCCCCGGGAGGGAGTTCTATCTACGAAATAAAACTTTCTCCCGGGCGGGATTCGAACTCGCAAACCATGGTGAGACCATTTATTTGTAGTATTTATTCTTTGTTTCCACTCAAATTCATATCGAAGAAAACATATAATATTAAAATATATTAGTAACTAGCAGGTTAGCCGGCTTCACCTGGTCAGTAATTTTGAGTATGTTAGTAACGCTATTGACCCGGTTAGTGATAGTAATTGGGCTTCTAAAGATGCTATTATCTACAACTTCTAAGTTGAGAAGCATTTCTGTTATGAAATATTGTCTATTCCACAAAATAATGTATATATAAACTACCAGTTCGGCAACTAACCATAGTCAGGTTTAGTTATAAACTAAGACAAGTTTACTGATTACCGTTCTTATCAGTAAATAATAAGTCGATTTGATGATATGGTAAGTATTAGTGTAAATATTTTCAAACATGTTGACGTTTTATGAGTTTTATTCTCTTAATTTTTATTTAATTTATGACAATATGAATACGGATTTTTGGCTTATATATAAAAAAAAAATTAGATAATGAAGATAGGAGGTGTCTCCCGAAACCTGTAACGTTAATATGATTTCAGTGAATAAAATTGGGAGATTATAACTACAGAAAAATTAACTATAATAAAATAACAGTATACGCATAGGTAAGTGAAGGGTACCTGATACTAGGAGACCTAGATCGGGGGCGGTGTTGGGTGCCTCTGTAACTGGCTGCCGGGTGGAGGTGGGTGTCATGGTTGGACTCCACCGACGGCCTTCTGCTGGGGATCACCACATCCTCCGCATCCACACCCTACAAAACATCATTCACACCTTAGCTTCAACACTTATAAGACATTTTCAAACAGTTACCAAGTGTTATACTAAAATAATTTATTTGTTTCATATGTCAAGCATGAGCTGTTGGAAGAAAAAATAGTCTATATCAATATTATTCTATAATATTGACATCGATTTTTGGTCTTCAGGAAGTGTTTGTCGTGTGATACATTGGGAATGGCCTCCTTCACTACAGGAGTCTAACTAAACCGATTATCCTCTTCACATGGACAACGTTTTACAGTCAAACTTTTACACGAAGATAAAAACTATTTTTCAGTACAGATGATCTTCACTCTGGCGCTTCTGAGAGGCTTACTCATAATGCTTCGCTGCGCAGAAAGATTTTTATTGTAAAAGAACACCAATGAACTTGAATATAGTTACAAAGATAAATGTGAGTGATGGTGGATAAATGATTCCTACAACTTCTGCTTTTTGAAGATATGCTTACTCAAAAAGTCATAATATTTTGAGAGAAATACTAAACCGATAAAATGTTGCATTGAGAATTAGAACTTTTCAATAGAGAATGGTTAAATCTTGTATTTTCAAGCTTTCTTCCATAAAATGGAATCTGTACAAAATTACAAATATTTTGCGGACCCTAAAAATTCTCATATTGTTATGGATAATGCTATGAAAAAACAAGGTTTTTAAATAAAGAAAGCTACGATGGGCCGAGGAGGACATTGGAAATGAGAAGTTGAAACGTAGAAACAAATGTAGTCCACAAGCAACAATAAATATCTATTGTCAATGTTGGAATAACTACAGTCATACTGCCTACTACCACAGCGTTCTTTCGTCACTCTAGTGAAACAAGAGCTTAACTCTACAATGGGAGTCCTAAATGTTGACAACCGAGGTTTAGTTAACTAGGGTAGGAGATATTTAACGAGCACCTGACATCCCTCATGCTCGGAACCATCGCTTAACGTCCTATTTGAAGGACAGTGTGCTCAAGGCTTTACAAGCTCCGAGATTAGATGCCCAAGGGTTTCGGCCGTATTTCGAACCCACAATTTTGAATTGAGTAGGCAAGTAGGCTACTTCTAAACTTGAATATGTGTGAGTGCTCAGATCAGTCGTTTCCCAAGTTGCTTCCCTTCAGGTCACCTTACAAGCTCTATCGTACTCTTCCATAAGATACCCGTTCTCAGGCTATATTCTCCCGTTTCGCTCTTGAACTCCACACTTCCTCTCTACTTCTCGTCCTTTTTTTACTTGTGTAACTAAATTAATTCCAATTTCCTGACACCACATTTTATCAAAATTTCTAATATAAAACACTGAATATTGCTGATTAAATTGTACACTTTTGAAGTGCGTTCTCACACTTCCTTAACTCTTGTGGACATTTTAAGATTGGCCAATCCACAATTCCTTATATAGCTCAGTATTTATTTGACAGTATCAAATATTTCGATAATACCATTTTTGCACTCATAGCTCAAAATTAATTACACTCATTACTGTACCTTATTCTCAACTTATACTGAGAAATTCACCTAACATATTTTTAGCTATTTAAAATATTTATAAAAAGTTAGAAACTTTATTTTAAATATAAACATGCATAATAAAATGTAAAAAATAAAAAAAAATTAATGAAAAAATAAATAAAATTATTAAAAATAAAAAAGTTTAAAGGAATTGAATGTATATAACTAGTGACATGCTTCATGCAACCTACACTAGACTACAGAGCGCTAGTTGAAAGAGGAATATATTCGTATAAAATGTTTTTAATTATTGTTGTGTCCCAAATTTCTAATGTTATTGTAGTATTATGTAAGACTATAACTCGTTTATATAACACCTCGAAATTTTTCTATATCTTTCTATGTTTATCTACTTAACCGTACTTTATCAATTGTCTTTACTGAACAATACTCTCCCCTATCTAAATATGATTTGTACTAAACATCATATTTGCTACTTATTATTTTAAATTTGATAATAACTAATCTAAAACGTTAATTAGTAAAATATTATTTTATTCTATTTACTTATAATAGACTATATGAATAATATTCGTTATCTAATTCTAAACGTTTTATTCTATAACTATTTCCTGTTTTTAATTTAACTATTCGTTTCGAAATTAACTATAATCTAAACATTTATTTAATTATTACGTTACAATATTTTATTTCTGCAGGTTATAGTAACCCCTTCACCTTTTTGGATCTGAAACAAAGAAAAAGAGAAACAAAATTATAATGATGTGATACAATACGCAAAGTTGAACATAATATCATTTATTTCAAATATGGCCACCAGCCAAGAGCACTAATTTCAGTCTTAATATATCTTTTGGCAGCTATAATATTTTGTGTTTGGAACAAATATTCTCATCATCAGTATCTAATTTTTTTTTGTACAATAAATCACTAATCATACATTTTTTTTTTTTTTTTTTACATATAGAAACGCTAACAAACCTCAAATTGATTTGCAGTATTTTTATGTAAAAAAATTATTTTATATGTTGTTCCATTATACACAAATAGAATTAGATATATATAATTTAAAAAAAATATGTATACAAATATTATAATAAAATACTTGTGATACCTAAAATCCAAAGAATTTGCGTTGCAATCAGTCTTGACTAGGTGATTATCAAACATGTCGACTCAAAAAATAAGTAACTTACATTTAATAATATATTTGCAGATCTTCAACAAAATACGAATAGGTTAACATTAAAATATGTAAATCCACAGATCTCAGCAAAAAATCGTATAAAAACATTTATTAGATAGGTACTGATGATGGGAGTACTTCCTGAAATGTCTAGGATTTGATAAGTTGTAAAACCAAAAAAATATGAATATTGGAATAATAGAGCTGACAAAAAAATATATTTTATTAATTTAAACCTCCTTACAACAACCCAACAATTTCCTTCAGTTTTTTTAAAAAATATAGTTGAAATGCGAATTTAATAATAGTTTATATGCATGTATTCGCGAACTTGGAGAGTATAAGTTTCTTCTTGTTAATACTTCTGAGTGAAATGGAAGAAGTTTGGAGGAATAAAGAAAAAAGGCCAAAATCCGTTTTTTGCTATAAGCTCATTACTTCACTAATCGGGCTGTTACGAATAGTGGGAGGTATTAAAAAATGTATGTTTTCAGATAAAGAAATTTTTGTTTCTTAACCAGAATGACCACACCCCCATTTATTGAAATGTGATATATATTATATATATATACCTATATAATATTAAGAATGAAGAAAAAACGTAATTTTCTAAAAATATTGTCTATTTCACAAAATATATAGGTATTATATATGGAAGTACTTTCGGTACCATACGGCGGGAGCAGAAAAAAGCGTTGTGACGGGTTGGGGCGACAAGCGATTGCCACACTTTGGTCTACAGGTGGTCGCCCCCAGCCCGCCATAACATTACTTGAGCACTAACCAGATCCCGAACTCCCTCTACAGACAGGTGGGTGATGTTGCACACAAGGTGCACCGACACAATACAGAGCAATAATAAAGTACCATATATTGTATATATTTTGTGAAATAGACAATATTTTAAACAAGATGATTTTTTCTTTATTTGTATTAAGAGTTTCAAAATATCTCTGCATCTTATATAATATTGTTGAAGTAACAAACGAACAGTCATTGGACTATGTTATATTCACTTTCCATTTCAGGAAGAACATTGTCATATATAATTGCGACCAAATGCATCCTCAAGCAAAATATGTTATGAACATGCCATCACAAATTTCAAGATTCTTAAAACACAATATTCTTTGTTTTGTTGTTGAAAAACGCAGTCAACTCCTCAAGGACTAAATTATTTCTGTTGGTTCTTTTTATTTCACTTTCAGTTTAGATTTAAAAAAAAAATAGTTCTTTTCTGTTCAGGTTCTATTATTTATTCAATTTCCTTAGTTTCGTCAATCTCTGTACTCCACTCCCTTAATTCTTTGTTATTTAAATACACTACCAAGAGTTGGTCTTAATAAGTTCTTGACTTTCCTTTTTTTTTTTTTATGAGGGAGGTGGAAAATCCTTTCTTGGCTTTACGTATAATTATAATTATTTGATTTGTTATTATTATTTTTGTGTTAAATTGTATGCAAGAGAGAGAGAGAGAGAGAGAGACTTGCAAAAATTTTATAATCCAAGACAAATAAAGTTATTATTATTATCAATATTCTTCCATTATCGAGTATGGAGTTCATCATTAAAGATCGATCAACTTGACGATTGAACATTATTCTCATGTAACACCAATCAAATCCGTCTTTCTTTGTGGAATAAGATATAGTTTTGTTTTTCGATACTAACCAATGCAATTATATTGTCTAAAGAATCTGAGATGAGATATTGGAAGTATTCTATCCTAGTGTTTGTTCTGAGACATCAAAGAACTGGTACCTACTGATTGGAAACTTGAAAAGAGAAATATCCTTGTTTGAGACCAGTTGAAACTTGAATAATGGTTAAATAACACATTTTCACGGCCTTTCAGTCTCCCAAATATGTTTATTTTTGTACAAGTTTGGAATGTTTAAAAACCTGCCATGTCAACTATCCAATATATAATAATATTTTTGTCTTTTGAATAAAGCTACAATAATTTGCTTGCTTTATATCCCAAATATGACCACTTTCTATTTTTTTACATTACCATGTCTTGTAGGTTACGTAAATAATTTAAATTTATTATCAATCCATGAAGGACATTGATCATAATTAAAGCACATCATAGGTATGGCTTGTGTGTTATTTACCACCAAGTTCAATTGAAGTAGTGGAAAGATCTTGAAAAGTTCAAGTCACCCTTAAGTTTTGCTTCATTTGGTTAAAGTAAAATTTGAATTGGGACATTAGCGATGCTGTAGATTTTTCTTTCCAGGCCTGATTGATTGCCAAATGCATATAATTTATTTCACTTAATTTAAATAGTATGAAAATTAAAAGCATAAGTTTAGAAATGCACACACATACATAAGACTTAAGTACCTAAGACAAGTTTCCTAAATGCGAACTGTTCCTACAGGTAAAGTTAGGTACAGAAGGGGTCGACAATAGAAACACTTTTGACCCAGGGAAGGCATCAAATGCCTCAGTTTCTGTTCAAAAAGTAGTTAGTTGATTGTTTAAAACAAATGGAAATAAATAAAGTCACAAAAAATAACTGGTGTGTCAATGCCCGAATTTATTTCTACTATTCTCATTTGTTAGCACCTTAGAACCAGCTATGTAACCACATATGTTTGTATTTAGTGGGTAATTGTATTTCATATATCGTCTATCGTAGTCAATATATACTATCACTATTTGATATTTATTATGTTATTATAATTTTACAAGTTATTTTATAGATAGAAAACCTATTGATTTTAATTTTACTATTATTCTCATGTCATGTCATCATTTTGATAATTACACAATGATTATTAGACGAATGAATTGTTTTTAAGCTACTTTCCAAATCCAAGTAAATAATTAACGTACTTGACGGAGTTACGAGGTTTCACCAGAATTTCGTTCCCATTTCTTTTGCAATGTACAGTTCTTCAAGCCGTATTTCATGTTTTTTTTTGTTTTATGTCATTTACGACATCCCACTAGATCAATAGAGTTTTTTTTCTTGTTTTTTTTTTTGTAAAAAAAAAGATTTTCGTAAAAATGTCGCTTACGAGGTATCACGTTTAGGCCGATGACATGTAGTAAATTTACATACATTTCTGTATCAATAAGCAAACTGGGTTGGCTCAACTTTTTTCAGTGTGTACATTTTTTTTGCGATAATTATGAATTTTTAATGAAGTTACCAGACTTAGGGTTCATTATAATATATTTTTCAGTTAACCTACAAATCATCCTCTTATCTCAATAGCAAACATATTGTTTTACAACGTTCAAAATTACAATTTCCGACATTGCGAGCAGAGGGATGGACAAAAATCATCTCAGATTCTCAGACAAAAGGAAACCCCCATACACTGACAAAGGACTTCTTGTAGACTTACCTAGCCCGTTGTGTGTTCCTCCTGGAGAGAAGACAGCTGGCCTCATCGTCTTCGGGTCGTCCATTGGCCCATGTCCCCGCGGCCACGTCCAAGAGACAGTTAAAAAACGACGAGCGCTGGTGCAAACAAACTCAGGCTCAAGCCAGTTTTTCACATCATACAACTTATATTATCATTATTTGTTTGTGTTATTTCTTAAACTTTATACCAATCAAATATTATTATTATTATTAGTATATTATCGTGCAAAAATATCTAAAATTAGTTTGCAATACAAGAGCATTAGTACAATTATTACAGAGCACAAAAGCAAGGCAAATTAATATCGGAATAAACATAAAATATGTCTTAAATATTTTTGCATTGTACTTCGTAAATAGGATCAAATTTTGTCAAAAATAAATTACAAATACATCACTATAAAAATAACATTTTAATAATATTTATTATACTTTCATTTATTACCACTAGAAAACTTACACTGTAAAACCTACCCATCTTTATTATCTTACGATACTGGTGTCCAGCGATGTATTTATGTTAAAAAATAAAATGCGAACATATAACATATTTAAGTCAGTAGAGCGAGATAAATGGGACTTCATTTATGTAGTTATTTCTTATTCCTGATTTTTCTTTAAAAGTAAAAAGGTGTTTAAATTTTATTACATCGTTTTTATTTCTTTTTCTGTGTGTATTGTTTTAATGTTATGGGAATATTTATATATTCTTTGGTGTGATCTATTGGCGTGAGAGCCATAACATTTTTATAAAGAAAAAAGAAAAAAAAAAAAAAAAAAAAACAAGTAAAAGAAAAAAAGAAAACTAAAAACTAAAGGAGAATTTAGTAAAAAAAAATCAAAAAATTAATTATTTTGTGCAAAGTGCAGTTATGGACATGCAAAAACCTATTCTTTCAACAAACATTCCAAATTTTAAAGAATGCAATTACATTAAAATAAATGAATCGTATTATCATGCATAGTGCAAAGAATTGAAGCTTCATTTTATGGTTCTGAAAAGCAAAATTTGATTTAATTAGATTTTTTGGGCTATTTTTTTATTGTTAATATTTGGCGCATAAAAAAAAAAGATAACATCGATAATATAGTTGTATCACCGCCTTCAGAATCTAATTTGACACCTTCGTATTATCAAAGGTACTGGTTTGAAGAATATTTTTCAAATCGATAATACCTTTGGAACGTTTTTAAATGCTACATGCCAACTTAAGCTTCTGAATCCAACTACCCTAAATGCTAGGCAAAATGTCCCACAAACATAAATTTTTCAATATCATATAAATAAAGTTAAAAATACACATTGTACTTTTTCAGTTATTTATTATCCTTCGTCATTGCGAAAAAAAATAAATATATATTAAAGAAATAAAAAGAATAAATGAAAGATCTATGATGAAATATTTATTCAAATAATGCAAATTAAATATTGATTATGCAATTTTAGCTTTTTGAGGCATACATAATATAATTAATTAATAAAAAATAAATAAAACCATTATGAATCAGATATTACGAATCGAAGAACAACTTACAAACTAGTTTATTTTTTAGTTTTTTTTTTATACACTATATTCATTGTAGTCTGGACAACGATCTTTTTTATCTGATTCACAATATTGGGTGCTGCAGTTTTAATTTGTCTCTCTAATGGAAGCAATTGAAAAAAATAAATAAAAATTGTACGCAACAAAGTAATCTACGAAAAATATTTTGAATGAAGAATAAATTGTTTGTAATAAAAATACTACCGCCTCATTGGGATTGGAGGGACTATGTCGACTGAATCCCTGAAACCAAACATAAACGTCTTATTTTGATTCTCCCCTCGACAACCAGCTTCAACTACATTTTTTTAAAAAGTATTCTTTTCAATGCTGAATTTCAAAATAATATAAAAAAAAAGCCTAATTAGGTTTCAATTTGAGGTTTCAGCCAACTTCTATTCGTCATTTAATTGTTTGTAATAAAAAAACAAAAACAAAAAAAAAAAAAACAGGACTTCTGTCGAACATTTAAAATATATTTTTTAATTTTTAGCCTATAATTATTTTTATTTATTAGACATAAATTTTTTATCATAAGAAATTATTTATCTACCCAATACAATTTCATCAAGAATCAAATTAAAATATATATAAAATTGTTAATATTCAAATATACTTCCTGCTAATAATTAACAGTTGACTTACATAGGGGCATTTTTTTTTTCAGAGGCCTTAGCACTGGCCATGGCCAAACAAACGATTTCGGATGAATATATTAGATTTCTATTTTATTTTACACCGAGATTCCACTTGCCTTAATGAATCTTAAGATACTCTTGAAAATGTTCACCTTTCCAGAACCCAGAAAACAAGTGTAGTTGAATGGCTGACACAATTTAGAATCTATCGCCGAAAACAAAATAAGCCTCTCTTCAAGATATTTCGGACACCACATGAACCTATGTTCAAAAGAATCGGCTTCACCACAATGAGGGCATAAAGTTGAACCCTCTGCCCTAACCCCCCCCCCCCCCCCCCCCCCTTTAAATTAACACGTATTATGAATTTTTGATTTTAAATATATAATTTCATTACTTCGGCAGTTTTTAGGGTTTTTAAGTTTAGCCCCCCTTGGATCCTCCCTTCCCTTCGGTCAATTCCGCTGAAAAATAATGTGTCGTTTTCATAAGGTTTTGAATTTACACAGGCAATGTTGCGATATGGCTGAAAATCCATAGAGATCTTTATGGGGTTCTGGATGCACATATACAATTTCGTGTCGATACATTCATTCTATCGAGAGTTATCGTGTTCATAAAAACACTTTTTTTTGTCACCAGGTCGGAAAACATGAAATTGTTAAAAATTCTGCATAGAATTTCTGGCCGATTTCATAACTTCCCCTATACTTACCCCTACACGTTTAAAAACCGATATTGTATTTAATAATACAGAAAGTAGCAATATTAATTATCTTCAATGGAGTAACCTGTCCTCCATATATAATTCTTAGCATTTTGGATACATGGCGTTTGTATTAGAGTTGTATCCTAGCAAAGAATATTTAAATAAATTTAAATAACAATTGAAGAGAAAAACTAAAAGAGCTACAACATAAAACATGATATAGAGATATTTGGAATGGCACCATGTATTCCTAATCATTTTAAAGTTGTCATGAGAGAAGTGTTGACTATAGACAGACAACTATGAACGATTTTTTATCTTCTAGTCTATTTACTATTGCATTTCCTGTTTAAAAATATTATTTTTTATAACTAGGGACACAGTAATTAGCAAAGTATTGAAACTTTGTTCTCGGTAAGTAACGGCTTCACAGTATCGATGATTGACAAATTTCGGCACAAAAGCATCAATACCATCCAGTATTATTTCATACTAGATTTTTACCCTATTTTTTATTTATTTTACTATTGTCTCGTGGCTAATATCATTGTAGATTGGGACAAAAAAAGAAAAGTTTATTATTTTGGCGGCGAACACAGGTTTCTTCTAAGTAACGGTCTGAAACAAAAAAACCGATATCCCATAAAATCGGCTCAAACCGATCCCCGATCCCGTAACTGGCTAGCCGGGAGGGGGGGGGGGGGGCAGCTTAACATGTAGGGAGATTATTGGAAGAACGAAGAAATTCGGAAATTTGTTTTTTATGCAATGATGGGCAATTTCCTTAAAAATATCGCCGCCTTGTTATGTATACTTACATATCGTCCCTACAGTACCGAAGTGTGTCCCTATTTATATAACTAGGCGGGTCTATGAGCTACCTAACTGTGCACTTGACAATATACTAGTATATTAGTAGGTTGTCATTTTTTACTAAATTATTGAAAATTAGGAAATTTCAAATGATTTTCAACTACAACTCTTTGACTATCAATGATTTTTGAAGATAGGATAAACTATAAAAGTTTCTGAGGATTTTTGAATGTTTACCAAAAAGGAAAGGAGAGAAAGAGTAACATTATTTAATATCAAAATAAAATAAATGTTAAAAAACTAATAATAATAGTACAACTCCATAATGTAATAACTAATAAAAGGAACAATAGAGAATGAAGGAGCCATCTTTCTTGTAAAATGACGACTTTAGTGTTATGAAAGTTTATTAAAATAAACTCATTAGTTTACAGAAATAAAAAAAAAATTATAATAAATAAGTCAAAGAAACTAGAAAATTCGAGCACGGTACTTACTTTAGTTTAGGCTCAGGCTGAGCTTAAACTTCATGTTTTATTACTGAAGTCCAAAATTAAATCTAAGCCACCAGGATATTAAAACAAAAACAGTTCTAGATGTTTGTCATCGCGAAACCAAAAGCGTTCATGTGAGCTTTTTTTTTAAATTAGTGAAAAGAGAAATAAAAAATTTGTGGCTTCAGTGCTTTTTTTTGTCAAAACAAAAAAATAAATTAAATTAAATAGTTTAAATAAAAGTGAATAATTATAAGATAAAATGTCTACTCACGGGAGCCCCTGTGGCCTCTATTTGTCCAAACCTTGTTGTTCGCCAACTTTCTAATATCAGTAAGCCTGCATATATTTTACCAACAGTCAACTTCCCGGCTGAGAGTTCTAAAATTAATTATAAATTAATTAACAATTTCATCATATATATTTTTTTAAATACAAAAAGTGTTTAAATTAAAAAAACAAAAAACAATATTACCATCACTTCTAGGAATAAGGAGATCTAACATTTTCTTTGCCTGGAGTGGCCAAATGCTCCTCACAGTGTCACGAAGTTCCTCATCTGCTTGGTCCATTTCTTCCGCTATAACAAATCAAATACAATGTTAGTATGTTATCGTACTGGGGCCGTGAGGGGCTTTCGTTGTATGGATCCAACAAAGGGGCGGGTTCGAAACCTGTCCGGCGGAGAGTTTTATTTCATAGATAGTTTGTGAATAAACTCGGTAATGTTGCCCGCTTCTCTGATGTCAAAATAAAAAGCCCCTTCACCCCCATAAAAATAGGGGTTATAAAAAAATTTAAAAAAATAGTACATAAAAAAGTTCTGTAATGTGGATTTTATTTATAATTACTAATATAATTATTAAATTATGAGAATGTGACCAATCAACACAGCCAAAATATGGTGGAGACGTGCGCTTCAGTATCACTATGCACTTCCACAGCCAGAAATAATCAATTACGTTTTCGCCCCCCCTCCGAAGCCAATCGACCGTTTGGGCTAAAACTCAATGTATGACTTACATAGAGGCTTCAAAAATTGATACTAAATGTTTTGTCGATACATGCCTTACATCGGCAGTTATTAGGGTATTTGAGTCAAACCCCCCTTCAGTCTATTTCGCGGAAATTTAGTAGGTGCCATCCTTATGAGGTTTTGATCGATACCACCCTCTCCCCTTCGCCTGATTTCGCTGAAAATTAATTGGTGTGAATCCACATATAAAACATAGTGTTGTTACATTCATTCTATTGGGAATTTAGGCACATACCCACAGACTTTTTTTTAATTTTTGGAATCAAAAGGTCGAAAAACATAAAATTTCAATAGAAAATCCTCATCAAATTTTTGATTGATTACTTAACTTCCCCTACATTTCGTACAGCTGGCGAAGTAACAATTCAAAATGATATGACCTTTGCAAAAGGTGAAATAATAGTAGCCATAGCACAAGCTGTTATGAAATAAAAGTAGTTTTGCAGCTAGATAATTATAATAAATGTGCAGGATTCGTAACCCGGCCGAGGCCCTTAGTTTATTTTATCTGGGAGGTAAAATAAACTTAAGCATGCCGTCCTTCGGATGGGACGTTAAGCAATGGTACAGAGCCTGCATTACGTCAGGTACTCGATATACACCCCTATATTAGATGAACAAAAATTTAGGGTAAGCAAAATTTAGGACTCACGTAGTAGAGTCGGGCTCATGTCCACCAAAGCGACAAAAGAGCGCTCTGGTAGTAGGCGATATGATCTCGTAGTTAAAGCCCGGACCCATAATAACTAATAAATATGCAAGAATAATTGCATAATAAAATAAAATGAACTTATCTTAGGGGATTAATTTGTATACTTCAATAATTGTTAGAAATCGTAAAATATGAGTATTATAAGAAATAAATTAACTATAAGGCGCTGTTTGGTCTATTTGTAAAATATTTGAGGAGAAATGTTCGCCTGTGGATACTCAACGGACAATGGAACAAAACGTGACAAATGTTGTCCTTAGCTCTGACTACTACCAAACAATAAATAAATTAGATTATATTACATGAGTTTATACATAACAGGCTCGTAAATGAACAGGATCTTACCGGTTCTCATTTTAATGCTGAGATTTTCACGAATTAAGGCAAATAAGGTTGAGGTGAAGTTCACTTTTCCATCTGCATCCACTGGCATATTCATTCGTATCAATTTTTTATACGCCAGCCGATTGGGGCACTTATTTCCAAATCCGAGTGGTGGGTCTATATTTTTTAACATATCGTACATTTCCGCATAATGAATTTTACCCCTGAAACAAAATTTAAAAATAAATAAATATTTATTAATTATATATATTATTTTTCCAATTAAAAATTGTTTTTTTTTTAACGAAATTGATAGTTTTAAACGTACGTAGCGTTAGGATCATATTCAGCCCATATTCTGACAAACTCATCCAAATGGTGGGCTCCCAAAATGGACGAGTCTCGTGTTAAATAATCAAAATTATCCATAATGACAGCAACGAATAGATTCAACATCTATTAAAATAGAAAAAATAAGATTAGCGAAACATATTATTTTGGTTTTGTTCATAATAAAAAAAAAAGATACTTAGTGTTAATACTTACTAAGAATGAACAAAAGAAAATGAAAGAAACAAAATATGCGTAGGCAAGACTTGAACCACATTCATTGCCATTTTTCCCAGCTTTTGGATCGCAGGGCCTGTTCTTAACACAGGACAACATTATGGAAGGCCATGCTTCACCTGTAGCACACCTATAATATTCAAAATAGAGAGAGAAAAAAAATCAATATTATTTGTTATAGTTTAACCAAAATATAAGAAGAACGAGCAACATTTAACTAAAATTGACTTGAATAAAAACTCTAGGTAAAATGTATAACGGTTAGTTTCTAATAATTTATATTTAAAAAAATGTAAAACCACCCATTGAGGAAAATATAATAATAAAAAAATGTTCGAATCACGTATAATCGACTATAATTAACAAAAAATGTTCTCCCACATAGCGAACATATTAAAATAAGTTTAGATTAACGTAGTACATAAAAAGAAAAAGACAATTCTGAACCGCGGAAATGTTTGAAATACCGTATTAAGTAATAATCTACTTTTTATGAATTGTAAAAGGATTTTCTTAATTCATATATAAAATATTATTATAGCATCACTTCTCTCATTTATTTTTTGCCTTCTCAAAAAATAGGAATACAAACGTTTCAAGACACACTCCCATCGTCAGTATTAATAATACATGTGTTCTTTAGGTCAACTATTCCTTCTGTCAATCAGAATCTTCTTTTTATAGAACATATTTATTGAATCGACTTATATATTGAAACTTAAATATAAAAGTCAACTCAATAAATATATTAGAATATATGAGTAGGTGATTTCCAAAACCAGCCATTTGTCCGTAAACAACTTTTGTGATAATCACCAAAAACTGATAAAAATTAACCGTTTTAAGTTGAAGTTCCGATTTGTTTTTTTTCATGGATGGGTAATAACTTTATCTCTCATCTTGCAAACGTTGCCAAATATATTGTGGCTAGAAAATGTGCTATTTTTTATTTAAGATTTCTAATAGCTACTTTTGGCACTCAACATGAGAAATGGCTGGTTTTGGAAATCACCTACTCATATATAATAATTTTGTTTATAGGTAAAAGGAAGATTCTGATTGTCAGAAGGAATAGATAATCTATGGAACGCATGTATTATAGACATTGATGATGGTAGTGCTTCTCAAAACGTTAATAACTGATATTTTTTAGATAAATGGGAGAAGTGATGCAAGAATAAGATATTATATATAATTAATTATAGGTTAGGTTAGGTTTTATGACTCATGCCCGGGCTTTAACTACGAGGTCATATCGCCTACTACCAGAGCGTTCTTTCGTCACTCTGGTGGACATGAGCCCGACTCTACTGCGGGAGTCCTAAATTTTGCCTACCCTAAATTTTTATTCATCTAGGGTAGAGGTCTTTAACGAGTACCTGACATCGTACAGGCTCGGGACCATCGCTTAACGTCCCATCCGAAGGACGGCGTGCTTAAGTTTATTTTACCTCCCAGATAAAATAAACTAAGGGCCTCGGTCGGGTTTCGAACCCACGACCTTGAGCTCAGAAGTCAAGCACGCTTACCACTGAGCTACCGGCGCCCTATATATATATATATTATAATAAAAATCTAATCACAAAATGTAGGAAAAAAGAAGTGTATTAACCTAGAATAAATATATATTTTGCACCTCCGACTATTACATTTTACCATTTATAGCAATAGTAACAATAATTATGATAATTTCTAAAAACACATTATTACATGTCTCTAATTGACAACAATTATTAAAAACAACTACCATGCTGATGAGAGGGCATGTTTGTGTTTATTAGGTGTATTTTGATGTTTCATTTTTAAGTGCATGTAACAGAATTTATTAGTTCAATGCAGTAACATCGCGTACGACACATTTATCCCTGCTCATGCTCCAAGGAATATATATAACAAATAAATCATTCGTTGATAAAAATCTAGGAATTTTTGGTGCTATAGGGTTTTATACATTCATCCACTTGTACACAATTCAACTACACTAATCAACTTTTCTTTTCATTATATACAAGTTTCTTAAGAAAAAGTGCACAAAATAAATAAATTAGGATATTTTTCAAATTATAGAGGAATATAGATGTTAAATTACATTTTTAGTCCGATGCGAAGAAGAATTTCAGAGTTATGATTTTTCCAGGGTTTCTGAACCTTAAAACACTCCTCTTATCAAATAAATATATCTTTCGAAAACCGTATGAAAACTGCAGTTGAAAATGAACTGCTTGTTAAAATACCTACTTGTAAATTCAATTACAAGTAATATAATTATTGACTTATATTTCATGTTTAACTGTAATTTTCATACGTATTTCAATAGATAACATACAATAGCCTATTTGTTTGTAAAGAAGAATTTTTTAAGGTACAGAAATCATGGAAATCGTAAAAAGTATTTTTCCATATCGGGTCACATATGTACAGTATAATGATCATGGTCATGAAAATGTTCTCAATTAATAATATTCGAAACGAAAAAAATAATTTATTCTTTGCACAAACTGCAAATTAAATATTTTTTTAGTGCATATTAAGATTCCATAATACTGAGAACGCTATCTATTCACATCTGAATACATTTTTGCATTTTAATTTTTAATATGAATGACAATTGGCCAGTTTGGCCATATCTTTAGACAGCACGACATTTTACAACTTATTGACTGTGTAAAAACAAAAAAAAATCGAAGCAATCTGTCTTTAATTGAAGTCCATGTAAGCGTAATGACTAATATTCAAATTACTATCTTGGTAGATACATCAGAATTGTATGACTTTCTGAGTTTACAGTAGATTTTCGACTACCTGATCTCATAGAAATGTGTTGAAATTTACGAGGCGCGTCAACGTATGTCTAGTGTAAGTATTTTCAAACCCATTCTCTTCAAATGGGCATTAATTAATTGGTCTTCATTTTTTAGTTATTTTTTCACAAGGGTATTAAGAATTTCTCTATTAAATGGCTTGAAATGCACTTGCATTTAATTTAATTTTGTTTAGGCATACTCGGATATTCTTATAAAATATTTCTTAAGTATGATAGTGCACTATTTTATCAATAAATATGCACCCACACGTACATATATTAGTTTTATATACAAATATTTCTTACGAATGATACCTATATCTTCTTACTTCTATGTTTTACTGGAGGTTCTATAATTTCCTACAATTAACTATTAAAAGTATTAGATCATCTCTTTGAAGTAGATCAACAGAAAATCGGGTTTATTATGTTTATTTAATACAAGGGGACAGATATAAATAATAATAAATGGTATCTTAGCAGGCTTATTATATTTAAAAAAAATACTTCAAATTAAAATAAATTCTAAGTACAAAACACTACTCTCTTTATTTACTTTTTTCATCCCCTAGCGCTAAGTCACAAATATTTAAATAATTAATACAGAGATATTAGTCTAACAATATATTGTATTTACACCACCACTAGAGTTTCGACAATTAGCTGCCATTCTCAGGTAGTGACAGCCCCGCCGTTCCGGGAAGGGCGATCGCCTAGGGCGCCTCGATGTTAGGGGCACTAGAGTTGTTGACTCTTTTTGATTGAAAAAAAAAAACGAATACTTGCGACTTATTCACGAACTTGTGGATTGCGTTACGCATACTTTTAACGATTCCAGTATCAGTAGCCAGTTGCGAAAGGAGTTTTAGCAAATTGAAATTAATAAAAACATATTTAAGATCAACTATGACACAAGAAAGACTTGTGGAGACCTCCCTCTGAGCTCCCCATTATAGTGATCGCCATCTTGAAAAACAAATAAACTGACCGCGTGTAAAAGTGTATTATTCAAGGTGTTGTCGATATTCAAGAGACTTACAAAGTGGCGTCAAAATTTTATGTCATTGATTATTAGTATTTATAATTAAAAGTGTATTATTCAAGTTGTTGTTTTTGTTATTAATTCAGTTTAAGAGACTTACAATTTATTCAAGTTGTTGTTGTTATTAATTCAGTTTAAGAGACTTACAGACTCGATGCTCTTGCTGTTCTTGCAATAGAAAACGAACTGGCCAAGAACATAAATTTCAAGGATGTAATTGAAGAATTTGCTAATGCTAAAGCCCGAAAAATACAATTGAATTTTTCCAAAAATTGATACAATTTGATGTCTTTCAATCATTTTTTCAGATATGATAATATATGTTGTTTTTATAATTTTTTTGTAAATAGTATATATATTTTTTTTTTCTTTTTTATAATAAATTTAAACATTAAAAATATTTTTTAATTATTGAAATTGTCTCTCCTTACAAGAGGGCGCAAGGTAGATTTTCGCCTAGGGCACTGATATATGTTGCGGCGGGTAGTGAATCTTAACGTAGAGAAGGACTTAAAGAAGTTATAAGCATTTTAGGGTCTGGTTATAAATTCTTTAACCCCTTCTCTACTTTAAGATTCACTACCTGAGAATGGCAGTTGATTGCCAAACTAGTTTAGGTGTAAATAAAATATATTGTTGAATTGATACCTCTGTATTACTTATTTAACAAGTAAGTCCACTACGTCTGCCTACCAATCAAGAAATAATTTCACAAACATTGTGTACAATGGGATTTCATATTGGTAATCTGATGTTAATGATTATGTTAATCAATGTCTACCGAGTTAGGCTTTAATAAATCAACGAATTTAATACATAAATATTTAACTAGTTGTAATTAGTATCTAAAGTTTATTCTTGTCATACTAT
This sequence comes from Aradus depressus, assembly GCA_963662175.1. Taxonomy (NCBI): domain Eukaryota; kingdom Metazoa; phylum Arthropoda; class Insecta; order Hemiptera; family Aradidae; genus Aradus; species Aradus depressus. The sequence continues at coordinate 37,600,246 of OY759214.1, forward strand.
ACTATATAGCTATAAATAATTCGAAAAAATAAATAAATAAATATATATATATCTATATAAATAAAAATATTTATTAATGACTATTTGGTTACCTGAAGAGGAGCATGAGACCTTGGATAAAGTTGCGAAAGTTGTTATGTCGGGTAATGGAAGTTTCAGGATCGAGCGCAATGTTACCAAACACCTAGGCAGTGTGAGAGAGAGGCAGAGGGTGTCAGGGAAGAAACATAAGTTAGTTTGAGGCAACACAACGACAATAAACATAACATACATACATACTCGAGGGCCACCAAGATCTACAATGTGCACTATCCACCAAGTCTATGTATGGTACCAGTGAGCAGTCAGGAAGATGAACATTAAGAGATCGGCTTCAAACTGAGAACTGGCCTCAGATTTATTTAATGAAACTTCATTTTTTTTTTAGAATTCCTAATTCATATCATATATTCTATGATATAGAATTAAATAATATATAAAAATTTCGTGTGGAATGGAGGTTATATAACTGCTTGTAGGAAGGATTTCATATATGCATTCAGGCAATAAGAAATCTACTGACTTTCAGATTTGTACAGATTGTATTATTTTGTAGATTATTTTATTTTATCTTATTTTGTGTATATTGGCATTTATTATTTTGTATATATATATATATATATATATATATATATATATATATATATATATATATATATATTTTAATTTATTATTATTTTTTAATTTTTTTTATTTATTTCATTATTATTATTACTTTTTTTTATAGTCTGTCATCAAATTTACTTATAGTTATATTTTAACTGATTGTAAATATACAAAAAAAAAAAAAAACTTTCAGGCAAACTGGGAAATGGGCTTGCTCAAGATTTTTTTACCTCCCACATTTTATATAATTAAAAAAAAAAACGAAACTGAAGTGTTTTTATTTATTTCTGATGTGCTAAACTAACTAGTTATATCCAAAGCAGAATTTTCAGAGAGAATATAATGCGCGAAGAGAATAAGCCTCAGTTTAATTTATTCATATTAAAATAAATAAAAGTACAGAAGTTCCTCTATACTTCATAGAGCTGGTAAAGTAATGAACTTGTCTAACTTCTCTATTGTCTAAAGCCACAAAAATATATACACAAAGTGTACCGATTTCAGCTTACGACATCGTCAGCAGGAAGTTCAGACACTACATGTATATGTTTTTGTAGAATTTAGGCAATATAAAAATTAACCAAGTATTTTCTTTTAATTTACTGGAAATTTCTCAAAGAAAATGTTTTGCGAAAAACAATTTTATATAGAATTAAGTGTTTTCGCATAAATCATTCGAAAATGTCAAAACGTTGGTATATATAATGAGGGTTTTAGCATATATCTCGAAAATATTTATTTTATATAAAGTGAACCTTTTGGTATAAGCAGAAATCGATGCACATTATGATATATTTTTGTAGAATTATATACAATATAAAATTTAATAAAGTTTTTTTTGTTTTTATTTATAGTATATTTTTTTTGTGTGAGAAAATTAACTAAATACTTCATGTTATAAAATTTTCGTCCATAGTTAAGAAAAAATATCTAACATTCTTCAATCTCAATTGCGCCAAACTCAAAATGTTTTACCTCCCTGATACTCAATTATATATGTTGTCAAAGAAGATTCAGAAAGTCATGGTCATTGACAAAATAAATAATCTGGATAATAATATACATGTGTATACACAAACATATGCATACCTGTATTCATATATACACTTAAAATTTACCAAATATACAAATGTACATCTATAAACACCTAATTAAAAATATAACCTACATCTAAACTAAAATCGAACAACAAACAAGCACTATACGGATGTTTTGGTTGCCTCCCAGTGGCCGCTACAACCCACTCTAGTACATATCAACATTTACCAAATACCCTTCAAACATTAGGTATATACAAGAAATATTTTTTGAGTTTTCTATAAGTTTAAGGAGACTTGTCAAAGTAGTTTTCTCTTGTTGCAGCTATTTTTCTTTCACTTTTTAACAAAACATATTTGTATAATTTAAAGTTAAAAAGCGCAAATATATTGCGGAAACTTTTAATAAATAAACAAAACAAAGTAATATCTATTCCACAAAACAATTATACCCGAACTACCGGTTTCTGCATTACACAGGTTTAGTGTTTTTAGTTTAGTTATAAACATTATAGTTTAGTTATAAACTAAAAACAGGTACTTTAAGTATAATTTTTGTGAAATATTTAATAGAATATTTCAAAAAATAAATGTATTTTATTTATATTTATCATATAGACGTTTCGGACTGCAAGCCTTTCTTCATTACCTATAAAGTTTGAATTGACGTTTTTTTTTTTTTTTTTTTTTGCCATTACAGTATTTATTAACAATAATAATTTTTAATAAATAAAATTATATTCATGCTAACCCTGTGTTTTCTTTGTCCCTTCCACATTTCTATTACTTTCCAACAAGACCTTACCAATTAATTATTTTATTTTTTAGTCTTTTAAACTTTAATAGTTTGATCGATATTTGTTTCTATTTTAATTTAGCTTATTTTAATGAGTCAAACATTTCATCAGTTTCATTTCTTGTTCGATTGCCATCTAGATTTGAACGATATTTAATATTTATTTTTGGATTATTGTGTTCTTCATTTATCCTATTTTTGATAACAACGACTATTATGGGCATTAGCATTTTTTTGTCATCTATTTTTGTACACCTGCATTGTTTAATTTTTTTTTATTTTTAACTAAAAAATTGATATGTTTGACTCGAAAAAATAAAATAGTAACAAATATCTATCAAACTAAAAAAAATAATAATTAATTATATAATGATCTTATTAGATATTGTTGGAAAAAATAATGAAATAAACCAACAAAACACAGGTAGGATAACAAGAATGTAATATGGCTTACCGTTAATAAACACTGTAATTACATAACATAAAACAGTGTTAATTTAAAAGTTATAGAACCGAAGACTAAATAAGTTATTTAAATAAAATGTAAGTAAAAAAGCTGCAAAAAAATATATGATATTTTTGGAATTCAACTAGGTATTAAATATAAATATTGAGAGTTCATCAAAAATAAATAGGGAATTACATATTTTTTTACAACTCTTGGAATGTTTCTTTAGTACTAGAAATGAGGCTGTAGGGTAACGGACAGTTTTTTTTTTTTTCCTTTTTGTGTTTTTGCTCGTTCGGTAACTCACCGAAACAGCAGCATAAGAGCACTGAAGAATGTTTGAAAGTTGTTGTGCCGATTGATAGACTGTTCAGGGATAAACTTCATGTTTCCAAATACCTTAAAAGACCCCATGCAAATATAGAAATGGGCACTAGATCTGTAGAACTAAATCTCATAGCTAAAACCTTTTTAGAGTTACTAGTTACTAAGTTTACAAACCAAAAGATTCTTATACATCAAAATTATAAATTTAAAATGTTGATGCCTATTGTTAAAAAATAAATAATTAAAACATTTAAAAGAACGTTTAAATAAATATAGAGAAAAAAAAAACGATATAAAGAACTAATTTACACTAATTATCAGATTCACTAATGACAGGTCAAAAATCATGTTTATTAATTGCATTTATACAAAAATTATATAAATATTTATCAAGTTATATTCTTTATGTTGCAACTGTATTGATAATTGAATAAAGGTAAAATAATGAAAATTTGGTTTTAATATTAAATCATTCCATGTCCAATCAACCAACATTTTGAAATTCTATTTGGAAACAAAATTGTGATAATGTATGTTATATTTCTAGCTTATATAGCATTTCGACCATTGCAATATTCTTACCAAACGAAATTAACAAACCCCAATGGCTCAAAAACTCAAAAACCTCTGTAACTGCCGATATAATAAATGTATTGACATTAAATTTTATGTGTATTCAGAGCTCTCTAAAAGCAACACATATTACTTTTAATCGAAATCAGCCGTAGGGGGGGGGGGGGGGGGGAGGGGGAGGGGGAGGGCGCTGATCAAAGGATGGCTCAACTCAAAAACCCCTGTAACTGCCGACATAATAAATGTATCGACATGAAATTTTATAATTAAATTCAAAACCCCATGAGAAAAGCATCTATCAATTTTCCTCTAATTCGACCGAAGGGAAAGGAGGGAACAGAGGAGGGGGTCTCGCCTCAAAAACCTTACTAACTGTCAATGTAATGAATGTTTTGATACAACATTTAATGAGAGGATTCAGAAGCCCGTCTGTAAGTCAATTATTGATTTTTAGCTCCAACTTGGAGGGAGAGCGAAAACATAATGGATTAATTCGAGCTGGGAAAGTACATTGTCGGTGCTTCACCGAATTTGTTTTGTTACTTTTTGACAAAGTCGATGACATTGTATTCTTTTCATGCAAAAACATATATTTTCACACTTTATTCCCTGAATATCAGCGAAATAATTTCCATAGTTTACCATTATAATTTTCTTTTGGTTGATTTGACGAGGAGTGATTCATACCTCATAAAAACTAGTTAACATTTGTTTAACATTCTCTAAATAGTAAAAAACCAAAAATTAAATACTTAATTTTGAACCTATTTTTCCTGATACTATTGAAATAATAGAATATAAGGTATATAGGTATTTTTTCTATGAACGATAGAAACATATCATTCTGTGAATTGTAAACATTTAATATACTATAACTCCAAAAACAATAGTAGATAATCGCTTTTCGCAAAATTCATATTCATCGATTTTGATATAATTTCGAAAAGCATGTACTACTCATAGAAGTATTCAAAAATATCGGAGGGTTTTTCCATACTTCGTGTAATTCTGGATTTATGCCGGTTCGAAATTCAACTAGACTTAAAAGTCTATAATTAACAGCTATTTGTTTTAGATATCAACTTTTTGTTTTGTAGATACATAATTACAGTGTTTTTTATAGAAAAAAATATCTTCGATACCATCGAACATTTTTTTACCTTATTTGATTTATTTTTTCCTGCATTGAAAAAATGTTTCAAAAGAAATCTCTACAATTTTAAGATGGAGACCAGATGTAACTTCAATAGTAAACAGTGGCTAATAAACAAAAAAACATTATATATTCGTATGTAATTTCAAAAAAGACTTTAATATCCTAAATTATATTTATGCTGAAACATTAGCCAATATCAATTTCTTATGTCCCGGGTTGCGTGCTAGCCTACTGAGCTAAAGATCGCGGGTTCGAAACCAAAGTAGTACATACTTTTTAGTAGTACAACAATCAAAATTATATCAAATCAAAATTTTGAAGTCAGATGAGTGATCGTTTTGGCGTGGAATGACTCCTATAACATTTGTTTTTATAACGTATACTATACTATACGTTTTATAACGTAACCAATAATATATTATATTAGTAAGATACGTCTAAAAAGAGTACGTAATTCTAATTCAATGTAATCAAACCGAAATAACTATAACACAAACACACACAAAGTTCAATCTCTGGCCTCATTTTTCATAATAAACAATAAATAAATAAAAATAATGGTATTAATTTTTTTAATTAAATATGTTATCGATAGGTTGTTATTAAGTGGAATAGAAAATGTAAACTTGGCTCTAACGTAGTAAGTCTGCAACCCCACAATCGTTTCTGTTATGGATTTCTTTTTTCACATAATTTAAATGATTATATACATTTTTTTTTTCTATGTTTAAGATTATTTACGACTGACACAAACAGGTTTGTATGTCGAAAAAATAAAACATTTTGTCTTAAAAATGAGATTTTTCAAAGCTTCAAGATGAAGTTTCCACTATACTTTTCCACTCATAAAACTCGTAACAATAATTATATTAAATGTATAATTTAAATTCGAAAAATTAAACAGATACAACAAAAAATAATAATATGAAATATTTTTGAAACATACCTGCATTCCTATAATTGCGTATATGAAAAACAGCATGGCAATGAGCAAACATACGTACGGCAACGCCTACAAATAGTAAGATACATAGGTATACATAAGTATCGAGAAATGGGTTAACAAAGTTCAAAGTAAATTTGGATGAATTTGACTTCAAAATGTACCTTAAATGATTGTACAAACGTCCAGAGCAATATACGGATTGTATATCCCTGTCGTAACAATTTTATAAGTCTCGCCGCCCTGAACAACCTCAAGAAACCTACATTGAAAGAGTTTTCCTGAAAAAAAGAAGAAAATAACAAGTAAATATATAAATGTATCTGTTTATTATCTTCTCCGCTTGTGTTTACTCATCTCTTTTATATATTTTTTCTACCATTTTTTCCTGTATGCATTCTGTGTGCGCTATATATTGTTGTCCGTACACATGTATTCTATTTATTCGGTGATAGTTTTGAATTATTATCAGATCGCTATCATGGAGGCATTGGGTTTTTATTACTTCTCCAACTGTTTTCTAGTTTAATTAATCAATTAATTATTCGGATTAATTAATTAATTATTTGAAATAATCAATTACCTTTTCGCTCTCCCTCCAAAAAACAATGAACCGTTTGGACTAAAAATTTGATAGTAGGCTTATAAAGGGGTTTCTGAATGCTCATACTTGATTTTATGTCGATAAAGGGCGACGGTAGCTCAGTGGTAGCGTGCTAGCTTATTGAGCTCAAGATCGCGGGTTCATTTTTATTTTTTAGGGTTTTAGTTTTGGAGGGAGGTCGAAAAACTTAATTGATTAATTCTGGAGAAATAAATTGCCTGCGATTCACCGAAGACATTTTCTTTTTTTTTTTTCCAAGCTTAACATTATTATAAAAATTGAATGAATAATAATATATCTTACCAGGAACTCAAGAACGAGAGCATCAATAACGCTTCCAACGACAGTAACGAAGTCAAATGTGTTCCAAGGGTCTTTGAAGAAGTTCTAAAAACAAAAAAAAAACATATCAAAATAATAGAAATAAGCATTTTTCTCTTACTACAAAATAGTAATTCTCCACGTTTGAATTATTATTTTGTACATGATCAATTCCATATCAACTCAACAAATTTAATTGCAAAAATTGACCCAGATTTTCGAGAAAGTGATTTGGTTGAGATTAGCGGTAAATATAAATAAATCGCTGAATAACGTATTTTTGATTCACTTTTAACAACTTCAAGTCTTCATAGTTATATAGGTCCGCAAAACGTAATCCTAAATAAATAAATAGATTCAGTAAATGAGAGAATAAAGAGAGGCACTTTATTTATTAGTAATGATCACGATTAATGAATAAATTACTTTCTCTATTTTTCTTCTAATTAAATTAGCAGATAAACATGAGGGCGCTGGTAGCGTGTAAGCCAATTGAGCTTAAGTTGGAATATCTGGGAAGTAAAAAAAAAAAAAAAAAAAATTAAGCACGCCGTCCTTCGAATAGGACGTTAAGCTATGGCCTATCCGATGTGAGGTACTTGTCATAGATTCCCTACCTCAAGTAATTAAACCTGTGGACGGGCAACCACTGTTGAGTCAGGGTTATGGCCAACAGTGCTACGAAAGAGGGCTCTGGTAGTAGGCGATATGACTTTGTAGCTAAAACCAGGGCATGAGTCACAATAAGCACTCACATAAAGATTACATCTTTACGACGCTGCACAACTATTACAAGTCATATGTGAAAAAAACAAGTATTTCTCGTTTTTATTCATGCTTAACCGAACAGTTCAGGTTGTTTCATTACATTCTTAATAGTGTGCAATCAACACACATTTTAATTTCAGAAAATCAAAAGAAAGAACTTAAACCTAAAAATTGAAGACCATAGATGATTCATTTTTTTAATTCTCTACCAAATCATCAAACTAGAAGGTCTGGAGCAGATAAAAAATATTCATTTGTTTCGAATGACATGAAATTATCCCATATTAGAATAAAAATATAGTAATATTATCACAAAAAACTACAAACATATATTTATAAATATAATTTTTTTGTGACAAAACAATTATCTTAAAAGATTTAAAAAAAAAAAAAATTAAAACAACCTATGCGATCTATGCCTGCGCTTCAGCTTACAGATGATTCAAATAATTACGTTTAGCCAACTATTCTAACAATAATCCTATCACCTTCAAACATATATTATTAACTCAATTTAGGTATATACAAGATTCACTTATTTGACAACTTAAAATAAAAATATAATTTCAAAAGACAGCTTTTTAATAAAATTGAATGCTTTTGCAAAATAACATCATTTATCAAAGAAAAAAAAAAAGATTAATTTCATAAAAACTCAATAAAAGTTGGTTTTTACGTGAATATGAACTGCCTGTAATATTTATAAATCTCTGTTATGAAATGAGATTTATTATAGATATAAATAATTTCATTTATCAAGGAGAAAAAAAAATACAATTTCTTTATGATTTACATAAATACTAATTGTAAGTGAAACTTGTTTTTTGCATGGATATGAACTGCCTGTAAATTGTCGCATCTTACCGCGCAAAGATGTAACGCTTTTATTAGAGTCCATATATATATTTTTTTAATTTTGCTTTTAATCAATCTAATAAACTAAAAATAAATAAATAAATAAAGTGCTAAAAGTTGCAACTGCAATGCCCTTTGTGGGTTTATTTCAGAGATTTGACTGACAGCATGCGATAGCATGGCCTACTACTCAAATATGTATGTATATAATTTGAAAATCTACATTATATATATAGTTATTCATAATTATAATATTTTTTAATTAAATAAAAATATTTAAAAAAGCATCTAATCTACCTCCACTATTACTACAGCTTAATTATTCAAAGATTTTTTTTTTTTCTCAAATTATTAACTTTATGGTCATTCCATGTAGAATCAAGAAATGATTTAAGCCTGATCTCTCAGATTATTGTAATTTTTTGAGCGCTGTACAACTAAAAATTTAAAAAATATAAAGTTACAATTTTTCTTGTGAGAAAAAACTCACAATCTGTTTTGGATATTTCAAACGCTTTTCAACTCAAAATGTGTCGACATAAGGATGGGTGAGGACTCATTTCAAGGGCTTCAATTTGTTGTATTATAAATAAAATTTCTTCAATTATCGCTTCTCCAAATAAGTTCAAATATTTCGTTTTTTGAATATGACAAATATATAATTATTTTTTTGTAAAAAAATTGGCATTTGAAACTGGCAACAGTTACAAAACGGGATACAGAATGCTTTATAGTACAAAAAAATTGTTCGAATTGTTAAATTCAGCGGGTATTTCAAACATACTGTAGCTCCCCCACGTTGATCGCCCCCCCCCCCCCCCCCCAAAAAAAAACAGTTGAGTGTACTTTCCCATCTCTTATTTTTCGCATTATATATTGGCTGAATATCAATAGGTGTCTAAATCAAGGAAATCTCAATGCTAATATTAAATTCCGTGTCGATACATCCCTTAGATTGGCAGGGAGAATAATTATAACATAAATTTTTAACAGGATAAAATAAAAATACATTATTGGAGTAATTTAAAAAACAAAATTTTGAAATTATTTAGGAACGATTGATTATTCAAGAAATGTTAATGTTTCAAGACCTATAAATGAGCCAAAACCTGCCAAATTTTGAGCCGCCTTTTTAAAGGGACGTATCTCTGAAACGATAATTTAAGATAAACAAATTGAAAATCGGTACTCTTTATATTCCCACTAGATAATAGTTATTAGCAGAAAACCATAAGAAACTGAGAGATCAAGGTTCAAACATTGGTTGATTTGACAAGGATTGAAGCTTCATTAATCCAAGAAATTCATTTCAGGTTCTGAAGTAAAAAAAAAAAAAAAGTGGATTAGAACATTATTTAAATATAGCAATTTAAAATGCAAATACAGAATGGCCCGGGTTGCATGTTACAATCTTATGAATCATATTAGTGAAACAAAACAAAAAATGAGTTGCAAAAAACATGATTCCGATGCAATAATTTCGAATATTATTGAAAATTTACTCCTTAAAAGAATGTTAAAGAGTTTCTTTTATAATTAAAAATTAATTTAAAGATATTTCCTTACAAATGTGATCCTGTTAAGAACCTCCTGGGCCATTCTGAATAATATTACTACTAAAACTCGAGTGATGGCTTGTTTCCAAATTAGATTGGGGTAGAAACATCCAATTTGTTAACAGCTACTGCAAAAATACTACATTTTCTTAAGCCAGATTTGCAAAATGCGAAGGACATGTTAAACTGTATAGCAAGAATTTTCATGGAAGTCAAGCATACAATAAATAAAAATATAGAATTTTATAACAAATGCATTTTTTCAGTACTCCATGAATAAATAATAATTATGAACACATTCAAACTCGCTCGCTTTGAACTTCGTTATGAAATAAACTATGGACTTTTGAAAAGAAAAAAAAAAACAATGTTAAATGTTAACAAAATAAAAATATCATAAATAAATAAAAGTATAATTATTATAATTTTTTTCAACCTATCATGAAAAAAGAAAATAGAGGCCAGTTTGGTTACCTTCTGAAGAATTCTGGGTTTGGGATTCCATAGATATACATTACTTATTTTTTTTTCTTCAAGAAACATGTGTTCGTTCATGTTGCACTCTCTTCTGAATAAATTAATTTCGCTTAAGATCCCAAGTTCGCTCCTAGTATTGAATTCCATCTGAAGATCTCTACTGATGTATCGATGTCAAAGAGAGATACTTCACACAAGTAGTTCAAGAAGGTCTAAAAGTCGTTTGGTATAACTCTTGAGATACGAAACAAATTCATTGTTAATCAAATTTCATTGATTGACGACTCAAATGTGCTAGAAGACTTGTAGGTTCTGAATGTCATCAGTTAATCTTTCCGTCTTGAGGAAGTTACTTGGCCGCAGGACGAGTATAAGGACAAAAAGAGAGCTGAGCTCTACAAGAGCCCGGATCCTGGTGGTCTTTGTAAAATATAATAAACTGCAGTTACTGTGATTTCTGCGGAAAAAGAAAGCAGACCAAGTCCTCAGGAGGATATTGAAGGGTCATCCAGGAGGAGAGAGAAGAGAAACACTGGAGGATGATGTACATGAGGAGGTGAAGATGGCTGGCTGAGGATAGAGCGAAAGGAGGAGGATGTTGAAGTGTCATCCAGGAGGAAGGAGAACAGGGACACTGGATGACGATGTGCGTGAGGAGGTGAAGATGGCTGGCTGAGGATAGAGCGAAAGGAAGAGGATGTTGAAGGGTCATCCAGGAGGAAAGAGAAGAGGGACACTGGAGGACGATGTGCGTGAGGAGGTGAAGATGGTTGGCTGAGGACAGAGCGAAAGGAAGAGGATGTTGAAGGGTCATTCAGGAGGAAAGAGAAGAGGGACACTGGAGGACGATGTGCGTGAGGAGGTGAAGATGGTTGGCTGAGGACAGAGCGAAAGGAGGAGGATGTTGAAGGGTCATCCAGGAGGAAAGAGAAGAGGAACACCCCGCCTATGTTGACTGGAGGATCGTTGCGGAGCGTCAGATTCTACAAAGACCGTGGCCCTAGGGAAATGTATTAGCTAGAATAAACGTTTGTTCAGCGAAGACTAATTGTATTAGATTCAACTATAATTAATAACTCACCGTATTTAACAAGCTATTAATTCATGTATAAAACTATATTGTCAAGTCATATATTAGGATATATAAATATGAATTACTGCGAAATAATATTTATGAAGTGCTATATTAAAAAAAATAAATAAAAATAAAAACAACTGTTGTGACTACCACAGTTCTTATACCTAATAATAAGTTAAGTCCTTAAGAAGAGAAATTCTTTTATCAATAGCATTGATCGGAATTTAACGAGTTTGGAATACAACATAGATTACCAATCTCCAATACTCGTATGGAAATAGGAATCTACCCCATAGTGATAATAATTGAGGTAAATATTTAAACATTACTTTGAATTATTTCCTACAACAAATATCGTGCATTCTTTGCGAGGCTATTGCTTTGTTCAAATCGGCACTATCTCGAATCTGAAGCCAGCTAGGGGCTATTGGAAATTTCTCAAGGAACATTTTTTATAAGAAGCGATTTTATATAGGATTAACATTTTTCTCATAAAATCAAAAATTTCAAAAAATAAATATAGATATTTCATTTGAAGGCAGTTTTCGGCATTTACCTCGCAAACGTGGCGGCCTTCGAAAAAGTTTATTTCATATAAAACTTTTCAGTTTTCTCTACAATTTTTATTTGATGAGAGTTTTACAGTCATTCATCCTCGAGAAAATGACCTAATCAATTACCATACTTCCTTATACTAAGGTATAATTAAGTAAACATATCATAGTACAATATTAAAATTAGGAAACATTAATATTTTGTTTTGTGAAAAAAACAAATCTTAAAACAGAATTACTTATTTCAGAAACATGATAATCATCATATTGTGCTTATGTTGATTTCATACAGATTTTCTTGTATATATTTTATGGTTAGTCTATAATTATATACATAAAAAATCATATAGGTACCGCAATATAATTATTTTGTTAAAATGAGATAATTATTTTCAAATGAAATATTTCAAAAAGAATAATTTTTGCATAATTTTTCTTCTTGGACCGAAAACGATCTAAAATTAACTCATCGGCTAGAGATGAAAATCACTATAATAAAAAATAAATAAGACAATTGAACACAGAAAAAATAAACACCCAGAATCTCAACTAATCTTTTTGAAACGTAGACATCTGAATGTACAAAAAACGAAACGAGCACATGGAAAAATAACACATTGTGAATTGCCTAACATTGCAAATGTTGACAAAATATTTACCCTTAGCTAATTAGAGAAGGTATAATACCTGCTGAAAAGATGTTCCAGAGTTAACACATAAGTCAGAGGTCTGATATAGGACCATTCACAGTAAAGGATTCAAAATGTAAACGAACAAGACAGATAGTAAACGTCATACAAGGATCTGAAAGGTAGAATTCAAGTTGTCGTTCTTGTAGTGCTGGAATAACTACTAGACAAGAGATGGAAACAGGCAACTGGGAGTTGAAAACAGACAAAATGAATAGATTGTCATAACTGTTTTGTAGCAACAAATAAAGTAAAGAAACAAGCAACTGAAAGGTAGAATTCACGTTGTTGCCAACCAACTGAAATGTAGAATTCATCACCGTTGGAATGGAACAAGGATTACATAGATACAAAGCGTAAACAGAAAACAGGCAACTGGAAGATGGAATTCAAGTTGTCATCACCATTGGAATGGAAAAGGATTACATAGAAACGAAGGGTAAACAGAAAACAGGCAACTGGAAGATGGCATTCAAGTTGTCATCCCCGTTGGAATGGAACAAGGATTACATAGAAACGAAGGGTAAACAGAAAACAGGCAACTGGAAGATGGAATTCATGTTGTCATCCCCGTTGGAATGGAACAAGGATTACATAGAAACGAAGGGTAAACAGAAAACAGGCAACTGGAAGATGGAATTCAAGTTGTCATCCCCGTTGGAATGGAACAAGGATTACATAGAAACGAAGGGTAAACAGAAAACAGGCAACTGGAAGACATCACTGTATAAGATAAAGTACACCATTGAGGAACGGAGGGTAAACAAAACAAAAACAGGCAAAAAAATTTTAATGGATCTCGCATATTTGAGAGATCGTTTAATCTTTCTTTTTTAATATATATGGTTTCGTTCAAGTGCGTTCGTGCCATTTAGCTTCTATAAGCAACAGTGAAAATTAGGAAGAGCAGCTTCATGGAGCTCTAAATGAGCAAATATATTAGTCGATGGGTTTCGCAGCTCTTCCACCATCATGGAATCACACATAATAAGGTGGAAATAAGAAATAGTGGGCATAGAAATCGGAAGGGAAGACTGAACCAGAAGTTTCTCCTAACTACGAGTATAGTCCATCGTTCCTAACCTCCTCTCCCGTTGGTACATTAATACATGACAATTGATAATGTTTTAAAACTATATTCTTACGTTTGTAAAGTATGTTTAGGCCCCAATTTGGCCAACAAGCCATCCTTTTTCATAAACAAAAATTATATAGATGATATTAACATCTTCCAAGAAATATATGTATATTTTTTTATTTCAAACAATCTTATGTACAGAAAATAAAATTTCATATTTCAAATAAAAAAATAAACATGCATTTTTTTTAAATATGTAATTTTGTATAAAAAACAAACTATAAAAAAAAAAAATATATCAAAAAGAAAGGAAGAAATTTAGCATCTATAAATCACCTTAATTCCAAACGCGATGAGTTTCATAACACATTCTATTAGGAATAGCAATGTGAAGACCAAGTTCATGACCTGCAGGATATCGTCGAGGAGTGGCGGAGCGTCGCGGTACTGCCAGACACATACATGACATAGCACATAATTACATAAACTATGCTACAGCTCCCACACGGACGAAGCAAACTTATCTCTCAATCTCATTGTTTTGTTGTTTTAGTTGTTCTTGTTGTTAATTAAATAATAATAAAGTAAAATAAAAAAAAAAATATAAATAATATAAGCTATGGCAGCTCAACATGATAAGTTTGCAAGTTAAAGTGGGAGATTTTTTTTTTTTTTATGAAGATGAGATTACACATCAGATATTTTGTAATGGGGCCAACGGGAGAGACATCTTACCGGTAGCGGAATGTCTCGAACACAACTTGGCAGTAGCAAGGGCTACAGGCAAAACTAATGCATTTTCACCTAAGCTACCTGCAATCATTGCCCACTATTGATTGTCTACAATTATTTATTTATTTCAATTTATTAAAATATAAGTAAAATACAAGTTGGTCCGAACTTCTAACCATTTGTAATTTTAATAACCCCAATATGGTCAATAATATACAAGTTGTATCAAACCAATATTTATATTATTCCCATAGAATTTAATTTATACATCACTTAAACCTTCGTCACTGGTGTTGAAGGGTAAATACATCAAAAAGACGAAATTTGTCTAAAAAAAAGCTGTTCTGTTTGTGAAAAAGAATACATTTCTGCGTTCTGTGTCCATATAGCGAAAATCTAACGAAATAAATAAAAACAAAGAACTTTTTAAACTTTTATATTGTCTAATTCTACAAAAATATATACATAAAGTGTACCAATTTCAGTTTAGACTATCGACAATACAAAGTTCAAGTCACTTCAGGAATTAGACAATAAAAAAGTTAAATAAGTTCTTGGTTTTTATTTAATTTTACTATCAATAAAATTCCAAGCGAAAAAATTAAATCTTAGATTATACACCTTGTATCTTCATTGACCAATATAAAGTGTCATTAAATCTTAGATTATACACCTTGTATCTTCATTGACCAATATAAAGTGTCATTAAATCTTAGATTATACACCTTGTATCTTCATTGACCAATATAAAGTGTCATTAAATCTTAGATTATACACCTTGTATCTTCATTGACCAATATAAAGTGTCATTAAATCTTAGATTATACACCTTGTATCTTCATTGACCAATATAAAGTGTCATTAAATCTTAGATTATACACCTTGTATCTTCATTGACCAATATAAAGTGTCATTAAATCTTAGATTATACACCTTGTATCTTCATTGACCAATATAAAGTGTCATTAAAGTTAAAAATCACGGACCAGCATGTGTAAATGAGATGCCCTCGAAAGAATGTCATAGACTTTGGGAAATCCTAACAGATCTAATAAATAAACACAGATCGATTGCTAAAACGTTATTGACAAAAAATAAGAACAAAATAAAAATAGTTTTCTCCCAATTTCGTTAAATAATTCATTACAGATTTCACAACAAAACAATGTAAAATATAAACATAGTTTTCATAACGAATTCTGGAAGAAATTGATAATCATATGAGCCATTCAAACCGAATCAATGACAATGTTCTCAATGTTGAAAAATCCAATGTATCGGGCCTTAGTTAATAATAACTTACACATGTTTAAAAAGGAATTTATCAGGTTCCATTCCAGCACCAGTCTACTGAGCGCAAAAACAGATTTTGGACATGTTTCATTGTGGAACGTAATTCTGACGGTGACTTTCTTATACCCAGTAATGCCAGTATGAAATTATTTTGAGAAAGGGAAGGGGGAGAGAGTGTGATCAGTACGCGTGGTTAGTATAAGAAAGTCATGTAATGGCTATAACAATGTTTTTTTTTCATGAAAATTACTAAAAATAAAAAAATATTTTATAATACGTTGCTATGTGATACAATTTAAACATTATTTTGAAATATTCCCTAACGTGGGTTCGAAACCCGACCGAGGCCCTTGGTTTATTTTATCTGGGAGGTAAAATAAACTTAAGCACGCCGTCCTTCGGATGGGACGTTAAGCGATGGTCCCGAGCCTGTACGATGTCAGGTACTCGTTAAAGACCCCTGCCCTAGGTGAATAAAAATTTAGGGTAGGCAAAAATTAGGACTCCCACAGTAGAGTCGGGCTCATGTCCACCAGAGTGACCAAAGTGCTCTCTGGTAGTAGGCGATATGACCTCGTAGTTAAAGCCGTGGCATGAGTCATAAAACCTAACCTAACCTTTGAAATATTCTCTACGGTAATCGTTTTTATCATTGTTTGAGGCGTTATAACTTTTATTATATTAGTCCTATCTCAAATCTGAGGACTTTTAGCGATTAAAAATTTAATGAGGAACATTTTTGGTAAAACCTAGTTTTCGATAGGACTATCAGTTTTCGGGTAAATCAAGAAAACCTTTAGAAATATGTGTTTCAAAACAACATTTAAGAACGGTTTTCGGCATGTATGTAGGTATCTCAATAACCGGACGACCAGCAAAAAACTGTATTTCATATAAAATATGTACTTTAGTATTTTCTAAAACGTTTCCTTGAAGCGGTATTTTGTAAAATGTACTTAGGCCCCGAAGTAAATTGGTCACAATTTTCATCCTATTTCGGTGAAAATCTGAACATTCAAAATGGAAAACGTTCGAAACCAGGCCCCTTAATTTTTTTTCTCGAAGGTAAAAGACCTTGAGCATGTCGTCTTTCGGACGGGACGTTAAGTGATGGCCTGTGCGATGTGAGGTACTCGTTAAAGCCCCCCATCTTGGGTAACTACCCACAGTAGAGCGGTGTACACAGCCCTCCAAAAATATCTATCTATCAGTTGTGATAAGTGAGAATATTTGTGATGAATAGGAGCACAGTAAATCGTTTATATTTTCTAAACTCATCGATTCTATCCTCAATGGTCAAATTATCTAACATCTCACCACAATTTTAGTTCGAATATAGAAATTTAACCGATAGCAGTAGCAGTTAATTTCCATGTCTAGTTATGTATGGATTGTTCCAATTTGGAAAAAAATCACACTTTAATCTACAGAAGAACTGGAAGATGCATTTCTTTTTTAATTTAATGTCCTACAACCTCATGTTAGCAATTTTCTGTTTTGATATGTAATTGAGACATTTTGTAAATCTAATGTTTTTTTTTTTTTTTATTGTTGTAATTTATTGCCAATAACATAGCTTTCAAGATCTTGCGTCATTAGAACTGTTTGTAAAAAGCTATATATCCCATCACAATCCAGAGTTTCTGACATTCATTCGGAAACATCCTATATTTTACAAAAGATTTGAAGATTTTTCATCTAAATAAGAATCAATATTGAGCAATTCAAAAATTTGATTAGGGAAGTGGAAAAAAAGGTGAATAAAAACTTGCTAACTTGTTATATTTACACTATTGGAATATGTTTTAAAAAAATTAATAAAAGGAAGCAAAAAATGGGAAAGTGCGAATTGTGTGCTGGCCATGCAAACACCCATGCCATCCAATGCATCGCATGCAGTCAATCCAAAATTTATTGACATTAAATAATAAACACAAAAATAATGTTTAGTAGAGAACTTTTCCGTAGGGTTAAATCGGTAGTTCTCATGCTTATATATAAAACAAACAGACAGAGCGCTCATACATTTTAGGTTGTTATGATAAGTCGTTTTAGCATTCTGAGTTCCTTAAAGTAAAGGTATGAAATTTGTGCTGAAATATACATATATATAATTATTGTTTTATGAGTTCTAGAAAACTCTGTCGCTTCAAATTTTAGTAATACGTCTTCGAAAATGAAAAACTGATCCTTATTATCTTGAAGTCGTGTCTCTCGGATCCGATTATCTTTCTATTTGAGTTAATTCTGACCAAATATCGTATATTCTTATACCTAAGGACCTTTGTTAAATTTTAATGTGATTTCTAGAAGCTAACGAACGACTCTATATGATTTAACTAAAACTTTTGTTAAATAAATAATTTTAATTATATACTTTGACTCGAGAGCGTCGGTAGCTGAGAGGTAACGTGCTGGCCTACTGAGCTCATGATTGCGGGTTCGAAGCCCTTCAGTTTGAGCACACCTTTGGATCCCGAGCCTGTGCAATGTAATACGTCATTAAAGACTCCAACCCTGGTGAATAAATTTGGAACTTTAGGGTAGGCTAAATTTAGGACTCCCACAAAAGAGTCCGGCTCATGGCCACCAGAGTGACGGAAGAGCGCTTTGGTACTAGGCGATGTGACATAGTAATTCTTTATTTCATTTGTCGGAGGGTTACTAAAAAAATGGTTTGATTCTTGAAAATTACAAAATAAATTCTAATAAAGATCCATTACGGCAATTACTCCATGTCAAATTTTTAAATAAATCCAGAAAACTACAATAACACTATGACAACATTTCGATCGAAGTTGTGAGTGTAATGTATATATATATATATATATATATATATATATATATATATATATATATATATATATTATATAGGACTAATTGCTAATTAACAAACTGAAAATTAAGATTATACGAGAGGAAAACTTTTGATATATAAGTAGCTGTATCTTTTAGCTCAAAGCTGATTTTCGCAAAATTCTTTTATTTTTCCCGATCCTTGGACCGGAAAGCTTTACAGTGAGGAACTCGCCCGACCGCTTCATTTTATAAACATATATTACCTAATTATACGTAACAATTTTTATAATCTAAAATTTGAAGTAGACAATAATTTTTAAAAACTATTTCCATTTGTTTATTTTTTTCCAAGTTTCTGTATAAAAACAATAACGTAGATATTATGGGAATTGTAATTTTAAAAAGCTATTTTCATTCAAGGAAAACATCAGAATGGTTAAGCGACTTACATCTTACGAAGCAACATTCGGATTTCCACAAATAAATAATCAGTATTTCTTCCTATGAAGTTAATAATACAATAAGGAATATTTGAGAAATGTTTAATTATTTGTGAAAAATGTAACAAAATCTGAAATACTAAAACCCAACTTTATCATAATTTATTAAAACTAATTCACTTCTTACCTTGTATAACGAAGCAACAAACAAAAGTAGGTTTAGCCTGAAAAGTACTCGAAAAAGGCAGTTCACAAAATACTCATATTTAAACAATAAAAACAAAATGATTTGTGGGGCCCTAGGCAACACTAATTTGTATAATTAATAACATACATTGATACTTATAATTCACATTTTTAGCACATCAGTATTTAAAATTTTTATAAATTAAACAATTTTCTTATTAGTTTGTAAGAAATTAAATATACAATTTAGAGTGTGTAAGGGCATCAGATTTTGGGAACACTAAGCTTACCCTGACTCCAAATGCCATAATCTTGAGGATACACTCAACAGTGAACATGCTCGTGAAGCCCATGTTCATGTAGTTAAGAGTTTTCTTGTATATTGCACTTTGCTTGTGATACTAAAATTGAGTGGAGCCCAAAAACAAACAAAGAGCCAAATTATAAACAAATGAATGATAATAATTAGTGGTTAACCAGTTGCTTATATGTCGAATCTACAATTTAAAAAAAAAAAAAAAAAAAAAAAAAACACAAAAACTACTCGATAAATGATATTGTATAACATATAAGCCATATATTCCAAGCTACAACTTTTTTTTTTATTATTAATTACACAGGGGCTATTGACATGTAATATTAAATAAATGTTTAAGCCCTTCAACCATATACAATCAACTATATTTTAAAGTTTTGTCACGAAGGCCTACAAAGTTGGGCAGTATAGGAGCTCCGGGCTGTTCTCCTTCCACCAAGGGTAATGGGGGAGGGGGGCGAGTCGAGTGGAACCCAGTCGAGCAGACTCAGCAGTGACCAATGAATAAATTGTATTTTTTCTTAAATGCGTTCCCAACACTATGATACTTTTTTTCTCCCACCATAACTTATGCCTTAGATAAACAAACAATAAAAAATGATAATATATTGAAAAACTAGAAAAAAAAAAATTAAAATATATTCATCAATCTATTCATGCCCATTACTATTGAGAGAAACCGCTGATTGGGGCCCTGGAAGGAGGGAATATACACTTCCAAAACTAGTTCCTGACAGAGAGGCAACCTGCCAACAGAGAGTGAGAAGCTGACTACTTCCCTAGTTCCTGCCAGAGAGACAACCTGCCAACAGAGAGTGAGAAGCTGACTACTTCCCTAGTTCCTAACAGAGAGGCAACCTGCCTACAGAGAGTGAGAAGCTGACTACTTCCCTAGTTCCTGCCAGAGAGGCAACCTGCCAACAGAGAGTGAGAAGCTGACTACTTCCCTAGTTCCTAACAGAGAGGCAACCTGCCTACAGAGAGTGAGAAGCTGACTACTTCCCTAGTTCCTGCCAGAGAGACAACCTGCCAACAGAGAGTGAGAAGCTGACTACTTCCCTAGTTCCTAACAGAGAGGCAACCTGCCTACAGAGAGTGAGAAGCTGACTACTTCCCTAGTTCCTGACAGAGAGGCAACCTGCCAACAGAGAGTGAGAAGCTGACTACTTCCCTAGTTCCTAACAGAGAGACAACCTACCTACAGAGAGTGAGAAGCTGACTACTTCCCTAGTTCCTAACAGAGAGGCAACCTACCTACAGAGAGTGAGAAGCTGACTACTTCCCTAGTTCCTAACAGAGAGGCAACCTGCCTACAGAGAGTGAGAAGCTGACTACTTCCCTAGTTCCTGACAGAGAGGCAACCTGCCAACAGAGAGTGAGAAGCTGACTACTTCCCTAGTTCCTAACAGAGAGACAACCTACCTACAGAGAGTGAGAAGCTGACTACTTCCCTAGTTCCTAACAGAGAGGCAACCTACCTACAGAGCTGACTACTTCCCTAGTTCCTAACAGAGAGACAACCTGCCTACAGAGAGTGAGAAGCTGACTACTTCCCTAGTTCCTGACAGAGAGGCAACCTGCCTACAGAGAGTGAGACGCTGACTACTTCGATTGAGGAGAAGTTGTGAAAAAGAAAATACCAAGCCCTGAAGTCAGTTGGCCCTCTCCGATGAAAACTGCGCGAGGATTTTCTCTTTAGGCTTTATATACATTAGTTTACCAATTGTACTATAGATAAATAATAATAATAACACCCCTGCGATACGTTAAAATGTATGTTAATACACTTAAGTAAGTAAAGAGAATATGCGAAATTGCCAACAAATGAGAAGGAAGCTCTTGAAAATTAAATACAGGATCCCCAAGCGATGTTTCAGAACATGTACTCCACTTTAATACTCCACAATAAAAAAAATATTATAAACAAAAATAAATTAAATTTCAAAACTGTATTCGAAATTATAGAAACTTAAGAACTATATAATATTACTTTCAGAATAAAGAAATACAATAATGTGGTTATAACGAGTGAAGCGGAAAGAATATAAAAAAATAACAAAATAATTCCGATTAAGGGGTGTGGATGTTGTTATTCAAAATGGCAGCCTACTAACCTGAGAAATCAAAGCTCCAATAATAATTATTTATCAACTGGTTATGGTACGTCATCTATGAATGCTTAGAACAGAGTGTCGCAAGCAATGGCTACCGTCTGGCCTGCCCTTAATTGAGAACCACAGTAGACCCAAAAAGCAGACTGACCCAGGTCATCTGTAGACCATACCCAATCTTTCTGCTGTAATAACGTTAAACCCCCCCCCCCCCCCCCCCCCAAAAAAAAGGAACAAAAAAAACAATAAAGGTATATCCATTATTAAGCGGTGAAAGCAATGTGAAAAGCCAATCGCCGATTACAAATATGTATTTCAGAGCTAAATATATCGTAGCCAAAAAATATATATATTATATTTTATCTAAGCTAATTAAAAAAAAAAAAAATTGGGCACCTTAAAAATAAAATTAAGAAGAAATCAGATAAATAGGGTTTTGAAGTATTATTATCAGCTGGTTGCAACATTACTTATTTCGGTGTATTTAAAAAAAATATTTAGTATGGAAAATAATGTTTAAGAATAAAAACAATTGATTAAATGGCTGAAGAAGACAAACCCAAAGATATTCTATTTAAATTTTAAAAAAAAAGTTGTAGCTTAGACATAGGTGTATTTAAAGAAAATAAAAAAAGCCATGCTCTCATATTGAATGTATAATTTTTACCACTGCTTTCAATTCCCAAAATTGTGCATTCATTTTTTTTTTTTTTTTTATTTAAGCACAGTGCTTTAAAGAATTACACAATTATTACAATACGTCATGCTTATTTCCAGATTATTCATAAAAACATGTTAAAGAATCGATAGAGAGGATTTCATTCAAAAGGATTTCTCAAAGAGAAATGGAAAACAAAGAGACAAACTATGAAAGCCAAAACAAACACAGAAGTATTACTTGATGAAAAGTAACACTACAGCTAAAGTAACAATTAAAAGAAGGGAAAAAATCAAATTGGAAGAGAACAAGATTTATATAGTTTATTTATAGATGTTATTATATTTATTTATTTATTTATTTACCCTGAATGTTGGAACGATTTTTTTTGTTTTTGAAAATCTTTTTGTTCTGTGTGAAAGATATGACGAGACGTAAGAGAACACGAAATATAAGAAGAAAAACAACAAAATAATAAGTAAAAAAGCAGATAAAATTAAATAAAAAATGTATACAAGTCTCCAGTCCTAAATGGAGGTTATTAAAAAAAAAGTGGCTTAAAACATACATACATATATATACAACTGTTAGAGTATGTGTATATATACATATTGTGATTGATTGATTTAAAAGTTCAGCAAAAGTTACGGTGCTTTTACATTTTTTGAATAATTCTGATGAGTTTTCACATATCTCAATTTTCTGAATCTAAAACCCGTTTTGGATATCAGATAAAATGTTAGGCAAAATATTTTTCAGAAAATACATATTTCTTATGGAACAATAAAGAATTAAGGTTCCGGTTTGAACCGTTGTGTTGGACAATCTTACACCGATTATTTCCATTCGGAAATTTTGAGAATATATAGAGTAATTTTTCAAATATTTTTCTATAAATTTATATTATTATAAACAAATGCAAATATAATATGAAATATTGAACAATTAAGAGAAGATTATAGCTTTATTATTCTATGAATTATATATATATTATTTTCTTACGACACTTCCACTCCAATTAATGCCCAGAAATTATGGAGCAAAAGATATTTCAGTTTCGGATTTTGTTAAAATTAGTGGAAAGCCTAGCAGAATTATTCAAAAGACAAGAGAGCCCTGAACATTTTGCTAAGAAGTCTTATGAATCGGAAGTGATTTAAACAAAAATAAAACGATGTTCATTGGAATACATCGAATTGGTAGACATTATTTACACAATTAATTATACGCAGAAAATATTTTAAATAAATTGTAAGCATTTTCCATGCGAGTTATGATGAAAAAATGTAATTATTTATTGTATATTAATTAGAAAAATTTATTTCTCAAAAATGAAAAAATAAATGAATAGCATAGCTTACAATAAGATTTCATTATTAACTTAAATTATATATTGTTAATATAAATGTTATAATATTCATTATGATTAAAAGTTTAAACATTATGAAAAAAATATAGAAAATTTCCATGCAACAGTTACAGTGCTCAAGTGTAATGCCACATTTTGTGCAAGGGTGTAAAGGTTGAAAACAATTTAAAATAATAATAATATTTATTATTATTTTTTTATATATATATTTATATTATTATTATAAGAAAATTATATGTATAGAATGAAGTAAAATTTTGGGAATATTGTTGGTATTGTAAAAGAAGTATAAAACACGTTTAGGTTAAAACTTCTTTCAAGTCTGTTGAGAAAATAAGAGTACAAATGGACGTGAATATATCGTTGCAATCTCCTTATGGCCCCATCTGAAAATCTCTTCGAAAATTTATTGTGTTTAATGGAATGATATATATATATATTTTTTTAAATTTTAAATTTGCTGGATTTTATTGCATACAATTTAACCAATAGATAGGCTACATATTAATAGTATGTACAAGTTCATCTGTTTGAAATTTAAAAGAAAAAAAAAGAAGAAAAAACCAATATACAAAAAACAGTGACTAAATTTTCTCCATTACTATTGTGGCATAGTGACAATATTTTTGAATTAAAAACATTTTAAATTATATGTAATATATTATTTACAGCATCAATTCCCTCATTTATTTTTTGTATTCTCAAAAAAAAAAGCAATTACAAACATTTTGAGAAGGACTCACATCATCAGTATCTATAATACAATTAGTTATTATGACTCATGCCTGGGCTTTAACAACTAGGTCATATCGCCTACTACCAGATCACTTTTTCGTCACTCTGGTGGACATGAGCTCGACTCTACTACGGGAGTCCTTAATTTGCCTACCCTAAATTTTCATTCACTTAGTGTAGGGTTTAACGAGTACCTGACATTGTACAGACTTAGGACCATCGCTTATCGTCCCATCCGAAATAAGACGTGCTTAAGTTCATTTTACCTTCCAGATAAAATAAACTAAGAGTCTCGGCCGGGTTTCGAACTCAGTAAGCAAGCACGTTAACCACTGAGCAACCGGCGCTCTCTATAATATATGTGTTTTTTATGTTAACTATTTCTTCTGTCAATCAGAACCTTCTTTTTATAGAACATATTGAGTTGACATCTATATTTACTAGACAAGCAGTTAAAATATAGAAATCGACTCAACAAATATGTTCCATAAAAGGAAGATTCTGATTGACCGAAGGCATAGTTAACCTAAAGAAGCATGTATTATAGATAATGACGATGGGAATGCTTCTCGAAACGTTTGTAATCGCTATTTTTTGAGAAGGCAAAAAATAAATGGGAGAAGTTGTGCTGTAATAATATATTATACATGAATTAAGAGTCTCCTTAACAACCCAAAAGGGAAAAGAAACATAAAATTTTGTTGTTCGAAGAAGGCGACGCTTAGACAAAAACAATAATGAGGATGATAGATCAAAAAGGCAAAAAAATAATAGAACAAATATAATATTCCCGAATTTTGACTTCTAAAATAGAGGCTTCAATATACCGGAATAGACCAACTGAAACAAACACTTATTACCTTATTGTAAGTAAAATTGTTGACCCATTTCAAACTATACCTATACTATATCTTTTTAAGACAAAAGAGAAGGTAATTTTTATTGTGGTCAAGGATCATTTGATTTATCCATCACTAGAAAAAAATGGTTGTAGGCGCTTATTTTGCCTTACGGTATCACATTTTTTTTATTATTATTTTTTTTTTAAACAGATTCAAAAATATGAAAACAAGAAATTATTGAGTTATTGACAATTAGCCAAAATGGGACGAAAGCGATGATCCCGAGCCTCTACGATGTCAGGTACTCGTTAAAGACCCGTATCCTATGTGAATAAGCTTGGCAAAATTTAAGACTCCCACAGTAAAGTCGGGCTCGTGTCCACCAGAGCGAGAAAGAGCGCTCTAGTAGTAGGGCGATATGACCATGTAGTTAAAGCCCAGGTATGAGTCACAATAACTACGTCTATTGCTGATAAGTATGTTTTATCTTATACGATCATATGGACATAAATAAGATAGGTTAATTTATCGTATGTTCCTATAAGAAAAATTATACTTATCAGTAATAGATATTAATATATTTTGGCTAATTGTTAATATCTCAATAATTTCGAGTTTTTATAATTTTCAAAATGCCAGAATGGGCGAAACATGAACTGATTTGAGAAAAATAGATATTGTTGAGAGACGGTAAGGCCAAATAAGTGTTGTCTATCAACCATTTTTATCTAGCAATTGGAGGCATGACGATATTTTTTCAAAATTAGCGTTTTATAAGGGCTCGTTATACTAAGCGGCACGTAATTATCAGAAATGTGAAAATAAACGTACTATAAGCAATTTCAAGCTGTATAACTTTAGTCTATAACTTCAGAGCATTTATCAGAAACCACAGAATTGTAACTGTTTTTGCTATGAAAAAGTTCCTATACAAAAAAAGTAATATAAATAAATAAACTTAGACCGAGGAGCCGTAAATGATTAAGAGATACTTTAAATATATATCATGGTATACGATTCTACCATGTATTTAAACTATCCACATTATTTTAAAAATTATTCTACTTCATCCTCAAAATTTTAAATTATACTAAATATTCTGTCAATTATTAATTATTGTTATAATAATTAGAGTATTGTTATAATAATTAGAGTTAAATACTCACTGTTTTCATATTGGTTTATTAAGCAATATACAATTGAAGTCATGAGAGAAACTTGTATCAAATCGTACTTACTTTCATCATGAGAAGTAAAGTATTGAAAACAATAAGCATCATGATGAAATATTCAAAAGGAGTGGAGACAACGATTCGCCAGATTTTGTACTTGATGCTGTGTCTTTTATTTGGCATGTACCTTTCAAGAGGTCTAGCTTGGATGGTAAAGTCTATACAAGATTTCTAGAAAAAGAAAAATTATTAATAATAAAATAAAAATAGAAATATTAGATTAAAGTTTAACGTACATGATGACAGTAAGGGAAACCATATCTCAATGTCGGAGCAAATATTACAAGAAAGCAATAGTGTAGTTAGTTATTGTGACTCATGGCCGGGCTTTAACCACGAAGCCACTACCAGAGCGCTCTTTCATCGCTCTGGTGGACATGAGCCCGCCCCACTGTTGATGTTGCCTACCTAGGTTTATTCACCTAGAGTAGGGGTCTTCAACAAGTAACAGACATCGTACTGGCTCGGGACCATTGCTTAACGACCTATCCGAAGGACGGTGTCCTCAAAGTTTTTTCCCCTCCCAGATAAAATACCTAAAGACCTCAACCGGGGATCGAACCCGTGATCTTGAGCTCAGTAGACAAGTACCGCTACCTTTGAGCTACCGGTGCTCACCCTATTTTTTTAAATTATACATAAAATATAAGATAAATCACAGAATTAAGCTGTACAATAAGCAGCAAAGTTTTTTTTTTTTTTTTTTTTTTTTTTTTACAAATTGCACTTTATCATTCTTCTGATCTCTTCTTATTAAAATGTCAAAAGTCGAACTTTTTACACGGAGATCTAAAATGTTTTTCTCAACTAAAAAACACACAAAATACCATTTTTATTTTATCTCTTTTTCGTCTTTGTATTTTTATATATTATAGATACATTTATTTTCCTCTTAATTATGTTCTTTATTTAATTATTTATTAATATGTATTACAGTACGATATCTCTCCACCATAGCACTAATTTAGTTTTTTATAGAGCTTATTGATATTTCATTTTATAGTTTCCTTCATTTTTGACTTTCTATGTATTTATTCCTAAGGGACCTTGGACCCAGAATAAAATTTATTTTCATCTGATTTCATTTTACTCCTAATCTCTATGTTGATGGAGATACGCAAGCAATATTTTAGCCAGTATTTTTACAAATCTGATCAGATGTTATATGATTCGAGTTTTACATCTCAGTCTAGTGTAATGAATATAATTTCTTTCACTCACTTAAGATATGGTTTTTCTCGTAATTTTTCGGAAAAAATTAATAAGACAGAAAAATTAGAAATTTAGCCCCACCTGATTTTTGTCTATTTCTCCATCTTGTAGCTCAGCTTCACCTTGTTCTTGAAAAGTAATAATAATTAAGGCTACGAATATATTAACGAAGAAAAATGGAAAAACTACAAAATACACTATATAAAAGATGGACATTTCAATACGGAAATTTTGAATTGGACCCATGTCTTCATAAGTAGCTGCCATAGAATTTTGTAAAACTCTAAAAAAAAAGTAATATAATTATAAAAAGTTATTGCTATTATAAAGAAAAGATGCAAAATATTTTTGTAAATATACTCACTGTGGCCAACCTTCTCCTGTTTGTACAGCGAATAGTGTCAACATGGCTGCGGCGACATTGTCGTAATGGAAGCATCTCGGTTTCCACATTCGCTCGATAGCCCTTGGCACTTCGCTGCCTTCGTCGTAAATGAAAAAATTCCCCCTAAGCAGAATTAATAGAAGAGTTAATAAAATATACAAATATACAATATATGAATAAATTAGAGAAGTAGAATAAACGAATACTTACTGACACTCGGCTTCTGTAAACTTGCTTTCATCCGTACAGAAAAAGAACTTGCCATTAAAAAGTTGGACGGCAATGACAGCGAAAATGAATTGGAAGAGTATATACACGATCAGGATATTAATAACATTTTTTAAAGAATTAACGACACAGTCAAACACTGCTTTTAATTTGGGAACACGTTTAATTGTCTTTAGAGGTCGGAGTACTCGAAGTACTCGCAAGGATTTAATTGTGGAGAGATTCTGACCAGCGGAGCTCCCACTAAAAACAAATAAAACACATATATTAATTTTGTGAAAGTTAACAAATGGATATTTAAAAAAATATGCATACAAATATATTGTGTAATTGTAAACTCAACAAGCTCTAATAGCCTACAAAACTCGACCCCGATCTTAGAGATTTTGATGAAGTTCATTTGATTTGTTGCAAACTCAACAAGAAACTGACTATCTCAAGACGTTACGCTATCCATAAATAAAATTGAAGGGAATGGCAATATCACAGAAAAAAGCTTCATTTTTCGAAGCTGTCTATTCAGGAACAGGATTTAGGATTCCTAAAGAATAGATTGAATAGAAGAGCTCACTTGGAGATAGAAATCGTTATTTCATATTTTCTCAATTATTATTAATCCTATGTGAAAAAAATTAATCAATATTGAAGTCATTTTTATTTATATATAATTAAATCTTTGGCAATACATACGATAGTCGCTTAATTACAATATAATCAAAATTAGAAAATCCGAAATAATTTTGAAAATATTAAATTATTTCACGGTTCACTTATTACTTAAAAATTGTTAACAATAATAATTCTGAGTTTTTTTTGTCACCAGTTTCATGAGATTACTACAGCATGATATTTTTTGAAGGGGTTTGCGAGCTAAAATGTTTACATATAAAAAAATTTTAGTAAATATTAAAAATTAATATATCACACTTTTTAAATTTTAGTAATATTTTGTGTGACCCTTAAGGAGCCATGTTCTTCTGTTGTCAACATTTCTTCTGTACCAAAAAAAAAATGAAAAATTCTTAGAGGGTTCAGCTTTCAGGTTTCTGAATTCCGACATATACCTAATCCGTTTTCTCACCTCAGTTCAAATCCTAGCGAGACTGCAGCACATATAACTACAACAGCATCCATTATATTCCAGAACTCTCGTAAATAAGATCCTGGATGTAATATTATGCCCATATCTAAAATCTGAGTACAAACAAATAAAATAAATAAATAATCATATTTACAAAGTATTCATCATAACAATTATTATAACTGTATATTTATTTTATGTATATGTTACCTTTAATAACATTTCTACAGTAAAAACCCCTGTAAAGGCATAATCGAAATAATTGAGGATAATATTCCTTGTGGACTGCTCCACAACTGGATCCTCGGCAGCAAGTGCTATGCTACTAAGAGTTATAACTACCATAATAAAAAAATCAAAATATCGAAGGTTAACAACCCAATGAGCCGCTGAACGGAGCCTGAAAATAACAAAATATACTTTTATTAAATAAATATCATTATTAAGATAATTGAACATTTTTAAAATATTCAAATATTTTTATTGAATTATAAAAGCTACAAGGAAGAGCACGACAAAGGAGGTCGTCAGTGAATGAGTGGCTCTATACTTCCCCAGTACGAATCTTTCCAAAGCCTATCGACCGCTTGGACTAAAACTCAATATTTGAATTACAAAATGGCTTCTGAATCCTCATACTAAATTTTGGTCCAAGCTTTCATTACATCGGCAGTTATTAGGGTATTCGAGTCGAGTCCCCTCTCTGATCCCCCCTTCCCTTCGACTGATATCGCTGAAAAACAATAGGTGTTGCCAGTAGAGGACTTTGAATTTTACATGTGAAGTTTCAAGTCAATACATTCATTACAAGGCAGTTATTAGAGTTTTTTTGTTAAGCCTCCCGAATTTCTGACTTATTACATAACTTCCTCTATACTTCGTATAGATGAGGAAGTAAAATTGAGGAGTCTCCATATATTTATTAATGCATTTCTTGAACTAAATGTTTAAATAATAATTCAAACCATCAAAATTTAACGAACATAAGATTTTAATTCTAAAACAGATACTTTCTAATTACATGTAAAGTTTTAGTTTCCTTCTCTGATTTTTTTTATCTTAGCAAGATACCATTTTCAATGGAAATACTACTGAATAAAACATTTAGAACAAGTCAAAAATTCCACTATATTTATATAAAATAAAGAATATATTTCGCTGGTTAGAGCATTGTCAAGTGTACAGGATACAGACTTATACGCTTGACAATGCTCTAACCAGCGAAATATATTGTGTATTTTATATACGAGTAAATATAGTGGAATTTTTGACTTGTTCTAAGTGTTTTTATTCAGTAGTATATACAATGAACTTCCACAAGATCTCAGGCGAAAACATCTCTAATTTTCAATGGACTTGGGCACTAATTGAGTGAAAAAATATCTGCAGATATTTCCACGAATACAAGAATATTCACGAATACTATCCGCCAAAGTATTCATGAGAGTTGTGTGGATCCACGAATACAAAAGTATCCATTATTCGCAGATACTTCTACTCATATTATTTGTATTCGTTATCCACGAATTGTATACATTTTGCTTAACTTTGCACAGCAATAACTGTACAATTAACGATTATTTCAGTATGAGTTTTGTAATTATATTATGAATTTGATATTCAACTATGAACATAAAAATGTATTCAGTTAAGATCTAATATTGTTCATGTTAAAAGAAAATGATGTCGGATGACGGTATCCAGACAGAGCTGAGCTCGTCCCTCCACCAATCTTTCTCCATCACAATTTATGTTTCTAAGTACCCTAAGAAACCCTAACATTTATTATAAGTTAGCAAGTTAATGATCAACTTACGGATTAGTTGGGCTTAAAATAAACATAGATGAATATGGCAGCATAGGCTTGGGCCCCGTCATCTCATCGTCCGTATCCCCTCTCCTGTCTTCATCATCACGTCGGCTGGTTCTCCTCGCGCCGCTATTAGAAAAAATAAAACACACAATATATAATACAAATAATTTATATTACTAGTCTCTATTACATCTATTTACTTCCTAACTTTTAGGTTGTGTAAGGAGATTCTGAATGTATATATAATTTGTCGCAGTATTATTTCTATTTATTTTTATTTTTTAAAAACTACCAAATTACAAATGTGAGTGATCCGAGTCTTGACTTGATGTTGGAATATATAATATAGAGGTCGACTCAATGGATATGTTCTGTAAAAAGATTTTGATTGACAGAAAAAATGGTTAACATAAAGATCAGATAAATTATAGGAGTAGTTCCCGAAACGTCCATAATTGCTAGTTTTTAAAAAGCAAAAAATAATAATAGTGAGAAGTGATGCCATCATAAATATATAGTATAACTATTAGTTTATATTTTAAATCAAATTGAATTTAATGAAGGAATCTATTGTAAAATCAACATAAATCTAATTTTCTTACATACATGTACATTGCATGTCTGAGAATTATACAGAAACGAATGCAAGTGGCCATTAGTGAATGTGTAATGGATTTTATTTATTTTTTTTTTTTAAATATTTGTCTTCAGATTGTATCCAATTACGGTTTCCTTAATTTTCAGGATAGAGTTAATTTTTTGAACTAAGTGAAGCCTTATTTTAAAGGATTGTACCCTTAATTATGAAGACACCTAGATCACTCGGGGAAAAAAGAAAAAACAAAAAAAAAAAAAAGAAGAGAAACTAAAAAAATAAAATAAAAGCTGAAAATCACAATATCCATCATTCAGCAGGTAATAATAATAAAATAATCTATAAAGAAAAAATAAATTTTTAGTTGTCATTAACGACGCAAATATCTCAATCAATTTGAGAAAATATCAGAGTTGTATAAAGTTTAACCAAGGCTTATAGAATGAAACACCATTACAACTGAACGAGTCGACAAAAACTGACGTCATATTAAATTTTCTAAACGAGATAAGAATCTTACCTTTATTCAAAGTATATTAGCTTAATAAATCAATTTCTAAAAAGCAGACAGTACAGAATCAATTTATAGAAGACTTGATAATTTTTAGATCAAGCACATGCTCTTGGTAATACAGAAATGTATAGTGGCCAAAAAAATTATATGGCACATTAAATTATTGTACAATAGAATGACTAGTGATGAAATTTTTATAGCATATTATTAAATTAATAATGACTTACTATGAAGGAGATGGTGGAGAGATCTCTACCTTGGGAGGACTACCCTCGCCTCCCTGTAGAGCTTCCATTTCTTTTTCCAATTCCAATTGTTGTTTCTAAACAGAAAAAAAAAATATAGGGGTTACTAAGAAATTATATTGAGATTAGCTAATTAATATATTCTGTTTTAATTAAATGAAACGAATCCTTTATTGCAAAAGTGCAGAACAGTGCAGTGCATATTATCTCATGCCCGAGCTTTAACTACTTTTCTCTATTGATGTTCTTTATTCTTTACTCTGGCACTTCTGTTAGGCTTTCTCATGAGTTTTCACTGCGCATGAAAGATTTTTATTGTAAAAGAACACTAATGAACTTGAATATAGTTACTGAATGTGTAGTAGTGTGGTTTTGAGGAGTGGTAGCATTGGATGCCTACGTGGCATTATAACAGCAAGTGTAACCTTCAGTTATTATTGTGACTAGGACAATTTACTTATGTTGTATGTAAACTCATATAAATAAAAAGTAAAAATTATAAAAGTTACAGAAATAAATAAATAAATTTGTGCATAAATTATTCTCACAACTGCTTTTTTTTTAAGATAACCTTATTCAAAAATAAATAATATCTTGAGAGAAGTGCTAAAAGAAAACGTTTTACATTGCAGCAGAGCATTAGAGCTTAATAGACAAATCTAGTGGCTTTAAACTTACTTTAGGTTTCCCGAACACCTAGAAAATAACTAATATTTCGCGCACCGCAAAAATTCTCAAATTGTTATAGAGGATGCTATCTAGCCACAGAAACAAGTCGGATTTTAAGGGAACAAAGCTACGATGCACCGAGATGGACACTGAAGATGCAAAGAAATGGGAAGTTGAAAACTTCACAGTAATTAAACCTTTACGAGAATATCTGACGTGAGTTGCGGCTATTTCAGAGACTTTGTTCATTTGCATAAGTGGATATTTAACGAGTAGCAAACATCGTACAGGCTCCAGACCATCGATAAGGGCCTCGGACTGTGTGTCTTTAATGAGTATCTGACATCGTACAGGATCATCCGAAGGATGGCTCAACGTCTTTTTACTTCCTGGTCCAAAGAAACATAATGGCCCCAGACCCCAGATGGTATCGAACATATTCATATATTATTAATACAAAACATATGTGTTATTACCTCTTTATCTTCTTCCTCTTGTTCTTCTTCTTGTGCCGTAAGTTCTTGAGCATTTGCCAGGTTATCGACAGCAATGGCCAAGAACACATTGAGCAGTGTGTAGTTACCAAATAATACAAGGACTATAAAATATAAAGCGTAGACCATGCCACCTTTTTTATGCCCTCCCTGGGACTGAATCCCTTGGTACATCACTTCGTT
Source organism: Aradus depressus (assembly GCA_963662175.1). Classification (NCBI taxonomy): domain Eukaryota; kingdom Metazoa; phylum Arthropoda; class Insecta; order Hemiptera; family Aradidae; genus Aradus; species Aradus depressus. The sequence continues at coordinate 37,634,283 of OY759214.1, forward strand.
CCAGTCTTCGCCGGTTAGAATCTGTTTGAGAAATTTGAATTTTAAAAATAGTATATGTAAATAAATAACATTTAATTTTAAAGAAACAAGATGTCATAGTGGGCGAGACGATACCTCAAGTCGGAAATGCAAATTTTAGATTAAGTCTGAGTGTCTGTTAACACGATAATTCCCGATATAATGAATGTATTGACATGACAGTTTATATGTAAATCCAGAACCCCGTAAGGACAACACCTAACACTCCGATTACATAACTTCCTCTATACTTCGTATAACTGGGGAACAAAACAATTGCAAAAAGAACAAATTTTTAATACTGAGAACTAACTTCTAACAGTTTTCCTTCTTCACAAATGCTCAAACAAATAAAAAAATGATTTTCCGATTTAAGGTAAGATTTCCCCTACTGAGTCACAAATGCAAAAAAAAAAAACTTACTTGGAAGACTGTAAGAAGGGCAATGGGGAAAGTGTTAAAATTCGTAGGTGGAGTTCCATCGGGAAAGTTGAACTGGCCTCCGAATAGCTGCATGCCGAGCAGAGCGAAAATTAATATGAACAGGAAGAGAAGGAATAAGAGGGAGATGATAGAACGCATCGAATTTAGAAGGGATATCACAAGATTACGTAACGAAGACCAATACCTGCGAAAAATACACACAATTGTCAATAATAATAAATAAAACAAAAATATTACAATATATGCAGTTTGTTCCTGAATGAAAGGATAAAGCTTGGTAGGACATGTAACGCATATAGCTATGCACTTCTCAGTTCTCCAGTTTGATTGACTGCTAAACAAAAGTGCATCTATCTCCATGTTTATGGTCTCCTTTGGAAAATAATGAAATCTCTCTCTATATATCTGTCAACCTATACACCTTAAGTGCCTTAAAGGCACAAAATTAAAAAGTATAAAATGTCCACTAACATTCTCATGTTATTCCTTAGCTAGTTTTGTCCTTTCTTCAACCGGAACCATATACTTATTACAAGAATTTATATATACATACGATATGACAATATCAGCTATATACTAATAGTTCATGAAAAATTAAATATTAGATTATTTTTATTATTTTATTAGATGCGATACACTTTTTTTTGGAAATTTGTCAATTGAGTATGTTTTCAGAAGATATTAGTGAAGACGGCTTTACAAGATTAACAATACATATGTTTCAAAATGAAACGAAGCCAGCAACTAATTAAGAACCTAAAAAATTTGCCAAAACCATATCTCTACGGTTAGGAACTAACAATAAAGAGCGTGTTAGATTTTCTATACAAATACTTTATACTAAGGTCTCCCAAAAGAATGAAGGTTTGATATTTAGTTAGCTATATTAAATGAATAAAACAGGTTTAATTTTCTCGCAATTGAACAATATTTAGAGGTTCCCAAGCTTTTTCAATGTTTTACTACATCGTAACATAGTTTAGTTAACTAACAATAATATATACTGTGACCTCTAATGCTCATAATATTTGCTGGATAGATGAAAAAATATAATGTTATAGAAGTGAAACAACATGGAAAAGAACATGGATTTGACAAAAGCTACAATGGAGAAGGTGCCTAGCGGTTGAACTAAAGAATGTTCTTCATAAGCTTCTCATCAGCTTGTAGCAGTGTTTAGCACAACATTGTTTGTGGTCTCATTTAATGTTTGTTTCAGTGCAACATCACATTCAGCGCAGTATTCCTCACAAGTTTCTAACTAAATTTGCAGCTTCCTTGAATGAAAGTCAGAAGCAAATAGTCGTTTATAACAAGAATTTGAAAGAAGCTACAAGAAACCTTTAAATCACGGAACTTCATTGAAGCAAGTGCAGCCCCCCCTTTTCTCCTTTGAGATAAAGTTGGACAATGTATGCTTTGTCTTCAAAAGGCAGATCTCTGAAGAAACAGCAAAGGCTGCTAGCTGAGGGCTAAGGTCCTAACAGATCGCAATTACTTCATCTCAATAATCCTGAAGTCTTTGGATCAACAGCATTTTGTTAATTGATGCGTCAGTTGCAGATTTGCTTTTAATCAAGACTCGATGTAAGCAGATACAACAAACCGATTGAATCAGTCAAGTGCTGTAGTTCATGAGCTGCCATGTAAGTACAGCTAACATAAATGATATTTTCATAGAATATATAGAGGCGTAAAGTGTACCAGGTTTCCTAAAAGATGGATTAGCATTAGCACAATAAGTAATGCTGCGAGACTAAGAAGCTCATTGTAGCGTTGTAGCTATACCAAGAATGATTCTCTTTTGAAATTGAGGTATACAACTTTTCAGCCGATCTGACGCTGGAATTAGTAGGATCTCTCGTCATGGCCATGGTTGAGGTTAGAACTATTGACTCGGAATTTCTAGAAAATAACAATATCTGGACGAGATGGCTCAAGATACGCACTAGAGTCTGAATTAGGCATGTCTAACATGTGGTGTCAGCAGGCAATTTAAAATATATTTCTTCCCGTAAAATTTTTCAGAAGCACAAATCGACGACCTCGGGACATTGAAAAGTTCATGGTACCTTCAAATGAAGAGGAAACAAGAACAGGAAGCCACACTACTTTCCAAATACCAGTCATATCCGCTAGCAATTTGGCATCAGTGCCCTGTGAATCACTGATTTGGAGGCTTCATAATACTCCATGCAGATTTACAACGATGGCAAACGATACTGCAAAAGATAAGGATATCCTCACTCCAGACGCAAAAACATTGACTTACTGGTCCTGCTATTAGTCTAGTCCGAAACTGTAGATGAAACACATTCACAATTCGTTCGACAGGTTCAACTTCTAACACTTCCATAACATTGCGTTTCAACTCATTCATCGGTTTCTTCTTCAGAACTGAAACTGACACTTCTTCAAGATACTGGCACGTTACTTATTATTTATATGTATTGCTGTATTTATCATCTTACCACTCACTCACTATCGCGCCGGAGTAAACATTTTAAATTTCCCAAGCAAGCCCGAGAAGATACATCTAAACATTAGTGAAACAAACTGAAATTTTATAGGATACATTAGTAAATCGCAAAAAAACCTTTTTGGGGGTGCTACTTACACGTTTTCGATTTTGAATTTTTAGTGGCATTTGTTGTTTCTTACTGTACATGTATCTAATTATCGCAATAATCCATCTTTCTAATTTAAAAAAATATATTACTGTTACTACATCATTTTTATAATGGATAACCAACAAGTGTAGTATACTTCATGTAGATATTAAACTGTCTGAGTATATAGTCGATAATGTTTACAAAATCTTTAAAATACAAAAGTAGAAGAACATATGTAAAAATATTACATAATAATCAGTAAGTAACATAATAATAACAACAAAATCTGGAGATGAGAATGAACCCTAAAGTTTTTACATTTCCATTCAACTAAAATTATTAGCTGATAATATCACATATTATGTCAATTAGGTAAACAATTAAGAATGAATTATGGCATAAATATCACACATAAATATTAAATGGTTTTACATTGAAGGCGTAAAATGTTCTGGACTATTTTGGTATTATATAAATCTGTCACTGGCATAATTTGAAAGTTTTTTGATATAATGGAGCACTACATACTACATTGTAATTGACACTTCATCAGTGCTACTAAATGTCATAATTGGCATTGAAAATAAGAAAGAAAAACTTAATTGCTACTGTAATAATAATAATAATAATTATGAATAAAAATGAGTAACATTCTAAGAGTACATAATATATATATTCACTAATATATATGTTAAATATTTTGCAAATTGTTAGCCTCTTTTGATATGAACAATTTTGGGAGGCACATCATGAGTGATTCAAAGGCTAATCATTGTTAAGTCAGCCGTGAAAAATTACTTTTCTAAAAAAATTGGATATTGAATTTTTTTAAGAATTATTAACAAAAAAAAATTATTATATGTTGATAATAAACACTCTTTATTATTATAATAAATATAATATAACAAAAAGGGTTTTGTCTTTACCAGAAACAGGAAATGTGAGGGACTTTTTAAGCCTAAACTGGAAGAGAGCTGGAACTGAGCATGTGGAATATCTAGGAGTACACTTGCCAGTGACAGATACCTCATTGTCATGGAGAATGCACATCCAAACCGTCCACAACAAAACCATTGAGACGTCCTGCCACTTCAGGAGAGCAATTGGGGGAGCAAGCTGGGAGTCAAATCGCTGGTTACGGACTTCAGCAATTGCAGCCTCGAGGCTAAAGGAGAATGGAATAGGACGTTTAGAGGACCACTATAGGATCGAAGAGGTCTTATGCGAAATAGGCTATGCTTAGATGGAGAAAGGATGAGATGGTGGAACCTCAAAAGGATATACGCAGTGGCTATCAAGAGCTGAGAGACAGCACAACCAGAGGCTGCAGCATACACTGGGAGACATACGATGATACACAGAGGGTTCTAAACAGAAAACGAAGGACTCACAGAGGGCGGTATTTGGATCCCAAGCCTAGGGTTGGAAGTAGAGTCTCGCTTGGGTGCCAAGCTACTGTATTTCAAGCGGAGGTGATGGCGATCCTGGAAAGCGCATCTCGGAGAAAAGTAATGAATAGTGTCATGAAGATGAGAATTCTTTCTGATAGCCAAGCAGCACTCCAGCACATCCTGGCGTCGAAATCAGATCAACGCTATTGAGGAAGTAGGTAAATCAATAAAACGTCTTATGAAACTACAAGGAAGTTGGACCCTACTGACCAAACCAAGGAATGTTCAAGTATACCCTGCATGGCCCAGTACTAGAAATATCAAGGGAGGAATTCCAAACCTGGATAAGGAAGTGAACTAGAGTTCTTTTTGAATAAATCAGGAGAAAAAGAAACACATGCAGACAGTGTTCCATTTTTTGGGGAATGGTATGCTAAAACTCAAAAGAAGCGAACTAACAAGTATTCACACAGGATCCTTTCAACAGACATCTAGATATTATAGTAGTCAAAAACGGTCGCATCTGTGACAACTATGAAAAAAGAGATGAGACGGCAGCTTACTTCCTGGGTAGATGGTCGAATGAGATTCCACATTTTCGGCAGAGATGTGATCACAGAGAAATGTTTTAGAAGTTTAGACCACGGGTTAGACCAATCTAAGAATACTAGATTTTCTAAGGATACTGGGAAACTTTGTCTTTCATGGAAGACTTGCTCCTTCAGATCCAGGTAAGACAAGAAGACAAGATAAGGAGGAAGCCCAGCATTTCCAGGGAAGGGATGAGAGCTGAGAGGGATAAGATGTTCAGATCCCTAGATGCATGCAGAATGTATATATTATAATAATAATTGCAAATTTCTCTATTTCCACTCTACCGAAAAACTGTTATAAACTATATTCAAATATAGTGAAGTTTGTCGAACAAATTGTGTATTTTAATTATATATTCCTAGAATGGAGCTTCACAAAGTATGTCTAGAAACCATACATTATTATTTTTATTATTAGTTTTTTAAATTACACTGATTAGACTGTGAATAACTCATATATATATATATGAGAATCTCATACCTTTGTATTGATTACTTCCAAGTATAATTCAATTTTAAAAATTAGAAAGAAAATTCGTACATGGACATATTCTTAGAAATCATTACTTCATTACCTGTCAAATCATTTCTTTATGACAAAAATAATGTAATCCAAGCTTTCGCTTCATGACATCGTTAAATAAAATAGATATTTTTTAAGCATGAGAAAAAGACAATAAATGAAGATTGTAAATCCTCAAGGGTTCAAAGAGCCAAAAATTAATTTTTTATAGACAGTTCTAGAGGGTTTCATGAACCGAGGCGAAAAAAGTACCAATTCGAAAGACAGATCAGGTTTCATTTCCAATTTACCTACTACTATCAGGGTGGCAAAATGGTGAAGTTTTCTCTTTTCTTATTATTCTGAATTTAGTAGGATTACTTTTTTTTCGAGCTAAGCTGGTATGTGTTACACAAAGAGATAATAAGTAAGTATTATTGCTTATTATTATAATTTCTTTTGAATTTACATTCTTCAAGTGACATGAATTTCCCAGTTATAAAACATATTTCTAACAGATTCACATTTTCGTGATGATTCACCAACACACACTGTACACTTACTTTGTGACTTTGAATATCCTCAACAATCGTAGTGCTCTGAGGACCGACAGGCCGAAAGAACCTGATTTCACTTCTGACCACACCACTTCGAATATTGACGCACATATAACGACACAGTCAAATCGATTAAAGGCCGATTCAAAATATATTCTAGGTCCCAGTGCGTACACTTTGATGAGCATTTCCGTCATGAAGAGACCCAGAAAGGCATACTCCGCATAATCTGTTGGTAAGCAGACAAAACATTTATTCACATAAATAAAATATAAAAATTATAATCTCTACGCAAATATGAAAACATTTATACTGTAGCATTGGCTTACAATATGCTAAAATCAGAAAATGGCAAAAATCCTCATATTACAACTGCTTTAAGTACAATATTCGAGGGAGTATTCGTATAAATAAGAAAACAATTTGAAAAATTGAGATTAATATTGTAGGTATTGTTTTCGTTCATCATCCATGTTTTTTCCCTGGGGAAAAATCTTGAAATAAAAACGATTCTTCCCCTTTAGAATAATTCTAAAATAATCCTAATCCCTCCAGTTAATATTTGAAGTATTAATGGTTATTAGAAAAAATATATATATTTTCCCTCTCAACAATACTCAGTCATGATAATGACACCTGGAAGAAAGAAGTGTTTCCATAACTGAATATTGTTCTTCTTTATTTGAAAAAAATATAACGCATGAATGAATCAACTAATTAACGCCCTTCCCCATTTCTTAAAAGCGATAGATACTATAAAAAAAAGTTAAATTCAACAAAAGTATTTATGTTACAGGAAACCCTCTATTCAAAAACGGATCATTGTTCGAAAAAAATAAAATAAACCTTCATACAAAGTCCTGTTTCTCATATAACTTATATAACTATAAACTTGACTTTAATTATAATTTTTTTTTGACAGAACTCATCCACCAATATCCTATAATTTCTATCGCAATTAATTTTGTTTAATATTGTTTATCATTATTAATAATTGTATACAACTAGTAAAGTTATTTACTTTAATATTATTTGTTAATTAGTTATAGGTATATTTTTTAAATATTTTGCTCTTTTTTCGTTCTTTAAATGCCGCTTCTAAGAACACATAATCGTTCCTAAATATTGCCCAGAAAGAAGATTTATCTTAAAGAAATATAAAATTTATAATTTAAAAAATCTATATATAATTTAATATCTATTATATTAGGAATTCTATACTCATTTAGCTTCTATTACTTATTTATTTAAATTATTATTATTTTTCTCATAGTATTAAGATTTGATGTCAGTAGTTGTATATAATTATAAACTATTTTGATATGCAAAATTGTATGAAGTATCTAATGATCATGTTATGGTTCAACGGAAATAAATATTATCATTATGATGTAAATTATACTTGGTTTTAAATAAAATGATAGGAATTTACAGTAATCTACATATTTTTTCATTAGTTTTTTACTATGATCATAATGAGTGAAAATGTTAAAAGTATAATAATTATAATATTATATACAGAATACTAAAACTGAAAGACTGTTAAAATGAAAGTGAATTTATCCTTTCATCTTTATGAAGGAACTAACAGGATAAAATAATAATGATAATGAGTGCTTAAATACAAATACTTACACAAAAATTTAGTTAAATACAAGGGCTGACCATAATGCTCTACCGCAACACACACAGTATTGAAGAAGACAAGCATAATTACGAACCAATAGAACCACTGTGCCTTCACGATGTGTCGCACCCAGAACCTGAAACACAGAGAAGAGACAATAAGTAAAATATAATAGACTTTATATAAGAAAGCAGTGAAAAGCAACACGGAATTAAAACATAAAGTGGTCGGTGAATCATCGGCAATGTACTTCCCCAGAAACGAATTAATCAATTAATTTTTCGCTCCCTATCCAAAAGCAGTCGATCATTTACGCTGATATTCAATAGTTCACTTGCATAGAGGCTCCGGAATTCGCATACTAAATTTTGTATCGATAAATCCATTACATCGGCAGTTATTAGAGTTTTTGTGTTAAGCCTCTCCTCTAATCCCCCTTCCCTTTGGCCAATTTAGCTGAAAATCGATAAATGTTGTCCTTATGGTGTTTAGGTCACACATATAAAATTTAATGTCTATACATTCATTCTATCGGCAGTTATCGTGTTCACAGACACAAACACACACTATAATTTTATTTATATTTTATTTTCCAATTTTATAATTGGAATCTTGAGATTGGAAAATATCGAATTATTTTTGACCGATTACAGCAGACAGGATTTCACGCAAGGTTTTCACGTTCATAGGGACTAACATAATGCACTAATGGAGACTTACAGCAAGGCCTAAGGAATATAAAAAAATTAAACAGAAAATATATAAGTAGAAAGTGGAGGTTAGAAAAAAATTGGCAGGAGAGTAATATGGGAGAGTTTCATGAGGCCGAATTTAACGTTTTAGGCCTTCATTATCAAACCAATCATTAAATGTTCACAGGGTGAGATCATTCACAGTAAAAGGAAATATTCTACCATAATTTTTCTTTTTTATAACACTAATTCGCATAGTCTTTCGGGCGCCTTTCGTTTCCCCTGTCTGATGCTGAGAGTATCACTAAAAATCTTATGAATGAAAGGAAATCCTGTTTTACTGCTATACACATATGCTCCCATCTCCAACGAGGTGGTCACATAAATATTTAAATACCTCGTTTCCTCTCCAAATTGCAGTAGTATAAGTCCCATCATGAAATGTCTTGCGGGGATTTCATAGTATATATTAAATTTTTTGTTGTCTGGCCTGCACCAATGATAAGACTAAGATCTTCTGCTAATAAAGAAAGCTTTACAAGCATCGCCTATTGCAATGGTCGTAATATACATTGGAAGCCTTCAGAATCTATAATAATCCTATCAGTGATCCAATGTGGCAATATCTCCAAAGCTTTGAGGAAGTATCTTCTCAACTTATGTAAATTAAAATTCAACAACATAAACCACTAAATTAAGCTGCATGAGTTTTCTTATATGTCAATATGGGCTGAGCATATCGCCATCATGGATCAGTTTATTTCTATCACCATATTGGATCACAGAGCAAGATCAGATTATGAATAGGCTTAAATTTCCTATATCAGTGGTACATAAATTTGCTTAACATTTTCAGGAGAGGTATTGTGAAACATTTAATAAGATTAAAGAAAAAACATTATTTTTTTTTATTGTAATTTCACAAATTATATACAATATATAAGAATACTTTCGGTATTGCTACCATCTTCAAGCATGACTTAACAAATACAAAGCCTAGGCTGGTAGCAATACCTTAAGTACTGTCATATATTGTATATATTTTGTGAAATAGATAATATTTTAAACAACATAAATGTTTTCTTTATTTTTATTATGTGTATTAAAATATCTCTGCAGAAAATGTTGAGTATCATATGTAATATTGTTGGAGTTGTTCCACAACCAATTTCCAAACGAACAGTTATTGGGGTATGTTATATTCATTTTCCAATACCGAAAGTACTCCCATATATTGTATATAATTTGTGAAATATACAATACTTTTTTTCTTTATATCATTAAATAGGTAATAAAAATGACGATATAATTAAAATTTTATTGATTACCTAAACCTTTTTTCGGCCCTCCAAAATCGCACACAAGCACCTTTGTTTTTCACCTTTGACTTTAAATAATTAGTGCGGGAAAACCCTGGAACATACAGAAAAAACAAACTTATACGAATTTTGAATTAAGATTTAATTAATGCATAGCAATGTATATTTTGAAATTATTTTGTTTTCTCGCTCTTAATATCCATCCAGCAATTGTAATTTCTTTGAGTTAAATCTAATTTATATAAAATTAAGAGTCCTTTAAATTTTCTTTAAAGGTCCCTGAATTATTAAAATTTACTAAATATTAGAATTATTTTGTCGTGAGGCATCCTAAATTTTTATTTATGCCGTTAGACACCCCGCCTCAAACAATTCCATAATATTGGAATGTACAAAACATCTTTATTTCAATCTTTATACCAATCTAGGCCAATATCTTCAGTTAGTTATTGTGACTCAAGCCCAGCCTTAACTATGAGGTCATATCGCCTACTAACAGACCGCTCTTTCGTCGCTGTGGTGGACATGAGCCCGACTCGACTGAGAGAGTTCTAAATGTTGCCTATGTAGGTTTATTCACATAGAGTAGGGGGTCTTTAACCAGTACCTGACATTGTACAGGCTCGGGACATTCGTTTAACGTCCCATCTGAAGGACAGCGTCCTCAAGGTTACATCACCTCCCAGATAAAAAAAACTAAGGCCCTCGGCCGGGTTTAGAACCAGTGATCTTGAGCTTATTAGGCAAGCGCGCTACTTTTGAACCAATATCTTTGTATAAAACTAGGCCGTATGACAGCCGAAACGACTATATGCCATAGGGGCTGAAGGCATAAAAATAATAGAAAATTTCAACTTATTTTAAGAATAATCTAATGTAAGTAAAAGTTAAGCGGCATCAATAACAGTCATTTTTGTCCTGAGGGAGGAGGCCAGCTTCCATTCTCTTTTAGCAGCATTACGTCTGGATTGAGGAGTTAGCGAACCTGTTGACAGGGTATTGTATAGAGCACGTGAGCGGCATAGCGAGCCAGACGAACCCTTATACATCTTGGATTTGAATTCCATATAGTTCTATGGCTCCCCAGAGCCGGTAGTACAGCTAGTTTTTTATACAATGCAAATGAACAACAATTTTTTGATAAATGAATTGCAAATCTCATTCCTAACGTCGAAAAGATAAGTTAATTTTGAAATATTAACGAACGAAAAAATGTTGAAGGAAAATTTACATACAAGCAATAGATGACATTTAAAATACCATCCATTTTTTATGTATTTTTCCAGAAACATAACTTATATAATATATTATTACAGCATCAATTCTCCTATTTACTTTTCTCTTCTCAAAAAAATAGCAATTACAAATGTTTCGGGAAGCACTCCTATCATCACTATATATATATATATATATATATATATATATATATATATATATATATATGTGGAGGGCGCCGGTAGCTCAATGGTATGCGTGCTTGGCTTCTGAGCTCAAGAACGTGGGTTCGAAACCTTTAGGATTCCCACAGTAGAGTCGGGCTCATGTCCACCAGAGCGACGAAAGAGCGCTCTGGTAGTAGGCGATATGACCTCGTAGTTAAAGCCCGGGCATGAGTGATAAAACTTAAACCTATATACATGTATTTTTAAGGTTAACTATTCCTTCACAATCAGAATTTTTCTTTAATAAAATATATTTATTGAGTCGACTTCTAGAATAGTTTTGGCCAGGTTTTAAATATAGAGATCGATTCAATAAATATGTTCTATAAAAAGAAGACTCTGATTGACAGGCGGAATGGTTAAGCTAAAGAACACATGTATTATAAGTAGCTAGTGATTATGGGAGTGTTGCCCGAATGAGTTTGTAATAACGTTAGTAGGCAAAAAATAAATGGGAGAAATGATGCTGTAATAATAGATTATATATGGATTAAGAATCTCCTTACAAACCCAAAAAAATTGATATTCTGAATCAACGTTAGGGTCGAAATTTCGCAAGGCCCTCAGAAATTGTCCTCTTAATTATTTTTAGCAAACCAAAATTTCTTCTTTCTTTTTAAATTTTACATATAGGATTTCAAGTATTATAAAGCATCGCAGAATTATTATAAATGTACAAATAAACAAGGGAATTCTGTAGAGAATGTTTCTTTTGAAAATTCACATGCGATAGAAGTTTTATAATATAAAAAAGAAGATGAAAGTGAAGTATGTAGCACAAACCGATGACATAGCCAATAGATAAAAGAAAACAGAGTCTACTCTTTATCAATATTTGGCATTTACTTTTCAATATACAATTTCAGCAGGTTTAAAGAAGAATTAACAAGGAACGATATCTGATGGCACTTTCTAAATGTATTTATAAATATTTTATTGGTAAAGTCTGCTCTTTATCAACCTATTTTCAACAAAGAAGCCCAACATTATTACTCAACTACAATTTTACGCTATAATTACTATTATACCTACAATAATATGATACAATTAATAATTGTTGTGCCATGCTTCAATAAATAAGAAATTAATTATTAATCTTCGTTTACCTACTAATATTACATCTGTATGATAATTATATATGTACATAAATATATATATTTTATATGATCTAGCTACATTTCTATGAATACCAACGTTGTTTACAATACTAATTCGTTTCGAATACATTCCTACCTTTTTTGTCTTTCTTAACAGGAACTGAAACAAAACGTTGTACACAGATTTAGAGCATGAAGTGTATACTATATTTGCGTACTAAGTTAACCTTTCGACATAAACACATTTTCTTTAATTGCATAAATGTTCTTAATTGCATACACAGCCGCGTGTTACCTTGAAACTCATTTGATAACTCGATATGGATTTTTACACGATTACAATAGATACTTTCTTATATTAAAGGTAAATGAAAGTAAAAACGATTTCTAGCCCGTTCCATTTTTAGAATATCTTAAAATTTGTTGCAAACCAATGGGTAAAGGTAAATTATTGCCAACAATAACTTAGAAAATGGAGTCACGGGAGCTGTTGATGAGAGGGCAAGCGAGGATCACATGATTAGAAGTTAGTTGGAATTTAATAACTTCAGAATAAGAAAAACGTGCTACTTTAAACGTTTTTTGTCCGAGAACTACTTGACGTATCAAAAATCTGTTTGCACAGTTCTTCCTTGTTTCTTTAGTACTTTAATAAAATGTAATGAAACTTAAGGGTCAAAAGGGAACCCCGCCCTTCGAAGAGCTGTTTGAGCCATTAAAAGGGTCATTTTTGTCTTTTCGATGACGCCATACTATAGCTCTCGGCGAGTGCTACTACTTTAGTCCTATGCACAATTTTGAAATCTCTAACCGTCTAAAGTTATTTGACTTGTGGCCTGCTTATCTGGGCCCCCCTGGATATGTAAATATATATATATATATATATAATATATAAATATATATATATATAATATATATATATATAATATAAATATATATAATATATAAATATATATATATATATATATATATATATATATATATATATATATATTTCTTAATATACAATATTAAATACGTATACTGACCGTCTTCCCCCTCTTCCTCTCCTTCTTCTTCCTCAGTGTCTGTGCTTTTACTTTTCCCCAGCGATTTCAGCTTCTTTTTTTTCGCTGCGGCTCGCCGCCTCGCTGAAAATATACAATTTAATTGTATGAAAATATATACTTTTAAAAAGTAGATGCACATAGTTATATAGACCAAAAGTAACAGATAGTTGCACTATAAATTTGAGTGGTGAGAGAATAATGGGGTTTTATGGTTAGCCTAGTCCACTGTCAAATCTCAACATAAAAAGTCGTCGGTGAATCACCGGCAATTTACTTCCCCACCATAAATTAATCAACTAAGTTTGCGCTCTCGCTCCAAAACCAAGTTTGGGCTAAAAATCAATAGTTGGCTTGTATAGCCTTCTGAATACTCATACAAAATGTTGTGTCGATACATTCATTACATCGGTATGTATGAGTTTTTGTGTTTACCCCCCTCGTAGTCCCTTTTTCCCTTCGGCCGATTTGGCTGAAAATTAATAGTTGTCTCCTTATTGGGTTCTGAATATGAAAATAAAATTTCGTGTCGATACATACATTCTATCTGTTCACAGACACACATGCACAGGACATTTTTTTTTTTTTCATTTTTGGAAACAGGGGAGACGAAAAACATGAAATCCCGATTTAAACTCAACATCAAATTTATGACCGATTACATAACTTCCCCTATACTCCGAATAGCTGGCGAAGTAAAAACTATTCTCACTTTGAGAGCCATTCGGAACCCATTTATAAGTTCAATTAAAATGTTTAGTTTACATTGTTATATTAATATAAGTTAATGCAATTTAAGGACCGTCTATAAATTATGTAAGGCAAAGTCTTTGAATTTTGTGGCATGGGAGGGGGGCTTGGGAAATGTTATGTAACGCTGTACGTTGTCATTATTTCACTCATGCTTTAGTCAACTTTAAACAAAAAAAAAGAAAAATTAACATATTAACTTCGTATTAGGTTACTCAAGAGCGTGGTGATGTAAGAATGGGGTCCTCAATTTTTTGGTAATAAATTAATTATATTAAATTAATGATATATATTTTTGGATTATAGTGAGCATTTTTAAAAGTTGCATTGATCATATGTTTCTAGGAAAACTGTTTTGAATTTATGAAAAAAAACTTTTAAGAATGATGTGACGTACTTTACAAACAAAAGTAAATTTTCTTTTTATAACAATGATGATATATATAAGAGGTTAGGTTAGATTTTCTGACTCATGCCCGGGCTTTAACTACGAGGTCATATCGCCTACTACCAAAGCACTCTTTTGTCACTCTGGTGGACATGAGCCCGACTCTACTGTGGGAGTCCTAAATTTTGCCTACCCTAAATTTTTATTCACCTAGGGGAGGGGTCTTTAACGAATACCTGACATCGTACAGCCTCGGGACCATCGCTTAACGTCCCATCCGAAGGACGGCGTGCTTAAGTTTATTTTACCTCCCAGATAAAATAAACTAAGGGCCTCGGTCGGGTTTTAAACCCACGATCTTGAGCTCAGAAGGCAAGCACGCATACCGGCGCCCTCAATATATATAAGATATGGAAATATTAACGTATCTAATTATAATATATAAAATTAGTTATGAGTTGATTTTATCTATATAATAAAAATGAATGCTAAATTTTGCTAAGCGCAAAACTCGAGAACGGCTGGACCAATTCGGCTAATTTTTTTTTTCATATATTCGTTGAAGTCCGAGGAAGGTTCTTATGAAGAGAGTTTCTAGCTGTCAACTGGAGTTGTGGGGGTAGGCCTAAATATAAAGATAGTGCTGTCATTAACGGATGCTCGGATTGTCATGGAAGTTTATATGTAGTTTTCTGAAAGGCCAAAATGAAAAATACGCTATGTGACATTTCAAAATTTTGAACGGGAGGAAGGTTGTGGGGAAAGGCCTAAATATAAAGATAGTCCTAAGTCATTAACGGATGATCGGATTGTCAAGGAATTTCATATGTAGCATTCTTAAATAAAAAATAGGGTGTGACGTCACAAAATTGTGAACGTGAGGGGAGTTATGGGGGTAGGCCTAAATATAAAGATAGTGATCGGTCATTAACAGATGATCGAATTGTAATGGAATTTCACATGGAGTATTTTTAAAGCCGAAATAGTAAAATACACTATGTGACATCTCAAAAATTTTAACGGGAGGGGGGGCTAAGCATAAAAATAATACTGACTCATTAAAAGTAATCGGATTGGAATTTCATATGTAGTAGTAGTAACTACGTACTAGCTGTGGTGCCCAGCGTTCCTAACCACGTTCTAGCTGTGGGGTCCGCCGTTGCAAGGTACATACTGGCTGTGGTGTCCAGCGTTCCTAACTACATACTAGCTGTGGGGCCCACCGTTGCAAGGTACATACTAGCTGTGGTGCCCAGTGTTTCTAACTACATACTAGCTGTGGCGTCCGCCGTTGCAAAGCACATACTAGCTGTAGTCACAAGCGTTCTTAAGTACGCACTGGCTAGAACGTCCAGTGACGCTAAGTATTCACTAGCTGTGGTTTCCGCCGTTGAATGGCGCGTACTAGCTATGGTGCCCAGGGGTCCTAAAAACTTACTAGCTGGTATGTCTGCCGTTGAAGGACTATAAGCCTTATTCCGTATGAATAATTCAAAATTATAACATCATGAATTTACTGTTGAAAAATTGAATAGGATTCGAACGAGAGATATTAGGAGAAAAATCAAAGTTCCCCGGGCAATGCCGGGTATTACTGCTAGTTGATAATAATAAAAGGAAGGATGAGCATTAAAGTAATTGTATCATAATATAATTTTCAGATGTACAATCAGTAACAAAAATTTTCGGACAATTTATAATTTTGTTTTTCTTTTGCAGTTACACATAGTTATATGGCAAAATATTTAATTCAAGCAAAGTTTTAAATTTCGAAATCATCAATCATTTCAAAACGCCGTAAAACAATTAATTAAACATTTACAGCTAATAGGAAATTTTGCATTAATAATTGAAGACAAGAAATTCACGTAACAATATTTTCTGGACACCTGTTGTTTGTTTTGTAAACAAATGCGACTCTGATCATGATCTTTAATCCCTTCTCAACCAACCGCTAATACCGAACAAATAAAATGTGTTTATATCCTTCTATTACTGCATTCAGTAGTTATTTGTATTTCCTGCTGTCAAGATGGGTCGAACATCTTTTGAAGTTCAACAGATAATAATTTTTAATTATGAAAAAGGATTAAGTGTCCGCAAAATCGGTGGTATGGTAGGCCGAAGTAAAAGCACCGTAGCCGATGTAATTCGAAGGTATAAGCACGAGGATCGGATAGATTTGAAATCTTCCTCTGGCCGTCCAAGAGTATTAAACGACCGAGAAAGGTGTAGCGTTGTCCGGAAAATTAAAAACAAGCCCTCGAGGAGTGCACCTCAGATCGTCGCCGAGGTATACAGAGAAACGGGAAAGAAAGTTCACCCACAAAATGTTCGAAGAATTCTAAAAGAAGCAGGATATAATGGGAGAGTACCAAAAACCGTTTGTGAGTGAAACAAATATAAAAAAAAGATTGAGCTTCGCAAAAGAGTTCCAGAATCATTCAGAAATTTTTTGGAGTAATGTCATTCATCTGCGAGGTAAAATAAACTTAAGCACTCCGTCCTTCGGATGGGATGTTAAGCGATGGTCATGAGCCTGTACGATGTCAGGTCAAAGCGTTTGAGCTCTCACATAAACACACGCATGCAATTGATCTCTGATGTTCACACGATTACAAAATTTTTAGTACATATTATTATGTATACATATATTATATGTATAGGGAAGTAAACAAAAGTAAAGTAATAGTATATGTATACATATATTACATGGAAGTAAACGGACATGATCTGGAAACATTTATTTGTCGAAATATCGGAGAAAAAACGTTTAAATTAGAAAAATTGGGTACTTAGTTTCTTTAGAGGGAAGGTGAAGGGGATCGAGTAGGGGGAAGGGACGGTTTCTGCCGAGGGTCAGCGCTGCTGTCGCTCTCTTCCAACGTCATATCACAAAAATCTAGTTTTCTGACATTACATGACCTGAGATTTCTTTTTATGTTGTGAAGAGTTACAAGATACAAGAATATTTTATTATTGCGGTTTGTTCTATTGCAAGCAAATACTTTTGAATGTAAGTTTAATATATTTAGTCCCGACAGTCGCGACAAAATTTGGAGAAGGCGTAATGAGGAGCTGAATCCAAAAAATTTAAAACCAATAGTAAAACATGGGGGTGGCTCAGTGATGGTGTGGGGGTGTATGGCGTCTAGTGGAATTGGTGAACTGGTTTTCATTGAAACCACCATGACTGGAAAAGTTTATGCCGAATTACTAAGGAGCAATTTGAAAAAGAGTGCTGAAAAACTTGGGATTTTACGGACTTTTCATTTTTACCAAGACAACGATCCGAAACACACCTGTGAATTGGTACGTACTTGGCTTTTGTATAACTGCCCTTAAAGTTATGAAACCCCCCCCAATCGCCCGATCTCAACCCAATTGAACACGTATGGGGTGAGCTCGACAGGAAAATTCGATTAACACCCATTGCTTCAAAAAACGAATTGAAACAAAAGTTATTAGAAGAGTGGGGTAAAATATCTCCAAATTTCACCAAAAAATTAGTTTCATCATCAATGCCGAATCGAATGAAAGATGTTCTTACACAAAAAGGGTACCCAACCAAATATTAATTAACATTATGGTTTTTGAATTTGTGAAATCGTAAAAAAAAACATTGAATTTATTTATAGTTGTTTACATTTTTGTCCGAAAATTTTTGTAACCTACATTACTTGTTATAAAATTTATTAAATTAAAATATTTATTTGTTCTAATCAAAGCTGTTTTTCCTTTATCCTAACCCACTTTTGAATTCTTATTCTTGATTGAAAAATGGCTTTAATTATTTTTTTAAATTATTTTTTATTACTTTTGCATTTAATTATTATAATTTTTTATTGAAAAATCAAACCGTCCGAACATTTTTGTTACTGACTGTATGTGAACTTGATAATGTCTGTAATGGACGAAATATTGTTCTACAATTGGTGAAAATAAAAATGAAAGAAAAAGATGAAATATTTTGAGACTAAAAAGGCGTTTAATATTATTTTATATAATACCTTCAATAATTAGAAAAATTAACGTTACCTACGTTACACATGGGGGTCGAAGAGGGTGACACTCTATGGCATGGGAGGGGGGGGGGGTCAATTATCTTTGAAAATTACGTCACCTAATTTATAGACTGCCCATCAAAAAAAAAATAAATGGTTTTATACAGAACATTCTTTCTCAATATTGAAGGAAGTCGGGATTCTCTCGTGTAAAGAAAAAAGTTCTTGGCCAACGTTTCGGAAACTACTCTTCCTTCAGAGCCTAATAATGACTTGAGTGGAGTTTGTGTCCACACAACACATCCAGTCGTCATTGTTAGACCCTGAAGAAGACAATAAATAGTTTCTGAAACGTTGGCCAAATACTGTATTTTTGTTTCCCTCAACAATTAAGAGATACTGTCGACACTATCAATCATTCTTTCACAAATTTGAAGTTTAATATGTACCTTCAATAATATGCATTTTTTCTTCTTCTGTTGTTCTCTCCTCAGCCAAAATGACTTCCTCTGCAAATAGACAATAAATAAATAAGAAAATGGCCAGTAGCCAGTACATATTTAAGAACCGGACTTTGTCAAGTTCATAGACCATCAGTTCTGAGCTTAGTGTTGAGATAAGGTCCGATTCATGCTCCACATTTCTCTATTCCTATATTCTGACAATTAAAGAACTATATTATGTCTAAACTATATTATATATATGTCCACAAAACTATATACATAAAATGTAAGTACCTACTCGTTTCGGCTCACACCATTGTCATAACAAAGTTCAAAAGAGACATTTAAAATTTAGCAAGGTAGTTATATTTTTATAAAAATTAGAAATGGAGGAAGGTTACAACATAAGTCGGATTATTATCTCAGCAAACACTGAATTCTAGAACGAGTCTTTATTTTATTCACTATACTAGCAAGTTACTCGACGTTGCCTGGGAGTAACTTTACATTATATTACTTCACCTGAAACTGATTCTGCCCGTATAAAGAATAACCCTCCTAACACCAGGTGAAAAAGAAAACGTCTAAAGACGCCAAGCTATTTTTACTGCTAGCGCCATTTTATGTTAGTATTTTCTTAAAAAATAATTGTTACCCTTCATTTGGTCTATGCTGAAAAGAAAAAAATATTGGTAAAGCCAAAAAACTGGGTCTAAACCAAAAAAAAAAATTTATTTGAAAAAAATCTAATAACTACTTTTTTTATTGGTCATTTTGGCTACAATTAAGACAATTAATGGTTTGTTACAATGGCTTTTGCATAAATGCCTTTTACAAATCGTCCAAAACATATTATGTTTATGGTAATTTGTCTAGGGCACATATAACATGGTGACCGTTTGAGTGATGCCACTGACTGGTGCCTGAGTCAGTGGCTGAATGATGTCAGACATATTAGCAGGAGTCACTTCATCTTCTTCAGTTTCAAGACAATTTCTTATTGCCTCACCTGTTTTCCTGGTTAGACCTTTTCGTTATTAGAGGCTCAGTGAGCATTCTTCCAAGGTCAAGCAGAAACAGACGCCTTCGATGAAGGTAAGACATATTATAATCCGGATAGATTTATTCTTGAGATTCAAACCAGCTGAGCTTCATACTAGGAATCAAAACACAATATAAACTAATTCCCTACTATTTTTCATATTTTTAGTTACAACTAACAGGGGAGGTCACTTTCGACCCCGAACACATTTTTGGAGCAATTTAGCTTCGTAAAAATTCGACCATAAACTTTTCTCATATAATAATTATACGCTATGATTCCTTATAGATTGAAGAAAAAACTCGTTGAACTTCCGGAGTATTGATCTTCATTTTATGTGTTTTTTGTCAAAAATTCCACGCGAAATGACCCCACCTGGTATTAGGAGGGATAAAAGGCTTTCTCGCTCTCTCACTCTCTACCCACACCCAATTAATGTAAAGATTTTATGATGGAGGAAGTAGTAACTTCAATAGTAAAAGTTGGTTGATAAACAACATTTAATTAGTCTTATGGTCTTCGAAATATATTTATTTTTTACATTTATTCGGTTATTTTCAAAACTTATTTTCCATGTCTAAATTCTTATTATTGTACGTCAATAATAATATCGAATATACAATTGATATTTTTGCCTTCATAATAAGATCTATCCAGAATGTGACAGAATTTTCTTAATTTTGTGCAATGTAATTAATAGAAAGATTTTTTCAATGGTCACAAGGGATACATTTTAGAGATAATTTCATTATGAAGACAAAAATATCAATTGTATACTTATTTACAGTTAACCGACTTGTATTTTGTTTTTGAAATTATATGCCAAACGTTTTTGTACCCCTCAAGTGGAAATCGTATAGTCGTAAGTTCGGATTTCCTTGAAATAATCTGAAGGTTTCGTGATTATAACCACACCAACTCCACGCGTAAAATATATACATATTTTCGAACTTATTTTGTCGAATTCTTTTGAAATATATGCTATACACAGTGGATGTAAAAACAATAGTAGTTTCCTTCTGCATTCAGGAATCCAAAAAATGTACATAACGCCTTATTTCTCTCAACTCTCCCCCCCCCTTAAAACTAAATATTTTTTATAAGTAATTAAGTAGGTAACGAAAAAAGTAATCTAAAATATTCTGAATAAACAACTTGCATTATGTATTATTTTCCCATTATTTCAATTTCGCTTAAAAACTTGGCCTAAAATGTTAATGTTCGGGCCTATTTTTGCTAGGGATTAGTGGATAGATATGAGTGATTTTCCCCCCACTCAGGAACGACCAAGCTCGTCTCGAACCAGTGCCAAACTAGCTCTCGTGATAGAAGTACGGTCTTACAAGCCGTATAGTGTGCAGTTGTTGGTTAGTCAGTGTGTGTGAAAGAAAAAATGTAGTTTCCATCGTGGGAAACTGTTCATAATGTGTTAATAACGTTTTCTCAGTTTATGTTTGCTTATAGATAAACGAGCAGTCAAGCCCTGTTCTATTTAATATAAGCCTGGCCAGGTACTATATATTTAATTTATCAGTGTTTCCCCCTTTATTATGTACCTTATAGATGTGGCTAAATCCAGTTTCAAGAGAGCCACAAATCCGTGAGTCCTTAATATTGTTTAAGAAATATTATTAGAAACACAGTTTTCATTTTTTATGTTAAGTTAGCTTTACGAACTAGCACCCATCGAATACAGTCCACTCAAAAAGTGACATGTTTAAGAATGTTGTGCGTAGACAATTAAAATACTTTTTTTTTTAATATTTTCATACATCCATATAACAATAATAGAAGAGCTAACAGAGATCATTGGATAGATAGATAAGCTTAACTACTATACTACTAATAAGACAACATATAATAATAAAGCCACCAATGAAGATTCTAATCAACTGACTAACTTAACT
This sequence comes from Aradus depressus, assembly GCA_963662175.1. Classification (NCBI taxonomy): domain Eukaryota; kingdom Metazoa; phylum Arthropoda; class Insecta; order Hemiptera; family Aradidae; genus Aradus; species Aradus depressus. The sequence continues at coordinate 37,656,157 of OY759214.1, forward strand.
AAATAATATACCTGCTTTACAAATCCACTCTACGTATCCGTTTAATTCTCTCTCGAGTTGGTGCTGTCTTCTAAGTTTTAGAAAACTTTGTCTATTTTCCACTTTTTCCCTCTCCTTGGCAAATTCACTAGTTTAATAAACATACGCAAAAAAAAAAGCATAATACAATACTAAAATTTACTTTTTAAAAAATTACATTGAACAAATAAAAACAAATTGATTCATACTAATAATCATATACATATATGTTGTTATATCGTTACCTCAATTATAACAATTCGTATTTGACAAATTTTAAAAGAAGAATAAAGATCGGCAGTCAATGAACGTTAAGTTATAGAATTCATTAACTAATATAATAAAATAAATTAAGACAATTTGGAACAAAGTTATCACCATTAAGATAACGACATGGTTAATTCGAAAGCTACAGTGCATTTTATTAAATAAATACAATTATATTATTGTAGAAAAAAACAAAAAAAACAGAAGAATTAGAATGGATACTAATATTGAATAGTTCAATCGAAAAGTCATTACCAGTTATTTGGTATATATCGGCGTTCCAAATCAATTTTCCAAATTATACAGTTACGAGTTATTACCTGTGTTGCGTAGATAAACTGATAATACATATACATTTTGAGAGCAAAACTATAGTTACTGACATTTATGGAAGAGGGTACCTACATATTTCTTCGTTAATATGTGTAAAATTTTGTATTTTTAATTAGCTATAATCTGATTATCTCAGAACCCAGATATTGGAGTTGTTTCCTTTCTGTTACTTATTCTCTTCTTTCTTTAGTCATTCATTTTACTATTACTTTACATTACTTATTCTCCCTACTTTTGTTTCACTTTCTCTTACTTTATTAGTTTATTCTACCAAGAGTCTCACTAAATTCCTACATTTCTTTTATTTATTTTAGCATTATTATTATTTTATTTATTATTTTTGTGTTGTATTTTATGCAAGAGGTAAAAGTGCAAATATTTTATAATCTAAGACAAATAAAGTTATTATAATTGTCATTAATAGTCTTCCATTATCGCGTATGGAGTTCATCATCGAAATAAGAATTAAAAAAAGTTGGATGCTAACTTCATGAAGGTGAAAGTGTTTCAGAGTATTCTTTTATGTTTATTATTTCGAAGTTTTGAAGTGAACATGCAGTGGGGTTTGTGGAGCAACGACCTTAAAATACCGGGAAAATGTTCAATCCGCCCCGCGCCCGGACCCCCAGTACATATTTCGTATCTTTCTGTTTCCGTTTCATCTGTTCATCCAATTTTGATTCTGAAAGAAGATTTGAACTCTTTGAACCGTCTACTTTCATCGCCCCACCTGTAATTTTTAAAAAAGGAAAGAGATAACGTGTAAAAAATAGTTTAAAAAATGATTTAGGAATTTAAAATTTTTCAAAAAAAAAAAAAAAAAAACGGAGTGTTATATCAACTCTACATTCATTTGGAGTACAAAGGAAAAATAAAATAAAAAAAGTTAAGCCGTTTAGCCAAAATACCTTTAATGCTTTTCATTAAGTTTAGAGCTCAACGTGGTAGCCGAGCTGAGAACTAAAACAGGGACATTTAACCTTAAAGTAGAGCGATGAACTTGACTATTGAAGATTCTCATATTTCACCAATATTTATGTATAAGTAACTGTTTCGTTCTCGGTATTAGAAATATCCTACCCTACTCTTCTTCTTTCTGAGGCATCAAAGAACTGGTACCTACTTACCCCATCCGATTGGTACATTACAAAATATTGAAAGCTAAGGAAACTTGAAAAGAGAAATATCCTTGTTTGAGACCAGTTGAAACTTAAATTGGTGGTTAAATAACACACTTTCACGGCCTTTCCGTCTCCAAAATACGTTTATTTTTTTTAAATAAACCGGCACCAAGTTTCTTCATGTTTGCCCGTTCTGTCATTTTCAAAACTTGTAGACAATTTTATTAATTATAGTTTCCAGGTGGTAGCGTTGTTCTTTGTCATCCTGTTCTTCTATGGAGGAGTTAATATTGTTATTGAATGATTTGCATTTGTCTGATTTTAAGTAGTAAGTAACCTATCCTTAACATGTATACTAGTTAATATTGTATCACACTTGTCTTAATTATGAGCTAAGACCAGAAGACTAATAATTTTACTCTGATAGCCCTAAGCATTCTGAGCTTATGGTGCCCCCTGCCTCACTATTGATATGATTAACGTCTTATTTATGTTGGCAAGTTCAATACTAAAACTCGATTGAAAAACGAAGACAAAATTAATTAAGCGTGAAAATAAGAAAAACAATTTTTTCAAAATTAATTTAAAAACACTAAATTTCTCTTCTGTCCAAATACGCCATTCGTTTATCATAATATGATAATACTTCTTCTTACTCAGTATCATCATAATCCGGATTTGATATTTGGTCTTCCATCCGAAGTTTACGGCAGGATATGAAAAAAATTATGCGACCTATAAATGTTTTTATATTTAGCATATCAGGTAGTTCCATTTTTAATTTAAAATATCAGATTTTCGAAAAAATAAAAATAAAAATTGAGAAATAATTAACTAGGTATTTAAATAAACAGCTATTTCAAAAATAGGATTGCGGACCTGGTGCCCCCGAGACGTGATGCCCTAAACAATTGCTTAATTTGCTTATAGGTTAATCAGGCACTGCTGATATCACTTAGTAAGTGCTGAGGCATCTAGGCTTATCTACGTGGGTAATATATAATTAAATATTAAAATTAAAATAAGTTTGTAGCTTTTTACTAAAACAAAAATATTCAATCAGATATCTACATTACAATCTACACAAAAATATTTATGAAACTCAGATTAAATATAGTTAAGCCGGAGTTTGACTGCAGGATGGTTAATATAGTTATTGGTTCTCTACAACAATGTTAGTATATGAAAACGATTGGTTAGGTTTGTCTGGGCTTAAACTACCTCTTACAGGTTGTACCTGCGTGACATATCCACGAAAGATATGTATTCAACATGTGATTGATTTGTTGCTTTGTTCGACGTTTGTGGAAGTCAGCCCTTCTCTCCACTCTAGTTCGCTCATTGGAAAACTCACTGTAATTTGCAGCTTTTGATAATATTTTTATAAATAATTATTGGGGAGATACAGAACTTAAAAATAAAATAATGATTTTATTACAGTATTAAGATTTGTAATATTCATTATCAAAAGTTACATTTATTTTTGATCTGAGTGTACTTGATAGATAGGAGAAAACGTTAAATTGCTTGATTCATCTTTCATTTATTGTTATCATACGTAAAAGTAATTCTATATTAAAAATTAATCCTTTGAGTAGTAACTTTTTTCAAACGTGTCACCATTCATGTTTAATAAGTTTTTTTTTTTATAAGAAATTAATTTCTTAAATAAGTAATTTATGTTAGAAACTTATATTAAAATTCTATAATTTTTATGAAGTTAACAAGTGAAGTTCTGTGCTATGATTTATGAAAATGTATGTATCTTGTGATCGAATCGGCATAGTATATTAAAATTGTAAGAAATTTTAGGGTTAATACATAATTGTGAAACGTTTGAAACCCACCAGTTTCCGCAATTGTCAAGTTCCAACTTACTTAAAACAGTTTTCACATTAATTATAAAAGATTAACTTTTTTTTTCTTTTTTTTTTTTCAGATAGGAATTTACGATATTCTGAGATCACTTTCGGAATTTCGGATCACATAGAGAAGTACAGGATAAAATACCTTTGTACGTACGTGGTTAAAAAAAGTAATTTGCATAACTTACAAAAAAATGTATTCCTCGAACGAAAAGTGCTGACATTTTATTGTGACCCTAATTTAGATTACAGAAGTAAAATACTTAATTATAAAAAAAAAATGAAGAATAAAGACACTCACCCGCTAAGAACACCAAGAACTAAATTGAGCATGAAGAATGAACCCAGAACTATTAACGGAACAAAATAAAGCCAATTAAATGAGCTGCCTATAGCGTCGTTCATCTGTAAACAAAACAATTTTCTTTATTAATAATTTGAAAGTAAAACGAGAAAGAAAAGCAATAGTCTAATGATCAATTCACAGGATCAATTTTTGTGCAATACTTTGTGAGTGTATTCTAGAAACTAAGATATATACAAAAGATCGGTGAATCACCGTCCATGTACTTGTCCAGAACGATTTAATCAATTAACTTTTCGCTCTCTCTCCAAAACCAGTCGACCGATTGCGCTAATATTCTACAGTTGACTTACATAGGGGCTCCTAAATCATCACATTAAATTGTGTGTCGATAAATTAATTACGTCGGCAGTTATTGAGGTTAATAAGTTGAGAACCATGTTTATGGGAACATTTTTTTCTTGTTTTGGTCTCTAGATTACACTAATGAAGTATTGTAAAACATTTTAGTTATAGTATTATGTTGTTTAAGGTATTCGCTGACTTCATAACTATCGTTTCAACTATTTTCCCAGAGATATACATTTGACTATATTTCGGGTTGATTTCATGCATCGTCAGATCCATGTTTTATATCTAAATTTTAATAAAGCCCAATTTTCTGGAACACGATTCTCCTGGGATTTAGCTATCATTTCAGTAAGTACTAATTCTAGTCCAATTAATTAATTTAATATTAAACCAAATAGCACGATATTTTATGTGCAGTAATATGAATATAGGCCGTACGCTTCTAGTCAAAATTGTTGGCCTAAGCTGAGTGAAAATAACTTGAGAAAAGGATCAAACTGGACGAAATTGTAATAGGTTTATAAGATACTTAAATATAAAAAAAATAATATTAATAAATAATCATATGAGTTACCCAATACAAAATGGCAGTCCAGCCTTCCATGGTTATACACTGAAATACAGTTAACATGGCAAAGCCGATGTTGTCAAATGAGGTAATGCCATGATTGGGTCCTTCCCACTCTTCGAGGCACATCGACGTGCTGGCATTACAAACATTGGCCCCTGAAACATCACATAAGAGGAATAAGAGTCGGCGGTGTCGAGGTATTAGAAATTGTATGATCAATCATCATAAGCGTAGCCAGGGGTCGCGCACATAACCTAATGTTGCGCAAAAAAACCCAACATAAAATGGCATTTATATTTACTTAACTTATGATCTTACTTAGAAATGTCCGAATACATTTTTTGCGTTCTGTGTTGATATAGTGGAAATACTAAGTAATAAAATAAAATGATAGATAAAACACTTTTTTGAACACTTATATTTTCTAATTCCACAAACATATTTGTGGAATTAGACAATATAAGTGTTCAAAAAAGTGTTTTATCTATCATTTTATTTTATTTCTTAGAAATTCCAAATTTTAACAATACATAATCTTTCAATTGTTTCAATCGAATTTACCGACCCTATTTATTAATCTATACCACCCGTACGCGGATTTTAAAAAAAACATACCATCTTTCTGTCGCGTGAACCTGCACCATACAGGTATTACCAAAAAAAACATACAATGTCATTTGTATTTTACTTAACTTATAATGATGTTACTTAGAAATTACAAACTTTAACAATACATAATCTTTCAATTGTTTCAATCAAATTTAGCGACCCAATTTATTAATCTATACCACCCGTACGCAGATTTAAAAAAAAACCATACCGTCTATCTTTCGGGTAAACCTGCACCAGACAGGTATTACCAACAAAAAAAACAACCTAAACATTTTATTGTCACTTTCAAGTGATGAAGTGATTGACGAATTCAAAAACATGAAAATTTCGAAATACGTACACCTCGTTATAAATGGTAAAGGTTTTTTTTGTTGAAAATGTTAAAAAGTGTCTGTGTAAATATTGTACATAATAAAAGCAGTAAAATATATATATATACATATATACTTATATATATTTATTTAATTAATAAATGAAAAAAATCAAGCTTCTTAATTAATATAACGGAAATAATTACACATAACAGAAATTATTTAATATCCCCTTACTATGAATATTTACTCTTCTTAATTACTTAATAAATACTTTTCCAAAATTTTAGTTTTATAAAAAATTTTTATAATATTAATTTCCATTTTAAATATTTTTCAAACATATTTGAATGTATTATAATGTTGATAAATACGCTTATATATCAATGATAACAGATACATCCTTGTATCTCTATGATAATATTTCGATGTAAGTAAAGTAAATAAATAAAAATTAAGGTAAGAAGGGTGGGGGTCTTTCTTAGCATAAGTTTGTCCATGTAAAGCGCCCCAATGTAAGGATATCGTACCAGATGGAGCTTCAGTCTTATTATCTGTGTTGCAGGGTGTGGCGGCATCTCCCTCCAGGACGATCTCCTCGAGGTTCTCCAAGCTGTAACACGTTTTGTGCAGTGCTCCCGAGTAGAACTCCAGTCCGATAATGGCAAATATCACAATAGCAAACAACACGAGGAGACCGATCTGGAGCAACGGGGCCATAGCCTTGATTATAGACTTCAGCACAACCTGCAGACCTGTATATATCATCATAACAATATTAGTGATTGTAAAAACATTTTTTAATCTACATAATTATATATTAATTAATAACTAAAAAATTGGAGTGACATAGTGTATTGTATATACGTACTAATATATATATATATATATATATATATATATATATATATATATATATATATGCGTTGAAAAATGGAACGAAACTGTGTTTGAGTTCGTAATTGTGTACGTATTCAAAACTAGGAAATCATTTCATACATGTAAAGTTAACAAGCTTTTGTTGAAAAAATTAACAATATTGATGTTTGCATGACGATTAATATATAGTGACAGAAATTAAATAAATTTAATAAATTAAGCTCTGTCCTATTTTTAATGCTCGGAGATGTATACAATAGACATGTATCACATTCTCAATGCATCACATCAGCTTTATCAAAATTGAGCTGAACAATGAAAGATCGTCTGGGCGCCATTTATTACTTACGCTGCCTAAACCGTTAAAAATGTTTCAAAATGGTGTATGGAGTAATAAAAAAATTCTACAAAAATTGTGCGACAGCCTACACCTATCAATAACAGATAGATAGTCTTCATTAAGAGTTTTCATCTATATATAAAGCTGTAATTCTGTATGCCCGTGTGTAAACTGTAAGAATGTAAGAAAGAACGACTGAACTAATTTTGATGAAATTTCATATGTAGCATCGTTATAAGCCCGATATAATCATAGGCTATGTGATGTCCCAGATATTTGAACGGGAGGAGAAGGGGTGTCAACATTTAAAATGAATGTTAGTTAATAAAAGGTTGATCAGATTATCATGAAATTAATTTCACAAATAGCATCCTTATGAGTCCGTTTCAAATATAGACCCTGTAGCATCTCCAAATTTTGTGGAGAGCGGTTTTTATATTTAGGTGCTCTTTCAGCGCTGTGGTAGTAGGCCATATAACCTCATAGTTAAAGCCAGGGCATGCGTCACAATAACTAACTATAAAAATATAAGATTTTCCTGTTTATTTTTTTATTTTGTATCTCGAAAAACTGAGCCTTGAAGGCGTTTCACATTTTCCAAATTCAATCAATTAGTCACTCAAACTCTTCAGTTGCTTAATCTTAATACTTAAAATTGGTATAACAAAATTAGTTGGATAGAAAGATATGAAAATATAACATCTTATTGTCTAGGAAACAATGGTTCGCTACAACCTGTTTTAATTTTGCCTATTCTAGGATCTATTAGCTGGAACGCTAGTCTAGAGGAGCAAACACTATACGTTGGTTTACAGTAAAGCACAAAATTCAAATATTTAATTACGTGGGCACAATGTCATTTTGCCTTTATCATATTTTTTAAAACAATTGAGAAAATTAATTAATTTTAATTATTATTAATTATATATATATATACTTTAGATACTTGGAAATTCTGAAATGGATTATTAACAAAGTACAAAAGCTGTTTTACTGTTGGACTTCACAGTTTTGAAAGTATAATGTTAAGTAAGGAGCATTTGCATATATTTGCATACAAAAATTATTTATTTGACTTATTACGTTTTTTTTCTCTCTTTAATTCTGTAACCCGTCCACACACCCAGTTCAAAGTATCACAAATGTATTTGTGAAATTTCTTGATCCTTCCAATTTTTTAGGGTCGAATATTTTTATTTATTTACTACGATTAGTAAATAATAGTTGCTCAACTACACAGTCAGTGCCAATCTATTTATTTTAGATTTTATATTCATTTATTGTATATTTTTGTAACGAATTACGATACAAATAAGATAACATGAACGCTTTCCTCATAACTCATACACTTCTTTGCATGATGGTAATATCTATTTTTATATTAATATAATATCAAGATCGCTTTATAATATCAAAATTGATAGGTTTTCCCAAATGAGGTCATCTGTCAATTTTCCGATAAGCCGATAATAACGATTTTGCGAGTAAACACATGAAAATAGAGGTTTTTTTTTTCCACAGAACAAGCTGGAGGATAGTAAACATAAATATAAAAAATATTGTGTGGTAGATATCGCTTATACGAATAAATAAATACGCGTTAGATTAGGTGGCGTCCAAAAGCCAAAATTAATTACCGTTTGCATAATTTTTTCTTTTTAATTCCTTCACTTTTTATTAATATTTTTCTTATTATTTTTACTATTTTTTATTTAATTACTTATATGTTATTGTCTATTTTCTAAAAAGAGAAACTTACTTGGGATGCCAGACACGAGTTTGAGGGGCCTGAGAACTCGTATTGCCCTCAAAGTGCGAAGATCCATATCTAAATCGTTTGTGGGGATTTGTGTGATAAACCTGCGGAACCAACCAACACTCCTATCACTACTTGACAAACAGCTAAAACTACTTGCTACATTCTAAGTTAGTACTAATAATAATAATTAATAGTAATCAAATATGTTTATGTTAATGTTAATATTGAATAAAAACTTCACTCAGCATGCATTTCTCGGTACAAAATCCGTAAAAAAAAACTGAAAAATAGTAAAAGAACATTTATATTGAGAAATGGTTATTTTTTATTATTATTTTGATTCTTGTTTCATTTTCTATTGTTTAAGTGGTAAAAACTGTTCAGGTGTAATCGTTTTATTCTTCATTAACGACTAAAAAAATATAAAAATATTGACTGAGCTATTATTCAGATTGATTTTTCTCGATTTGGTTCGGCTTTCCTATCTTTATCATGGGGAAGCAGAAAAAAGTAACGTTTTAGAAGAGGTGTTGTAGTTTGAATATTTGAAAACTAAGATTCGACTTATTGATTATGTTGTTAAGTTCATATTTTATGGAGTTCAACTTGACCTAAGTATACTCACACTACAAAAAATAGCACTTCGGTTGACATGCTATAGAATGTTTCTCGTCTATAACTCAGCATATATATTATACTTATAGCATATATCAATGCTAATTGGAACTTTTTTCTTACACCCAGTCCCGCAGCACAGACCCGAAAGTTAATAAGCATGCTGTGTTTAATTATTACCGAATTGAATAATGCCTTTTAATCTGAACTTAGGCTTTAACGAATTTCGAAGGACTAATACTTATGGTATACCCAGTTTCAAATTTGGATGAACAAATCGAAAAGGAACGGGACCATCGCTTAACGTCCCATCCGAAGGACGGCATGCTTTTAAGTTTTTTTTTACCTCCCAGATAAAATAAACTAAGGGTCTCGGCCGGGTCTTGAACGCGCGACGCTCAGAAAGTAAGCACGCATACCACTGAGCTACTGGCCCCCTCTAGTTTTAGTAGATATTATAATTAAATTAAATTCATAAATAATGTAATAATCCCGTTTGAGAAAGGATGGATATTCAGTTGAAACGCCGATATTGGATTAAATATTCTCGTATATTTTACACTTTTTTTTTTTTTTACATCGGAATTTAGGCATTATTTATCAAGTCATTGACTTAAATACAAAAGTATGTTTATTATAAATCTTATTTGTCATAAATCATTAAGACACTAATTTAAAAATTTTTTTCAGTGTCTCTAAAAAGAAGGGGAAGAAAAAAAACTATTCTATTAATATGAAAGAAACATATCTATTATGTCATTTTACACGCACTTTCACACATTCCTGTTATTCTGCAGTAATAAAATAAATAAACAACATAAATTATTATTATTTCTAAACTAATTAAGAGTTAATACAATTATAAATATTACTAGTACTAGTAAATCTTGAAATTTTCAAGTTGCAAATGGAACTATGGGGGCAGACTACATTTGGAATACACATTTATTCATTTTCATTAATTGCTATCCACAAGATGATTTTCGAAGAATTTCATTGGTCAGAATTACGATGAATAAGGTTAATGTCAACCAAATAACAAATTGTGCTATCCCTTCCGTGAGCATCCAGACTAGTTTTCATTATCCTGGATATATTGGTTGGGAACATATGAAGTGTCAGTTTTGATGAGTTCATCCATCTAATGCCTAATTCCTTTTTTAAACTCACTATTTTTATGGGTTTTAAAATGTAATTTAAGACATTTGTCTTTCATAATAAGACTATTTCATCCAGATCAATTTAGTGGAGTATGGATGGCTTGGAACACTACAATTATTTTTTTTAAAGCATGAGAAAATAGGAGTTTTCATACTGTTTTGCATTGGAGAAATTTCGCCATTATTTAAAAAAAAAAAACCGCGTTATCCAAAGAAAGGACCACGACAACATTTTATCATGTTTCTCCTTGACTGTTTAAAAAGTAGCTGATAATAAAAGTCTATAAACAATTCTTTGATAGCATCTATTCTCCCGGAAATCCTCTCATTATGTCTATTATCCAAAATATCGTCTCCAATTTGTAACTTAGACAAATCAAATTTAATATTATTTACAATTTGTGGCGCCCCCACATGTTTTATTTATTCGTTTTATTATTCTGAATTTTTAATTAATTAAATCGATACTATTTATTTCTAAGTAGTTTAAAATACATATGTTATAAAAAAGACAATCAGTATATATTCATGTTAGGTTTTATGACTCATGCCCGGGCTTTAACTACGAGGTCATATCGCCTACTACCAGAGCGCTCTTTCGTCACTCTGGTGGACATGAGCCCGACTCTACTGTGGGAGTCCTAAATTTTGCCTACCCTAAATTTTTATTCACCTAGGGCAGGGGTCTTTAACGAATACCTGACATCGTACGTCGTATATTCATGTTGTGAGTTAGTTCTCAGCAATAAAAAATATTTTAAAACCAATTTAGCGATTACAAAAGCTAATCAACTTGAGATTTTTAAATATTTTTTATTGATGAATATATAGGGTCAAGTAGGGTAATTGGAAACAAGTGATGTCAGAGCGCTCTTTTGAGAGTTTTTGAAACGAAAACACCAGTAAAGTTTTGTGATAGGTAAATCATTGACACGAAATACTACGTTCCGCTTTTCTCGGGCGCCAATAACCATGGCAGCGAGATAAAATGCTGAGTGACTGGAGAAAATTCCGTTTTTAGTTTCAATGAGCTTCTAATTTTTCCAGAGTTTACTACTGATGGTCTCTTTTATAAAATATGTTTTTTAAATTACTTAGAAATAAATTAAATTAATACTAAGAATACATAGCCCGTTTTCATCTACGACAAGCCCCTCCCTCAAACTAATACTGTACGATACCTAGGACTGACATTGGATCGAAGACTGACATGGAATCCTCACACACGTCTCACACGAAACACGCTGAACCGTCTACTCAAAATACTCTACGGACTTCTAAATAGACGATCAAAATTAGACATGACACAAAAACGGAACTGTTATACTTACTTACTTAGACCATTATGGACATACGGATCACAGATATACGGTTCAGCAAAAACATCCAACATCAAACGAATTCAGGCATTTCAGTCAAAAACCCTCAGGCTGATAACACAATGCCCCCCATACATAAACAACAGAACACTTCATAACGATCTTATGATACACACAGTACCCCACACAATACAAACTATTTACATACGTTTTTTTAGAAAACTTTACACACATACAAATCCAGAAATACGTACTTTATCTTCACAACACTTACCACAAAACCCCCCACGAAGGTTGAAGAGGAGGTGGAACCGCGACTTACTGCCACCTTAATTCCTATTCGTTCTTAATATTTTTATTTATTTTTTTATTCTTTTACATTATTTTCCTTCACTTTTCTCATCTCTCTTACCCATTCCATCAAAGTTGTCTTTCAATTCCTTTTTATTTATTTATTTATTTTTTTTCATTATTATTATTATTTTTATTATTTTATTTATTTTTTTTCCCTTGTCCTTATAATTAATATAAATTTTCGTCCCGAGGACCTACCACTGGGTGGCCTTCCTCTCACATGCCATTCACGCCAACGTCTCCATACCTACCAACATAGATGCTGGTTGTTGCCCCCTAGCAACAGTTGCATCTTTATGAATAAAAGCCAAAAAAAAAAAAAAAGAATTAAAAATAATAAAACGAATAAATAAAACATGGGGGGGAGGGGGTGCCACAAATTAATTATTTAGAACCCATCTTGTATTATATAAGAATATTCCATTTTATTTATACGTTTTATTCTAGTTATATATCTTATTCGTTATAATCTGAAATATTATATTTAGTGATTCTTATATTAATTTAGTTACATAAGTATTTATTTATTTCTCTTTTGCATGAGAATTTTTAAGAATATTTTTTTCTACAAGCCTACACACATGAAATTATATGAACTCTTTTCAAAATTTAAACTTGTAGAAGGGCAGTAGCACTGTGGTCCGCACTTTCCACAGGGACTAACACGTGCCCTATGATCGCGTGACGTAATTTGTCTCTGACCTTTCCTATAGTCCAGAGTATTCATGTGGGTGTGGCTATTATGAGTTGATTCAGGTCAAAAAGTTAATTTTATCCTAGAAGGAAATTTGACCATTTCCAGGATCTCAACGTGTTAAATTACATTAGGCATTTTTTATGAAGAAATAAATTAATATTTATCTGAGGTCTGGAAGGTTCTTCTCCAGCTGGAACTCAGTTACAGCTGAGACTTGCATTTTCGCTGAATGGTCTTTATAAATAAATTTGTATATATTTTTTCTACTATCCCTTTGTTTATCTGATATATTATTACATTTTCTAATCCGAGTCACTTTTCTAAAATTTCAAATACCATCCTCTTATTTTCATTTTCATACATTTTTACAGTTTTCGCATTAGGAATTTCTCGTGAAACTGCACTGACTCTTGGACGTTCTCCTTTGAAGTGTCAACTTCTGGGTGTTTGTAAATTTAAGCACCGTAATATGAACATTTCACCTTGAACCAGCTAGGTCCTGATTCTACATATGAGGTATAAATAATTTTATTCTTAAAGGGTACGGAATATATAAAATAAAGAAAACTTAGGATTTTTTTAAATATTGTCTATTTGAAGAAATATATAGGTATAATACATGGGAGTACTTTCCGTATTGCTACCGTCTTGTTAAGTCATGGGTGATGATGTTAGCAATACCGAAAGTACTCCTATTATACAAATGGCTCAAATATATATATAAATGATCCATGTTATTCGTTAATTATCAAGAGACATATAATTGAACGAAGTATAAACACGAAGTATAACGACAAATATTTTTATTTATTTTTTTGCACTTTTATTCAGAATATTCCAACTATTCTAGATTAGTACTTTCATAAGTAATCTATTGCATCTTACTAAGCTTATATTTAAATATTATTAATAAAATCTAAAATCCAATAATTTGCCAGGGGTCGATGAAGCTATTACTTGCGTCAACGTAAGGAAGGAAAAACACAAACAAAACAAAACAAAAAAAAAAAAACACTGAAATAACTACACTAAACTAAACTGACTCTAATCTATTTATTGTCCGACTCTCGACTTGTTTTGGAAGATATTCCAAATTGTGTGGGGTCCCTTACTTGGGATTCGGGAGACAAGTTTGAGGGGGCGAAGGACTCTGAAGGATCGCAGCATTCGGAGGTCTACGTCGACGTTTGATTCTGCGAATATTGTCATTGACCTAAACATTGAGACAAGTCACCCTAATTTTAAATAAACAACCAGCCGTTCTCCACTCCATTCTATTCAAGTGACAATCCACATTTGTTATAAATATTTAAAAAAATAAAAAATAAAATAAAAGTCTAAAAATCGTGCCTTAAAAATATATACTGTATGGCCCAGGAAGTATGTTCCTTATTTCAGTCCAAAATTAGGAAGAGTCTCAATAATTGTTCGTTAAACGTCTCGTTCAAAAGATATTGCCGGGAAACCGCGATTTTACACATACATTTTCATAAATATCTCTTTTTCCATGTGTCAGAAAAAAAAAAGTTAATGGAATTGAAGTTGTAGGAGAGTATATTTCAAACGAAAAAAAAATTATCTATCTTTAGGCCCAAGGGTATTTAAGATCATTTATGAAAACCGTTAGATTTAGTCAAATAGGTAGACGATCTTCGACCCTACAAAATAATAATAATAAAAATGAGTAAAATTGTTTTAAAAATAAATAAACAACTATTTTTTATCTAGAATACAGTTGATCCTAGATTTATTTTACCGCTCTACAATTTTGATACTATGACATTTATTGATTGAATAAACAAATATATTTTGCAATACATATATGAGAAAAACTGTTTTTTCGGCAATAACTTGCGAATGAGGCATTTTCAGACCCATTTTCATTGAAGACAAATCTTATTGTTAGGAAGATACATTACTTTTTTTTATATAACATGTACAAAAAAAACTACATAAGTACAAAATAAGAAAACAATACATACCCTGTAACTACTACAAAAAAATCCATGATGTTCCATATGTTCCTAAGGTATGAGCCGCGATGAAGTACAAAACCTAATGCTAATATTTTAAGGGACGCTTCCGCACAGAAAATGCCCAGGAAATAGGCCTCCGTTTGTTCCTAAAATAAATAAATAATTTATAAAAATAATATGTTTTTACTCACTTTATTTGTTTTGTGTCAGAAGAAAAACAAGAGAATGCACGGACACAAGATTTAACAAAATGTGATTACATAATATCAAAACAGTTTGGTTAATTAAGATAAATGATAAAATTACAATAAGTAAATAAACTAGGGAAGGATAAGATAAATTTAATGGGGATAAAATAAATATTATAAACAAATTAGTTTGAATATAAATGTTCGCAATAAACAGTTAAAACATGTCTGCGTCTATTTATAATAAATTAGCTCATCCTCATTTTTTCTGAATGTATACCAATCTTAGCATTTATGAAGGTCTCACTGAATGTATACCAATCTTAGCATTTATGAAGGTCTCACTGAATGTATACCAATCTTAGCATTTATGAAGGTCTCACTGAATGTATACCAATCTTAGCATTTATGAAGGTCTCACTGAATGTATACCAATCTTAGCATTTATGAAGGTCTCACTGAATGTATACCAATCTTAGCATTTATGAAGGTCTCACTGAATGCTGAAAAGTTTTTCTTTTTAGCGCATGTATTTATTTTCAATACAATTAACAGAGCTCATATCACTGACAAATAATATAATTAATTAACATCAAATTGATATGAGCTCTCGAGAGTGGTGCATAAAATTCCCTCCAGGATATTCATAAATTAAAAAGATAGTGGTCAACTAGAGATGCAAGTGGTTTCTCAACGAAACAAAGTATAATATCAAAATGAAATACAAAGCAGGCATTGACCATCGATGTAATAGATCAGCTTCCTTTGGTCGCTAAAACAAACTCAATTTCTGTCAAACATTCGACACTGAGTGTGCCTTCTTCAGGGCCTTTATTAATATATATATATATATATATATATATATATGTAGTGACCGTATATACGAACTCCTATATCCAGGGGTTCATAAATTCTGTGATTCTTATGTATTTACTAACTTTATTTTAATCATAGATCATATGAAGATGAGGTCCACTTAGATAAGCAAAATCCTGTATCTGCTTACCTCTTCCCCCCGTTTTACCGATGGATAAGCAGCCTCCTGACAGAATGATGTGAGTGTACAATTTTAGGCGTAGTAATATTATTGTGATAAAATAATTTATGGTTTCCAGATTTACTTTGTGAAGCTCCATTCTAGGAATAGATAATTAAAATGCACAATTTCTTTGTCAAACTTCACTATATATTCTCAAATACTCAACTAGTTTCGCCGTGTTAAGGCATTATCAAGAGTCACTTACAAACTGACAGAATTGGTTGACAGGGTAGAGGGTACAGTTAAGGAGGGGGTTTTTAGGTAATGACGGGGAATCCCTTGTTTTTGTTACTCTATACATTCCAATAAACAGATATTTACAAGATAATAATAAATATAAAATAAAAAGAAGAAAGAAAATGATAGATATATATAAATCTAATAAAGCGAATCTAACAGTAAAGTGTTGGTATTTATATAGGTATGACTCATGAATTATATAAATGTAACATATAATAAATATTAAAGTGAATAAAAACAAATACAAAGAATTTAAAGGCAAATTAAAACATCAAATGAAAATTATAGTATTCTATGAATGTCAGTTGGCAAAACATTTCCACAATCATCAGACTCTTAGCTACTTGATATTTAAATTAAGAAGGGGGGAATGGTTCAGTTCTATTTGTTCATTTAGCATTATAATATCGTTATTTTTGTTCAGTTTATTTATTTCTACCGCTTCCAGTAAATTCAAAAGTGGACCTTTTTGGCAGATATGTATTATATTTGGTTTGTGTTGTGTGTCTATGGTATGTCCTGTTTCTGTGAGATGTTGGTGAAATGAGGAAGTGTTGGAGTTTGTATTTCTTGTGTGTTCCCTGTATCTAATCTTAAAGGATCTCCCTGTCTGTCCCGCGTATTTGGCATTACATTCTGGGCATTCCAATTGATACACTCCACATTTATCCATTAAATCTATTTTTTCTTTTGAATTAAATAATATTCTACCCAGATTGGGGTTGGATTTGAAGGCTGGATTCAAGTTATGCTTACTTAATTTCTTTTTTATTATTTGGGATAATCTACCAGTGTAAGGGATAGAGTAATAATTACATTTTTCTGTTTGTGGTTTAGGGTAGATATTATGATAAGTTATCTGTTTTAATTTACTAGATATTAGTTTGTCTATTATACTGGTATTAAAGTTATTGCCTGCTGCAATTTGCTTTAATTTGACTATTTCTTGTTTTTTGTTTGTGTTCGTTAGAGGCAATGAGAAGCATCTATGTATCATGGACTTGAAGTATGCATATTTGTGAGATTCCGGGGCGTAAGAGTCATTGGGGATTATGGCGTCCGTGTAAGTGTCTTTTCTGTATATGTTAAATAGGAAGGAATTGTCTTGTCTTGTTATTGTTAGGTCTAGAAAGTTTATGTTGTTCTGTTCGTTCTCTATTTCTACAGTAAATTTTATATTTTTGTGGAGGTTATTAATAAAGTTATTAAATTGGTCCAACTGTCTGTCTGTGCCTGTGAAACCAGTTAGGACGTCATCGACATATCTAAACCAAAATAAAATATGTTTTTTTGCTAATTTTGTTTTTAGTATTTTATTTTCTAAGTTGTCCATAAATATATCTGCTAAGAGTGGGCTGAGGGGGGAGCCCATTGGAAGTCCAGATTTTTGAAGGTACGTTTTTTTGTTAAATTGGAAATAATTTTGGTTGAGGCATGTATTTAGTATTGACATGATTTCTATGTGGACACTGGGGTTGATCTTTTTCCTACATAAAATATGCTCTACTAAGTTGACAGTTTCTGCAGTAGGTATGTTGGGAAACATATTACTGACATCAAAAGAGACTAATCTAAATTTTTTACCCTTAAGATTAATATTATTAAGTTTTTTAGTGAGGTCTATGGAATTTCGTACGGTCTGATCAGGGTTAAAATGGGTTAAAAGTCTGAATTGATTGTTGAAAAATTTGGCCAACTTACAGGTAGGTGCGTTACTGTAGGAGACAACTGGTCGTACTGGAAGATCTGGTTTGTGTTCCTTTATTAGGCCGTAAAGTCTTGGTGCTTCGCTGTACATCGGTGTGAGTGCTCTTTTTATTTTCTTGTTTTCTGCCAAAATTTGGAGATCATTTACTATTGTTTTTACTGTCTTCTTAAATTCTTGGGTGGGGTCTTTGTCTAGGAGGCATACCTCTTGATTTTGAATGATTCCGTTCATTTTTTCTATGTAGTCTTGTTTCTTTAAAAATACTATAGTGTTCCCTTTATCTGCTTTTGTGGCTATGATTTCCTGTTGTATCATTTTTTGTTGGATGTTTTTCAGAAGTTTCTTCTCTGTTGAGTTCTTCTTGTCTGTCGGTTTTGTTTCTATGTTCTTCTTTATCTGATATTTTAATAGTCCTTTATCACTTATGTTTGATTTTTCTATGGCTAATTCCACGTATACACCGAGTTGTTCTTTTTCTTTTTTAACGTTTTGGACGTGTGGTGTGTATTTAGGTCCTTTTTCCAATAATTGTTGTTCTTCTATTGTAAAAAACGATATCCGATAAATTTCTTATTCTGGTATTCCCCAGAATAAGAAATTTATCGGATATCGTTTTTTACAATAGAAGAACAACAATTATTGGAAAAAGGACCTAAATA
Organism: Aradus depressus; assembly: GCA_963662175.1. Taxonomy (NCBI): domain Eukaryota; kingdom Metazoa; phylum Arthropoda; class Insecta; order Hemiptera; family Aradidae; genus Aradus; species Aradus depressus. The sequence goes on from OY759214.1 coordinate 37,674,843, forward strand.
CACACCACACGTCCAAAACGTTAAAAAAGAAAAAGAACAACTCGGTGTATACGTGGAATTAGCCATAGAAAAATCAAACATAAGTGATAAAGGACTATTAAAATATCAGATAAAGAAGAACATAGAAACAAAACCGACAGACAAGAAGAACTCAACAGAGAAGAAACTTCTGAAAAACATCCAACAAAAAATGATACAACAGGAAATCATAGCCACAAAAGCAGATAAAGGGAACACTATAGTATTTTTAAAGAAACAAGACTACATAGAAAAAATGAACGGAATCATTCAAAATCAAGAGGTATGCCTCCTAGACAAAGACCCCACCCAAGAATTTAAGAAGACAGTAAAAACAATAGTAAATGATCTCCAAATTTTGGCAGAAAACAAGAAAATAAAAAGAGCACTCACACCGATGTACAGCGAAGCACCAAGACTTTACGGCCTAATAAAGGAACACAAACCAGATCTTCCAGTACGACCAGTTGTCTCCTACAGTAACGCACCTACCTGTAAGTTGGCCAAATTTTTCAACAATCAATTCAGACTTTTAACCCATTTTAACCCTGATCAGACCGTACGAAATTCCATAGACCTCACTAAAAAACTTAATAATATTAATCTTAAGGGTAAAAAATTTAGATTAGTCTCTTTTGATGTCAGTAATATGTTTCCCAACATACCTACTGCAGAAACTGTCAACTTAGTAGAGCATATTTTATGTAGGAAAAAGATCAACCCCAGTGTCCACATAGAAATCATGTCAATACTAAATACATGCCTCAACCAAAATTATTTCCAATTTAACAAAAAAACGTACCTTCAAAAATCTGGACTTCCAATGGGCTCCCCCCTCAGCCCACTCTTAGCAGATATATTTATGGACAACTTAGAAAATAAAATACTAAAAACAAAATTAGCAAAAAAACATATTTTATTTTGGTTTAGATATGTCGATGACGTCCTAACTGGTTTCACAGGCACAGACAGACAGTTGGACCAATTTAATAACTTTATTAATAACCTCCACAAAAATATAAAATTTACTGTAGAAATAGAGAACGAACAGAACAACATAAACTTTCTAGACCTAACAATAACAAGACAAGACAATTCCTTCCTATTTAACATATACAGAAAAGACACTTACACGGACGCCATAATCCCCAATGACTCTTACGCCCCGGAATCTCACAAATATGCATACTTCAAGTCCATGATACATAGATGCTTCTCATTGCCTCTAACGAACACAAACAAAAAACAAGAAATAGTCAAATTAAAGCAAATTGCAGCAGGCAATAACTTTAATACCAGTATAATAGACAAACTAATATCTAGTAAATTAAAACAGATAACTTATCATAATATCTACCCTAAACCACAAACAGAAAAATGTAATTATTACTCTATCCCTTACACTGGTAGATTATCCCAAATAATAAAAAAGAAATTAAGTAAGCATAACTTGAATCCAGCCTTCAAATCCAACCCCAATCTGGGTAGAATATTATTTAATTCAAAAGAAAAAATAGATTTAATGGATAAATGTGGAGTGTATCAATTGGAATGCCCAGAATGTAATGCCAAATACGCGGGACAGACAGGGAGATCCTTTAAGATTAGATACAGGGAACACACAAGAAATACAAACTCCAACACTTCCTCATTTCACCAACATCTCACAGAAACAGGACATACCATAGACACACAACACAAACCAAATATAATACATATCTGCCAAAAAGGTCCACTTTTGAATTTACTGGAAGCGGTAGAAATAAATAAACTGAACAAAAATAACGATATTATAATGCTAAATGAACAAATAGAACTGAACCATTCCCCCCTTCTTAATTTAAATATCAAGTAGCTAAGAGTCTGATGATTGTGGAAATGTTTTGCCAACTGACATTCATAGAATACTATAATTTTCATTTGATGTTTTAATTTGCCTTTAAATTCTTTGTATTTGTTTTTATTCACTTTAATATTTATTATATGTTACATTTATATAATTCATGAGTCATACCTATATAAATACCAACACTTTACTGTTAGATTCGCTTTATTAGATTTATATATATCTATCATTTTCTTTCTTCTTTTTATTTTATATTTATTATTATCTTGTAAATATCTGTTTATTGGAATGTATAGAGTAACAAAAACAAGGGATTCCCCGTCATTACCTAAAAACCCCCTCCTTAACTGTACCCTCTACCCTGTCAACCAATTCTGTCAGTTTGTAAGTGACTCTTGATAATGCCTTAACACGGCGAAACTAGTTGAGTATTTGAGAATATATAGTGAAGTTTGACAAAGAAATTGTGCATTTTAATTATCTATTCCTGTGATAAAATATTTTCTTTTAATTGTTTTTGTTTTTAATTTTCTACCAAAATAGTTTGTTTAGTTGAAATTGAGTTTTTATTTTTACTTTAATTTCAGTTTATATAAGATTACTAATATTGTTTATATGTTAATAAACCCTGAAGAAGGCACACGTAGTATCAAAAGCTTCGCAGACATTTTGTGAGTCTATTTTAACGATCACAAGACTGATCTCGTTTCCTATAATATGACTAAATGAATTCCACCACTCACGAGTGCTGCACTCCGAAGCCAGATTTGTACTATATCGTTGGAAAGCTCATTCCGATTTAAATAGACTGTACAAAAGTTTCGAAAATTGTACCAAATTGTCTCGATATTGAACCTGAACTGATAAAAGGGGCCTTCTATTATTTGAAAGAAAAACCCCTTCGAAGAATCTATGTCTCAGTAAGAAAAAGGATAGTCTGGAGAAGGCGAACAAATCGGGAGCTGTCCGATCTGTATGGGAGATGGATGTAGTTCTAGCCATCAAACTGAGATGAGCGGGACATATGGCCAGAATGGGAGACAGGTAGATCTCAAGGAAGATGATGGAGGAGAGGGCTGGACCGTATGAGGGGCTTCTACCTTGGGTTTTAGCACCAACTGAACCAATATGTCAGAAATTATGCCATTCCTTAAATTTTTTTTCCAATTATTTTTGTGTATTTCTAATTTGTTAAAATACATTTTAAAGAAATGGGGAATATAATGAAAAAATGGTATTGAAACATTGAAACGTGCTAACGTTCGATAGAGTTATTTGTTCGTTATGAAAATTTTTGTTTCTTCTTCAGATTCTGTGTCACACTTACAGAATGGAAATAATACTAGCCAAAACGAAAGCATTATAAAAGACACGTATCACTCGTGAGGGGGGGGGGGGGGGAATCAATTCTAAATTACTACATGAATTTTCATGGACCACCCTCTATGAGTGAAACATTGTTTTGCTTAATAAATAAATGTATATTTTAAATTCAATTATATATTATGATAAACTATTTCTATGCTAAATGTAAGAATATATTAAATGTACTTACGAGTTTTTTAGCCAAAACTGTCTTGTCCCCATGAGGAAGATGTTCTTCCAACGCCAGGACGACACAGTTGGCTATGATGGTGAGCAAAACTGCGTATTCAAACGGAGTGGATATACATTCATTAAGGAAACTTATATTGAACAGTGATATAATGTTGATGTAATATTTTGAAAGTGAGTGTGGATTTATAAAATTTAATTAACTAATAATGTTATGTTTACAGTCAAAACCAATGATAGGCATGAACAAAACTGCGAGTAACGTGTTTTATTGATTTATCCTTTTAATTCTTGAGGTTGTATGCTTAAATAAATAAATTTAATTAAAGATGTTGGGTAATGATGTGGTTTTCTCTCTAACCTTTTCCTTTAACTGTTCCAGGGCAACCATAAAACAGACTATAATGTATGGAACTTAATTTTATTATCATTTCTCTCAGCAGCAAACACGTGTCGTTTGGCAACAGTCAGTACAAAATAAATGTCGTATTTCTTTGAGCAGACGAGTCGAAAATAAAAATACTGATGATTCATAAAAAAAAAACAGTGAATTTCAACCCTCGATTTCTTTCTCAATCATCTTCAACTACTGTTTCGCTACAATCATCAACAGATGATCCTTCATTTATCTTCAATGAAAGAATGGACAAAGAATTAGAACATGTAGAAATGTCATTTCCCAGAATAATTTCGACTCACAAATACTTTTTTCCCACTTTTTTTTGCTAAAGCGTCTGTATCAAATTCCGTAGAGATACTTTTTTTACATCCTGTTGTTTTTCTTAAAAAACATCACAATTGATGCACTTTCCGGAAGTAGCTGACATTCTAGAGTATTAATGAAACTATATTATAAAATAATTTTCTTAACACTGAATTAGTATAAAAATAACACGAGTTATTATATTACATTCGTTCAAACAATGAATAATAATTTTATACGGAATAATGCAAATGTTATTCTTAATTTATTTATTTATTTTCCATTTGTTGACTTCAGAGTTTCGGAGCAATGAAAGGAAAAGTTTGTGAAACGTTCCATCACTTGTCAACTGCATGCATGATGATTAGAGGGAAGTGGGGGGAGGGATAAGAAAGGAATGAATATTATTATTATTATGAGCGCAATTTCTCGTGAAGGCGGTTAGGGCGGTTCGATTTCCTACCACGGCAAAAATCTAATTAAAAAAAAATTCTTCATAAAATTAAGTTGAAAAAAATAGTACTGTTAACAACCGTTCAAAAAATTACTGCTATATATTGTATTTTGCAAAAATAAAAAAAATGTATATTTTACAACATTATTTTAATAAAAATTTATAATATAATATATATAAATATAAACGGAAATAACTGAAAAAAAATATTTTTTATTTTTTTAACAATGTTGCACCACACCAAAAAATTTGAAAAAATTAGGGAATATTTTGACATAAAAAACACGTTTTCTGTGAAAATTTGGTGAGTGTTACTCAAAAATAACATTCGAAAAGGCCATTTTGAATTTTTCAACATTCGATGAAAAATCGAATTTAAATCGGAAGATAATAAAAAAATACTATATAGGTGTACTTGAAGCATAAGAACTTTAAAAAAAATCGACAGTTGCATAATCGCAACAACCGGAAAAGGGAAAAGAAAAAAATTGAAATTGCCTTTTTATTTTTTTTCTCATCGAATAATGGGAGTTGGGAGCTGAAACTAACGGCACATACTGACAGAATGTATACTTTTTTTCATTTTTTAGTAATAGGTGGTCGGAACATTGACATTCCGGTAAAATCGAATTTCTGACCGATTACATAACTTCCCCCATATATATCGTATAGCTGGGAATATAAAACTATACACAAGTAATAACAATTTTGGATGGAATGATTACGAGTTAACTCTTGTGGTGGGTTTAACATATTCTTTTCTATCCGCCTGGTGATACAAATCTGGCATCCCAGCCATGTGACGTTACTGGAGGAACAACCAATCAGCTAACAGGTTTTATATGCTTATCTGTTAGCTGATTGGTTCTTTGTACTATGACGTCATACAACTGTGATGCGACATTTATATGATAAAAAAAAAAGTCAAGGATTTGGTGTGGGAAGGGAGAGGGGTGTCTGATATTGAATGGGCCGACATTGAATGGCTGGTCGTGGATGGGAACTGAGCGGCGCCATCAATACTCCTTACCAACCCAACGTCTAACACTGGTTATGTCTTCTCTCTCCATTTACTCAAGTTTTACTTCCCCAACTAAACGAAGTATAGGGCAAGTTATATAATCGGCCAAAAAGTCGATGTGGAGTTTTCAACGGAATTTCATGTTTTCCGAACTCTAGATTCCAAATATGAAAAAAAAATGTATCGATAGAATGAATGTATCTACTAACAGAGCGCTCTTTCGTCGCTCTGATGAACATGAGCCCGACTCTACTTTGGAAGTCCTAAATCTTACCAATCCAGGTTTAGTTAGGACATGTGATATATTCCACTTACATTTAAAGTTCATTGTTACCATAATTTCTGAGTTGAAGCGCTTACAAAATTCTAGTCGCACAGAAACACAAACACACCCATAGGTCAGGGGACTAGCGGGTTCGAAATCCGACCGAGGCCCTTAGATTTTTTAATCTGAGAGGTAAAAAAAAAAAGAGCACGCCGTCCATCGGATGGGACATTAAGCGATGATCCCAAGCCAGTACGATGTCAGGTACTCGTACAAGACCCCTATCCTAGGTGAATAACAATTTAGGGAAGTCAACATTTAAGACTCCCATAGTACAGTAGGACGCACGTCCCGACGAAAGAGCGCTCTGGTACTAGGTGATATGACCTCGAAATTATAAGTCCGGGCATGAGTCACAATAACTAACTATACTAAGGTATACGAAAGTAAAAAATATGAAAAAGAATTTATGTGATCATGAAATCACATGAACGATGTGAAATTACCTTTTTTTCATTATTATAATTGTCAAGCTAATAGCTGTCTCATATTTTTCAATCATTTGAAATATGGATAATGAGGGCGCGTGCAGGGTAATAAACCTTAAAAAGGAGCCATTCTGTGAAGAAGATAATGAATATTGTCAGATGTGGGGTCTGCAAGTAATGGACAGTACATACCATTTTCTTGCTATTTGCCCAAGACGCAGTGATATTAGGTTGAAATGGTTTGCAAGAGAACTAACCGGGGATGAAATGATGAGGTACTTGAATGGAAAATGTTGGACCTCTCTTGCTAATTACTATGGACGAGCCAAAAATATCATAGTTTAACCAGAATACAATTGAAATAATTATTGTGATCTAATGCTATTCTATTTTTCCTAATATTATATATATATAATATTGTTTATTACTGTTTAATCCTATTATTATTTACTATTTATTAATCTTTTTAAGTCGTATTAATTTTTATTATCATTTTGTAACATTTATTATAACTAGGCTCAAATTCTATGATTCACAATGATATCTGAAAATTAATATTAGTATACCGAACCAGAAGATTACGATTATTTGGATTTAAATTTTAAAGGTAAAAGATATTGATAGTTGTACTTAATTGTTTCATAATTTTATTTCTTAACATAATTTCTTATTTATTTGTAAATTTGACGACTTCTTTGGTATACATTTTTTTATTTTCGAATTATTTGTATATATGTAGTATATTTATAAATAAATAAATACTTAATAATAATAAATTATATGTTGAAAAGCAATATGTTAGTTAGGTTTATTTATTGAGATAAGTATAAAGGATATGGCCACTCGATGATGAAGCGGGTGTACCGGCGGATCAGGTTCTCCTCAGAGAGGATGAAGAGGGAGGTGGGCCCCCCTTTAGCCGGCCCCCCTGGAGGCGGCGGCCCCATTGCTTCTCCACTGGGGCTGTAGTCACGAGCTCCTCGGGCCGCCGCCGCCTCTTGCGCCGCCGCCAACCTAAAACATACAAACACACATATTTAAAATTGACAAATAATAAAAAATAAAAAAAATATACTGAGTATCTGATTGATAATTGAATATAATAATGTATAACATTTTATTGTTACAGTTTGAAATATGAATGAGGTCTTTTTTTTAGTTGTCAAGGTTACTCACAAACAGCGGTCTTTGAACAAGGTGGAAGCCCTTGAAAGTCTGTCTGTAGCCCAGGAGGCCCTTTTCACACCCCCTTTCTTTCTTTGACATTGAAGAGTCACAAAAAAATAAAATAAAGTTCTTTGGTAAGATATTTTTTTTTGGACCATGCATAGATGTAACTTTTTTCATATTTTCTTCTCCAAAAAATTTTCAGTTTAAATAAATAAGATCACTAGAATATTGAGGAGTCATTTGTACTTGGCAATGGGGGAGTTCCCAAAAAAAAAATTGTGTTGGTTATTATGTTTCTCCCCCATTAAAAAGAAGGTTATGCCCCTAAAAAAGTCTATGCCAATTTTAGGGTATCAATAAAGCAAGGAGTCTCTTGGTATGGCACATTTCAGCTACCAGATTTTCGTTTTCCCCATATCAACACAATATGACTAGTAGTAGGTCTACAAATGAAGTATTGTGTGTTTTTGTGACTCGTGTCCAAGGTCATATCGCCTACTTCCAGAGCACTTTTTCTTCGCCCTGGTAGACATGAGTCGCAACTCCTACAGTGGATACGGTAGTCTTGAACGAGCACCTGACTCCGTATAGGCTCGGCACCATGCCTTAACGTCTCATCCGAAAGACAGTTTTTTGTTTACCTTCCAGATAAAGGGTCTCACCGGGTAGCGATGTTGAGCTCAATAGGCATGCACGCGACCTCTGAGCTACATGCGTCCTCAAAAATATTGTGAGAACTACAGGCATACTTTTCGTTGGATTAGAGTGAGTAATCGGATTGCTCTCAATCCTTAGCCCTTAGTCAGACGTACCTACGTCTCGTTTCCCCCAATGCTCATGCAATAGTCACGATTTTGAAGTGAATTCTCCGAATACTCATGATAAACATCGCCGGTAATAAATTTATAATAACATTACAGTAAATAGAATTCGCAAACAAACGACTCAGCCACCAAGTTGAATATTTTCAGTTAATTTTACTTCAAGTTGATAGCATTCATTCATAAAGTGTGAGATAGCAATAACAACGTTTTACTGGTCAATAAATGTCAATGTCAATGACTGAATAAATTTGCTCCCTTGACTCAGTACTTAATGTTTTCTTGGGAAACTCACTGGCTCCCGTTTTATTTTCCTCCTAATAACAGGGTATAGTATAGCAAACAAAAAACCAATGCTTTTTTTCTAAATTCGCATATATATATAACAAGGAAATGTGATACATGAATAAATAAAATGTTTTTGAAGGCACCTGTAGCTCAATGGTATGCGTGTTTGTTTACTGAGCTCAAGTTCGCGAGTTCGAAACCAGACCGAGGCCCTTAGTTTATTTTACCTGGGAGGTAAAATGAACTTAAGCAGGCCGTCCTTCCGCTGGGACGTTGAGCTATGGTACCGAGCCTGTACGATGTCAGGTACTCGTTAAAAACTGTTACCCTAGGTGAATAAAAGTTTAGAGTAGGCAAAATGTAGGACTCCCATAGTAGAGTCGGGCTCATGTCCACTGGAGGGTCGAATGAGCGCACTGGTAGTAGGTGATATGACCTTGTAGTTAAAGCCCGATCATGAGTCATAACTAACGTCGTGGTTATTGAAAGAGAAATCATTCATTAATGACACTCCTATCTCCATTATCTTGTGTATCAGCGGATGAGAGAAATAGAAAATATAATAAGATAAGAAATAGTTAAAAGATAATAGAAAGCTATGGCATAAAAAGTGTGTAGATGATTAAGTATTCAATCAAGTAGTAGGTTTCGAGGTCATTGCAACATTAGGAAGAGTTCTTGTCGCAAGTCTGCGAACTAAAGGATTAAGGTGAAAGGAAAGCGTAGAATAGAATTTTCTGTAGCGGGATTTACAAAGGGAGCATTAGAGACGTAGAATGGAGCGTTTGTGATTTTACGACGAATACAGAATTGTAGGGTTCTATATGAATTCGAAGGTTTAGTTGAGCCCCAGTGTTCAGCTCCAAATGTCCATATTGGCTTCAGTAATTGGTTGTAAATTTATTACATAAGTTTCTATCTGTTATCTAAAAGTTGTACTATGAGTTTGTATAGTCGAATAAGTTCTCGTCTTTTAAGTCTAGTATGCGGATTCCATGTCTGTAAATAAATAACTCAAGGTAGCGGACTCGATTCACAACGGGAAGGGGTGTGTTATAAAAAGTGACCGGAGGACATGTTGCACGACGCAGGGTGAAGGTGATGTGTGTACATTTCTTATCGTTAACCTTGATCCTCCACCTACGGAACCATGTCTCAAGGGATGAAAGATGTCCCTGAATGGAATCGCAACCTTTTTGTGGATCACTGTCTGAGGAAAGGATGCCAGTGTCATCCGCAAAAGTGCACAGCAAGGATATGAACGAATGTCGGCAGTGTATAGAGGATGGGTCCTAAGATACTCGCTTGGGGGACACCAGCTAGCTGAGGAAGGAAGGAGGATTGTGCACTATCATGATGAACACAGTAGTAGCCATCTGTGAGGTAGGACTTTAAAATAAGGTAGTAGGTTTGAGGAAAGATATTTTTGAATTTTCAGTGTAGCACCGAATGCCAAACCTTTATTAATATAATAGCAGGTTCTCCGGGCGTAACTTTAAGCTGGTTAATAGCGATATCTGCCGGGTAATAACGTTTTAGCTGTTATATTATTTTGAAATGCCATATAAACTGGGCTTATTATGACACTACTTATTAAATTTCTTGTAAATCCAATGATCAGTTGAAGATTTATCAATCACTTTGGCTGGCTTCCTCTCAATCCTCCCGTTGAAACTTTTGAGATGTAAAATGGATATGGGATTATTAGAAATTGAATTTGAAACACTGTTGAAGTTAATCACCAGTTTTCGGAGAATTCTCTTCACAATTGTGGCCATTGTATGAGGTTTCGGAAAATGAGATGGTAGAGGAGTGCCTAGGGATGTGAAGAATCTGAATAATCACTTTTCAAAACACATAATCTCTGTTCCAGCCAGAATGAAAAGAACTCCAATTCACAGAAATGAAAAATGTATAGGTAATTTTTTTTTTTTTTTTCGAAGGGTACCCGTTTGCAAGATTTAATACGAAATGACAACTCAGACAGCTATTTTTAGACATTTGATTGATTTAACTGAAAACGGTTCTTCCACAGCCCTCCCTGCCTTCCCGTTCATTATTCTGCGATGCCATGCTGTCTATTTTTGAACTGGCCTTATAATTTGATACATATACAAGTGAAATATGAAAACCCGATGAACCGTTGAGCTTGTCTGAGATTATCTCCTAACAAACTTACGTCTTTACGTATTAGAGTAAGAGAACCTGATCTGTTTCACTAAAATGACCGACGGGAGGGTCAATATTTTATTTCTATGGATAATATAGGATTAGAGCATAACAAATCTAGGATTAGAGCATTAAACTGTACACAGTAAGAATTTCAGAAAATCCAGTTGATATATCCGAAGAAATAAAATTTTCACTCTCCCGTCGGTCTTTTTAGTGACAGTCCAGTTTCAAAATTAGATATTATTATAGATAGTAATATAAACCACTGGGAAAATGCTACTAAAAAAATGGTTTGAAAAAAAATTTTTTTTTTGATGTGAAATGTTTAAAATTGTTAATACTTTTTTTGTGCTCCCCCCTCTTTTTTGTTTAATGACATCGAATCTCAATTATATATTTACCTAAAAAAATTCGACGACGGCTGGGCACCAGGAGCTCCAATTGCGAACCTTTATTTCTTTAGACGGTTATTGACGTAAAAACGTCTATTCGCTCGTTAAGCACATTGATAGCCGGTCAAACTTTCTTGTGTTACAAAATACCGTCAGATTTCAATCGATAATAACTACGAGACTAATAATGCGATAACAACGGTTGAGGTCACAATGGATAGAGCATGTCTGTACGTGTTTGTTGTGCAGTGTTTGTTTTGGCTGTGACGTTATCGGGCTAGTGTGGGCGCCGGCGGATGATTGTTGCGAATTAGCGTTGTGAAAAATTAGAAATTAGTATAGCGTGATAACGCGTTTAGATAGGACGTTGATTCGGGTGTCATTGTAAAGAGCTTTAGGAGCACTACTAAGACCCAAAGTGAAACAATAAAAATATTCACCAAAATATATGTAAAAATCTGTATTGAAATTGAAAATTGCAAAAAAATTAAAGATGTCGTCTCATATGAATCGTAAATATGCGCGGAATTATAGAAAACGCAAATCAGAGGAAAGCTCGCATCAAAAGGAATTTAAAAAACCTAAAAATTCTAGTGCCGAGCAAATGCAAGAGCTACGGCAGCATCAAAAGAATATGAAAAATGATTTTATCCCGACGTTTTCACGGAAAATCTACGGCGTGGACCTTGACTACGCCTTAATGTTTTTTTTTTCAGCTTGTTACTGTCCAGTTGAATAACGATGTATGTGCTGGCCCTAGCTATGTACTAGACTACAGTTGGCATGCCAGCTAGTTGCTGCTCTGCTGCGATGATTCTGGTTCTTCGTCCATAATCAATCTTCGTTCTCCATTCTTTGCTTTCCCCTTGGCCGATTCTCCTGGCATATGATAGGTTTCGTCCTTATATTTTGGATTTACTGATAACATTTCGTGTCGATACATTTATAATTTATTATAGATTTTGAGTTATTTTTGAAAATAATTTCTTTACAAATCGTGTTTGGCACTTATGCTGAGATGTGACCTGAGGATGGAATGGATTAGTTGATGATTGGGTAGGGTTTTGTAACCAGGTTATGCAAACCTTGTAGGTCCATATAATTGTCCCTCATCATACACTCAGACATGTTTTTTTGTTTTGTTTCTGTTTGTCCATTTATAGAAACTATGTGTGAGTTGATCTAGAGAAATAAATGGATTTAAAAAGGTCGTTTAACATCTCACTGAAGATACATTGTCGGAAGTGTGAGTTAGTTTTACATTAGTTTCCTAGCATCTGCAGAATGATTCTGGAACAAGACCCACTGGAAAGAGATGTGTTCTTACAATAGTGCTCTGTTATATACTCCTTCTCACTATCTTCTAATCCAGATCAATTATTGTTCTTTTATTAATGAGGCCTCAGATCAATTCTATTGGGCGCCGGTAGCTCAGTGGTATGCGTGCTTGACTTCTGAGCTCAAGGTCGTGGGTTCGTAGCCCGACCGAGGCCCTTAGTTTATTTTATCTGGGAGGTAAAATAAACTTAAGCACGCCGTCCTTCGGATGGGACGTTAAGCGATGGTCCCGAGCCTGTACGATGTCAGGTACTCATTAAAGACCCCTACCCTAGATGAATAAAAATTTAGGGTAGGCAAAATTTAGGACTCCCACAGTAGAGTCGGGCTCATGTCCACCAGAGTGACGAAAGAGCGCTCTGGTAGTAGGCGATATGACCTCGTAGTTAAAGCCCGGGCATGAGTCATAAAACCTAACCTAACCTATCAATACACAGCCATTCTCTCAACACACTCAGACCCAACACAAGCAAGCTCACACTTACAGGAACATTTACACCAACTAACAGATTGGGCCAACAAATGGAGACTAAAAATTAATAGAGACAAATCTCTGCAAACCACATTTACCCTCAGACACAACACTTGTCCACCAGTATACATTAACAACCAGCCCATTCCTGCATCAGACACTGTCCGATATCTAGGACTTCATTTAGACAGACGTTTAACTTGGACAACTCATATCAGACTGAAACGCACAGACCTCAAAAGGCGATTTGGACAACTGAAATCAATCATCGGACGACGATCGACATTATCGCTTGAAAACAAACTTCACATTTACAACACTATACTAAAACCCATCTGGACTTACGGAATCGAGATATGGGGATCAGCCAAAAAATCAAACATACAACGCCTTCAGTCATTACAATCCATCATACTACGCCACATTGCCAATGCCCCATTTTACGTTTCCAACCTCACATTACATAATGACCTCAACATCCCATTTATACCTTCTGTTATCAAGACACGATATCAAAATTTTCACGACAAACTCCATCATCACGCCAATCCACTTATTCTCCAATTATCCACGAACACTCTCCCCACAAACCCACCAAGACGTCTAAAGCGGGCAAGGCAGAGGGACCTGCTCCAGGACTAGCCTGGACTCCTCTTCGGTCACGTACCTCAGCAGTACAGCGACACACTTGCCACAGCACATCATCACGATCACTAGTGACAAATGTTGTCGTTGTGAATATGTAAATAAATAAATAAAACCTATCAATTCTATTGACGTTTGACAACTCGGGTTGTTCGCACCAAGATGAGCATCCTTGCCTGCCCATTTCTCTATAACTGTGAAAATGAGATACTATTTATCCTTTGATGATATTCGCCGTCCTATTTCCTTGCTTTGACATGGAGAAAAATTTTTTAAGTAGTTTATGACTATAAAGCGGAAAAACATCCTTGTTTGAGTTTAAAAAAAATTTAGTTGAAAAGGTGTTTATAACTCACTATCACAGCTTTTCGATCTCCTAGATATGTTTATTTTTGATTGTTTTAATTAGTTTCTACCAAAAATGTTCCTTATTAAATTTTCAGTCGCTAATGTATTCTTAGATTTCAGATAGGACCAATAAAACTAACGTTATAGCACCTCAAAGAATGTGAAATAAATTTCCGTAGGAAATATTGCAAAGTAATGTTAGTATGTATTGCATAGTAACGAATTATGATGTGTTATATTATTGGTAGTGAGGACGCCAGTAGCTCAGAGGCAGAATGCTAGCTTACTGAGTTCAAGATCAAGGGTTCGAAACCCGGCCGAAATTTTTTACATGGAAGGGGAAAAAACCTTGAACCGTTCTACGGATGGGACGTTAAGCGATGGTCCCGAGGCTATGCGATTTCAGGTACTCATTAGAGACCCTTACCCTAGGTAGGCAACATTGAGGACTCCCACAGTAGAGTCGGGCTCATCTCGTCGAATGAGCGCTCAGGTAAGACGCGATATGACCTCGTAGTTAAAGCCTGGGTATGAGTCATAATAACTTATTGGCAGTTTTTATATAAAAGAAAGAATAAAATAAAGAAAAAAAAAATATGTGTGCTGTGGCCATAACAGGATTTTTTATACCAACCACGATTTACAGATCATTCTTCCCCTCCTCTTCTCAAAATCATTCCACTGGCATTAGTGAATATAAGAAAGTCACTCTCAGCCACATCACATACATTTTTAACACGATTTAAAACAGTATAAGTATGGGGATTATTATGGATACTGTATTGTTTAAATTTTGATAATCACTGAAAGGACGGAACGGGTAATAGTTATATAAAAATAAACACATTTGAGAGACCGAAATGGCAATTGATAGCAGTTTATGATGCTTCCAGTTTCATTTTTAGCAGCATTTCATGAAAACAGTAGCCCCTTTTGATAGATGGCACAGTGCAGGTTGGCGGCCTCTCTTGATAGTGGTATTCAACGTTGAGAGAACTAACAGAGAGAACAGAGCATAAAGGACTGATAAAGTCAGTTTCCAGTGTAGTCTTATCAGACTGTCACTTGTCTGCCAGAGGCCTGTACCACTGTTCTCTCCCGGCTCTAGTGCACAATACAGGAGGGGGGGCCTCACAGCAATTCGATGCACTTTTTACTTCCCCAGCTGTACAAAGATATGTAATCGGTCAAAAATTCGATGCCGAGTTTTCAACAGAATTTCATGTTTTCCCACACCCAAATTTCAAATAAGAAAAATGTCTATATATGCATGTGTCTGTGAACACGATAACTCCCAATAGTATGAATGTATTGAGACGAAATTTATAATATATATGAACCCAGAACCTTTTAACGATGACACCTATTGATTTTCAGCCAAATCGACCGAAGGAAAGGGAGGGGATTGCGGGGGAAGCTTAACACAAAAACCCTAATAACTGCCGATGTAATGCATTTATCGATACAAAATTTAGTATGAGGATTTAGGAGCCCCTATGTAAGTCAACTATTAAATATTAGCACAAAGAGGAGGGGGAGCAAAAAGGTAATTGATTAATTCGTTCTGGGGAAGTACATTACCAGTGATTGAACAGTTTCGTTTAATTTATTCATTTACTTTTAAATTATTATGTTTTTAAAAATATTTTATTAGGTACGTTAATTTTTAAAACTTTTCATTTTTTGTTAGTAGACTTTATTTATAATATTTTAATGTATGTACTTATTTTGGCAATTATAATTGTATATATGACGGTCTGATGAAGGCAACCCCAAAAGCCGGCTAGAATATAATAATAAAATAGAGGTCAGACTACACTGTGAAACTACGTCAGATATTTTATTAATTTTAGGATAATGATTAAAGGTTTAACCAGTTTTGACTTAAGGTCCGTTGAGTGCAGGCAGCTCTGCCGACTGTGTCTTTTGATCCTGAGTTGATGTTTGTTTATTGGTAGACTTAGTAAATCTCAAAATAGACCATGGATATCTATTCCGGGTTCAACCCGCCCGGTATAAACACGCCATCTTTAACCTTTTCAACGACCCATTTAGCTTCTCAACACACTTAGGATACATTGGCTTCTCTCACTACAGTTTCTTTAGATTTTCAACGACCCATTTAGCTTCTCAACACACTTAGGATACATTGGCTTTTTACACTACAGTTTCTTTAGATTTTCAACGACCCATTTAGCTTCTCAACACACTTAGGATACATTGGCTTTTCTCACTACAGTTTCTTTAGATTTTCAACGACCTATTTAGCTTCTCAACACACTTAGGATACATTGGCTTTTCTTACTACAGTTTCTTTAGATTTTCAACGACCCATTTAGCTTCTCAACACACTTAGGATACATTGGCTTTTCTCACTACAGTTTCTTTAGATTTTCAACGACCCATTTAGCTTCTCAACACACTTAGGATACATTGGCTTCTCTCACTACAGTTTCTTTAGATTTTCAACGACCCATTTAGCTTCTCAACACACTTAGGATACATTGGCTTTTCTCACTACAGTTTCTTTAGATTTTCAACGACCTATTTAGCTTCTCAACACACTTAGGATACATTGGCTTTTCTTACTACAGTTTCTTTAGATTTTCAACGACCCATTTAGCTTCTCAACACACTTAGGATACATTGGCTTTTCTTACTACAGTTTCTTTAGATTTTCAACGACCCATTTAGCTTCTCAACACACTTAGGATACATTGGCTTTTCTCACTACAGTTTCTTTAGATTTTCAACGACCCATTTAGCTTCTCAACACACTTAGGATACATTGGCTTCTCTCACTACAGTTTCTTTAGATTTTCAACGACCCATTTAGCTTCTCAACACACTTAGGATACATTGGCTTTTCTCACTACAGTTTCTTTAGATTTTCAACGACCCATTTAGCTTCTCAACACACTTAGGATACATTGGCTTCTCTCACTACAGTTTCTTTAGATTTTCAACGACCCATTTAGCTTCTCAACACACTTAGGATACATTGGCTTTTCTCACTACAGTTTCTTTAGATTTTCAACGACCTATTTAGCTTCTCAACACACTTAGGATACATTGGCTTTTCTTACTACAGTTTCTTTAGATTTTCAACGACCCATTTAGCTTCTCAACACACTTAGGATACATTGGCTTTTCTTACTACAGTTTCTTTAGATTTTCAACGACCCATTTAGCTTCTCAACACACTTAGGATACATTGGCTTTTCTTACTACAGTTTCTTTAGATTTTCAACGACCTATTTAGCTTCTCAACACACTTAGGATACATTGGCTTTTCTTACTACAGTTTCTTTAGATTTTCAACGACCCATTTAGCTTCTCAACACACTTAGGATACATTGGCTTTTCTTACTACAGTTTCTTTAGATTTTCAACGACCCATTTAGCTTCTCAACACACTTAGGATACATTGGCTTTTCTCACTACAGTTTCTTTAGATTTTCAACGACCCATTTAGCTTCTCAACACACTTAGGATACATTGGCTTTTCTTACTACAGTTTCTTTAGATTTTCAACGACCTATTTAGCTTCTCAACACACTTAGGATACATTGGCTTTTCTTACTACAGTTTCTTTAGATTTTCAACGACCCATTTAGCTTCTCAACACACTTAGGATACATTGGCTTTTCTCACTACAGTTTCTTTAGATTTTCAACGACCTATTTAGCTTCTCAACACACTTAGGATACATTGGCTTTTCTTACTACAGTTTCTTTAGATTTTCAACGACCCATTTAGCTTCTCAACACACTTAGGATACATTGGCTTTTCTTACTACAGTTTCTTAAGATTTTCAACGACCCATTTAGCTTGTCAACACACTTAGGATACATTGGCTTTTCTTACTACAGTTTCTTTAGATTTTCAACAACCCATTTAGCTTCTCAACACACTTAAGACAAATCTGCTTTTCTCACTACAGTTTCTTCAGATTTTTCCTGGAAAAAAAATCTTACATTTAAATAATTTTTTTATTAATTTCCCAAGATTAAAGATTAACAATTTGATCTACTTCACAACTTCTCCAATATGTTTTACTAAATCAGAGATGCAATTAAGTAATCCTTTAATTAGGGATTACATTTTTTTTTACGCAAGCAGTCATCCATATCATTTTTAGAAGGAAGAATGAACTCAATTTCTGCTAAATCCGTCTAATCATGGCCTTAGTTTTCTTTCAACTAGCTGATTTCCTCCAGTATATATAAGCAACATTTTTACTTTCTTATACCTATAGTAGGGATGTAAAACTATCAACAGGTGACTTTATCGATAGTTTCTATTATATTGGCGATACTATCGATAGTTTAAGGACTGTATTTCTGGGATCCACTGAATCGAAGGAAGGTTATATTTACTGTTCTTGTAGAGTGTTTCGTTGCTTTGAACTGAAAATTTACTGAAAAATGAGTCGTAAACGGAAGTCCGATGTGTGGATAAGGGTTATAAGCTCCCAAAAAACTGGCGAAATGTCGATTGTGCAGTGCCGAATACAAAACTTCCGGGAACACTTCCAATTTGAAGGATCACTTGTTGAGAAAACATCACAGCGATTACAACTGGAACGCCTTGTGTACACCTACAGATACAGAAGAGGTAGTGGAAGTGGAATTCGTTTTTACTTGAGCTCAACAAAAACATACGAAAGAAACTCCGAGAGGTACAGGATTCTCTTGAATCGCATTGTTTCATGTCACTTCAAATATTCCGATAGTACTATCGATAGTTTCAAAATCTATCGATGCTGTCGATATTGTCATCGATAGTTTTACATCCCTAACGTATAGTATAAGGAAGTTTTTTTTTTTTTTTAAGTTGGTAGAAATACTGAAGCTCTCGCCCATAACCCGCCGAGGATACAATCCAACCTTCGAAAATGCGAAGAACATCCTACATTGGTGTGAATTGATCTAGGGTAGAGTTAGTTCCTTGGAATAGGGGAGGAATTGGGACATCTACTACTTCGCTCTGGTCCCAGCATCAGATTGGGTGCTGGTGCCAGTAACCACAGCCCCTACGAATTCAACCTCAATTGGTGGTGCCTCCCGTACATAGTATAAGAAAGTCATGTAATCGTTCGAAAATTCGAAAGTAAAGTATCGACGGATTTTCACGTTTCAAGATCCCCTGAATACGTTTTGACCATTTTTGCGATGATGTATGTCTGTGCGTATGTGTATGTGTGTAAAAATTTGTGAGCGCTCTGCCGCAAAAACAATTGTAGCTTTTAATTTGAAGTTTGCAATGAATGGGTCAGATTTGCTAACTTAGATCTGATTAGATTTTGGCCAAAATGAGACGAAAATTGAGACACACAAATTTGTTCAAGTTCATGTCACACCCGAACACACTAGTGGAAGCTATGTCGGTCCGGTCCTAGCGGGGCAACCCTCCTCGACGACTGAATTGTCGTTGGCCGCGTGACCTCATGCCTGAAGAGGACCCCCGAAAAGACGGTGGTGTTGACCGGCCGATTCATTAAGAGACTCGAGTGGTGTTTTTGGTTTTTCTTTTGTCTGTCCATATATCCAAGTTATGATGTATTTCATAGTTGAAAATTACATTATAAACGTGAAAAAAAAAAGAAAAAACGAATTTCTGACATATTTTTCCCTATAAATAATTATTCGTTATAAAATAAATTTATTTAGAATAGATTTTGTTTACAAAATTCACTGATGTTCTTAGAGTGGCAAAAAAAGACTACTGTAGTACTGTATTCTCCAGCATATGACGTTAAAACAATCAACGTTAGAAAATTTCTTAGTATTTCTTAGTGCACAGTGGATACTTCTTAGTATTTGAATTTCTTCGAATAGTGCTCGCCTTTTTTATACTATTGATTCAAATAAATAGGAATCACAACTTTTAATAGTATATAACATACATAAATGCCCATGAGAAAAATAATTTTGTTGTCATTTTATATTGAAATTTATATATAATAAATTCTTACTTGAATCATTTTATAAACTTCAACCATCATTTCACCGTATCAACGGCTAAATTTTAGACTTTGATTTTTATAAAAAAACAGTAAAATTTATCTATTGTACAAATACCAAGATTTCCAATATTTAATGGAACAAAAAATAAATAAGACATATATATCTAATGTAGCTGTCAGTTGTTACAAGTTAACTACAACAGTTGATCACTGGTGGTTTGATTAGATGTAAGAGATCTCCCTCTGGAGAATTGGACATGGAAGATCTCCCGAAATAGTACTTGGGGCAGTGTGGAGTTAGGGTTACTGATTGGGATCATATAGGATGAGATAAATCAGGAGAGTCACATATATCAGGAGAAGTAAGCCACACTACACTCTCATATTAGCTAGATCTCCACTTTTTCTTTACTTCCCCGGTTATAAGATGTATAGGAGAAGTTATATAATCGGTCAAAAATTAGATGTGGAGTTGTCAACGAAATTTCATGTTTTCCGACCTTAGATTACAAATATGAAAAAAATAGTATGTCTGTGAACACGGTAACTCCCGATAGAATAACTGTATAGACACGAAGTTTTATATATGAATTCAGAACACTCCAACGACAACACCTATTGATTTTCAGCCAAATCGACCAAAGGGGAGGGGAGATTAAGGAAAAGGCTTAACACAAAAACTCTAATAACTGCCGATAGCTTGAGTGTAAACACGAAATTTTATATGTGTGGCTTGAGTGAACTCCATAAGAACAAGACCTATCGATTTCAGCCAAATGGCCTAAAGAAAGAGAGGATTAGGGGTCTGTGAACACGATAACTCCCAATAGAATAAATGTATAGACACGAAGTTTTATATAAGAGTCCAGAACCCTCTTACGACGACACCTATTGATTTTCAGCCAAATCGGCCTGTCCGTCCGCCGGTTAGATCTCAGGATTCCTTGATACTGGAGAGAAGGGCTGTAGCGGCCTGGCCATCACAATTATTATTTTATATTAATTTAATGAGCACGCTGACCTTCAGATGGGATGTAAAGTGATGGTCCCGAGCCTGTACGATGTCAGGCACTCATTTAAGACCCCCACTCTAGATAAATAAACGTTTTTGGTAAGCAAAATTTAGGACTCCTATAGTAGTCATGTCGATCAGAGGAACGAAAGAGCGCTCTGGTAATAGGCAATATAACTTCGTAGTTAAAGTCTGGACATGAGTAACAAACAAATATAAATATTTCAAAAGTCTAAATCGAATACGAAAAAGTTTTTATATGAATTTGAAGAAAGGTCCATAGTGAAAGTTCATCGATGGAGAAAATTAGGGCCTTAATAATGTATTGTTATTCAGAACAGGGAGGCCGCGCACAAATCCTTACGATACTTTAATAATTTACGATGAGGACGAGACAAGTTTACATTAAAATCATTCTCTTCTCTCAGTGACGCGTCCAATGCCCGCCACTTACAGTTCAGCTACCAAGCTACTCCGCACTGCGGTCTTCAACCAAACCCCACTCAACATTTTTTTTCCTTTTTCTCTCTCAATTTTCTAGGGACAAGTTATATACCTACATTTAGCCCCTTAGATAACTAAACTTGTGTATGCAAAATTTAGGAGGACTTTCTTAGGCCCCTAAATCGGATCACAGCCGTTTTTATCCACAACAAGCCCCTCCCTCAGACTAACACCGTGAGATATTAAGGACTTACAATGGACAGAAGACTGACATGAAACTCTCATACACGCCTCACACGTAATACACTACCCCCTGCACCGCAAGGTTAGTTGACGAGTGGTCGGTCCCCTCTCTAAACTGTTGGAGTGTTAGTTGAGTAGTAAGTTGTTGGAGTAGCTCTATATACTGTTAGGTTAGGTTTTATGACTCCTGCCCGGGCTTTAACTACAAGGTCATATCGCCTACTACCAGAGAGCTCTTTCGTCACTCTGGTGGACATGAGCCCGACTCTACTGTGGGAGTCCTAAATTTTGCCTACCCTAAATTTTTATTCACCTAGGGCAGGGGTCTTTAACGAGTACCTGACATCGTACAGGCTCGGGAACATCGCTTAACGTCCCATCCGAAGGACGGCTTGCTTTATTGTTTATTTTACTTCCCAGATAAAATAAACTAAGGACCTCGGTCAGTTTTCGAACCCACGTTCTTGAGTTAAGAATCTGTATACTGTTGTAGAAGTGTTAGTTGGCCAGTAGTGCCCTCTCTATACTGTTGGGAGTGTTAGTTGGGCAGTGAGGCCCTTTCGGTAGTGTTGGAGTATTATTAGTTGGATGGTGGTTCTCTCTCCAAACTGTTGGAGAGTTATTTGACCATGGCAGTGGGGTGAGACGTGGGTGGTTGTTGCTAATCACAGGTTGGTTGACAAACACTAACTACGGGGTGTTGTCTTACGTCAGTCTGCAATATGGCCGGGTCCTGACGTCACCCCGCTGAGTCGATACCCCTAACCGCCCACCCGACTTCCCACATCTTATATAGATTCTCTTCAATAATAAACCTATTCCATAAATGCAGAAAAAATGACATTTCCATTTTATTTCCCAGGGGGCGTTTTAATAAAAATAATGACAATATTAGAGCAGGACATTCTGTTTTCTCTTTGTCTTATAGAAAAATGTGCCTTTTTCATTCAAATAACTGAAACATATAAATATTTTACTAACTTTTATAAATCACTGAGATATTTTCCGTTTAAGTAACATTAGAACTGGTAAATAAAAATACTGTACAAATCAAAATGTATAGTCATAGGCATCAAGAGCGCGTTGCCGAGGTGATCTTTTTATTGACCGTCTCAAAAACACTGGTTATGTCTCCCTTATATCTCTCATAAAGAAGTTACCCTTTGCCCTTTCACACTATCGATTGTTTCTACATTTAGTAAATAATAATTTAAGTAATTTTTATTTAAACTTTTCCATTAAAATCTATTTGAAAATAATATTTCTTCGCTCACTCTGGTATCCGCTCTCCCTCCAAAGACAATCGACCGTTTGGGCTAAAACTCAATACTTGACTTACATCATAGTGACTTCTGAATCCTTATACTTTTTGTGTTGAAACATTGGTTACATTGGCAGTTATTGGTGTTTTTGAGTTGAGCTACCCCTCTGACTCCCCTTACCATCGGCTGGTTCTGAAAATGTTTAGCTGAAGTCCTTATGTGACAATAAATTTACGTAAGGAATGTTTGTATATAAAACGAAATAAAAAAAATATACTCAACGAACAAACTGACTTAAATCATTCCCCCCTCCTCAATTTGAAACTGCCAAGATAGACTTGGCTAACTACTATTATGCTCGGTTCATATTTAATAGGTTTATATTGTGATATGTTTAATTAGGTTAATATTGAGATTTATTATTTTTAATTTTTTCTGATTTAATTTTGGTATAGTATGTTAGCCCCCCTCCCTCCTCCTGTTCTGTCACCACCCCTCACTCTTCCCCTCCTACCCCTTCACGCCCCCCCCCCCCCCCCCCCCAGTCATTAGTCTGTATCTGTCTGTACACTTGAGAATGCTCTAACGAGTGAAATATATTGTGTTCATATAAATAAAGTGGCATTTTTTGACTAGTTCTAAGTTTTTTATTCATTAGAAAAAAAATATATTTTTGAAACACAAGTATTATGGAATTATACTGTCTTCATTTTGAAGTTACAATGTCCTGTAAAGAACATGGTACCCATGCAAATAATTCTATTGACATTATTTAACTTTTTTTTTAGTATTTAAGGTCGCATTGATGTAGTGTGATGGCCAATGATTCCTGTATAGATAGTGTAATTAAATTAACTAAAACACATTGATTGAAATAAAATGAAAATAAACTTTATTCTGGGACGGAAGTTCCCTAAGAATAAATACATACAGAGTCAAAGAGAAAGAAACAATAAAATAAAATATCAGTTAGCACTACAAAGAAAAACAAACGAAACGAAAAGATCTAAATTAGTGCTAATGTGGAGAGTATCGTACAATAATAAATATACATTTAAATATATAAAAAACTAAAGATAAATAATGATTTTTTTATTATATAATTAAATTAACATCTTAACTAAATGGAAAATAGAGGTTAGGTTAGGTTTTATGACTCATGCCCGGGCTTTAACAACGAGGTCATAGCGCCTACTACCAGAGCGCTCTTTCGTCACTCTGGTGGACCTGAGCCCGACTCTACTGTGGGAGTCCTAAATTTTGCCTACCCTAAATTTTTATTCATCTAGGGTAGGGATCTTTAACGAGTAGCTGACATCGTACAGGCTCGGGACCATCGCTTAACGTCCCACCCGAAGGACGGCGTGCTTAAGTTTATTTTACCTCCCAGATAAATTAAACTAAGGGCCTCGGTCGGGCTACGAACCCACGACCTTGAGCTCAGAAGTCAAGCACGCATACCACTGAGCTACCGGCGCCCTCAAGGAAAATAGATATAAAGTATAAAGACGAAAAGGAGATATATTAAAAATATAAGAAAGGGCAGGATGCCCAGATGGTTTGAAATAATATTGATTTAAGAGATACAAAGATATATAAATAAATACAGAGATAAGAATTTATGGTAAATGTAGGAAAATACAAAGAAAGGGGAATGAAAGGCTAATCGGAGGAAAAGGATTGTATACGAAGAGGAATTGGAACAGAGAGGATTTGAAGGAAGCCACGGAAAGAGAGATTGTACCATTGTAATAATCACTACAGTACTTACGAATACCATGGAAAGTGATTCAGGTAATGTAGCTTACCTGAAACAGAAAGAAAATATGTTGTTATTTAATCTGAAAATAATAATATAAATACGTACATAATAATGTAATATAGAAAATTAAATAGTCTCACTGTAACACTTATTAAATACTAAAAAGGCTATTACATCCTACTTTTGAAAATGAAAAAAAATATATTTTTTTGGAACCCCCGTAAACCACATTTCTTGTAACTATATTTTTTTTGTGACATGTGTCCATACTTTAACTACGAGGGCATATTGCCTACTAGCAGAGCGCTCTTTCGTCGTTCAGGTAGATATGAGACTGACTCTACAGTGGGAGTCCTCAATTTTGCCTACCCAGGTTTAGTTAGCAATATCGACACGAAATTTTACATTTGTATCCAGAACTCTATATGGACGTCACCTAATATTTTTTAGCAAAATGGAAAGAGGGATTAGAGATGTGGGGTTTAACACAGAAACTGTCGATGTAATGAATGTATGGTCAAGCAATTTTCTATATTTAAATACAAAATTCCATAAGGACGGCTTCAATCAATTTTAACTCAACTCAAAAACCTCCTAATAACTGCTGATTTAATGAACGTAGAAGGCGCCGATAGCTCAGAGGTAACGGGCTAGCCTACTGAACTCAAGATAGGTGGTTCGAAACTTGACCGAGGTCCTTAGATTTTTTTTATCTGGGAGGTGTAAACCTTGAGCACGGCGTCCTTCTGGTGGGACGTTAAGCGATGGTCCCGAGCCTGTACGATGTAGACCACTAACCTAGGTGAATAAAAATTTAGGGTAGGCAACATTTACGACTACCGTAGTAGAGTTGGGCTTATGTCCACCAGAACGATGTAAAAGCGCTCTGGTAGTTGGCGATATGATCTCGTTGTTAAGGCCAGAACATGAGTCGCAGTAACTAACAAGCTCTTATGAATGTGGTGCGAGGATTCAGAAGTCCGAGACCTACTAATAGAAGACAAAAACACAAATCAGTTGATTAATTTCAGAGGGAGAGTGAAAACTTAGTTGATTAACCGACGACTTTTTTTGGACTATCTGACATCAATAAATGTGCGAAGAAAGTATTTTGTTTAATCTTACCATAACTTACTTACTATCATAACTTACCATAAATATATCTCATATGATAAAGATGACCATATGGTTTTAATGGCATGTGTTTAAATAATAGTTTAATTAGTTAGTTATTAGTTAGGTTAGTAGTTGGCTAACAGAAAGAGTAGGTAGGAAAATGGGTGAACTATCCAAGGAGGATGTCTTCAAATTTACTATGTCCTTATAGCAGGAGGATGAGGTTGACGGAAGAGGGAACAGGATGGTCCTGATGAAGTTGTGTCTGTCTGTCCGTCATGTCTGGTGTTCGAATTGAGGCCAGTCTATTTTCAGCCCTAGTCGTAAGTACCCTTTATACAATACAGTAACCACACAAGTGTTATAAATTCACACTTCATGTAAAGTTCGGCCTGTGTAAATGCATCTGACTACTATAGACGGATCAACCAGAAACTCAGTGTACGAGGGGTGATCAAAAAGTTCCAGGACTGATTTTTTACAAATTTATTAAAAACATTTACAAGTTGTAAAAATTATTGGAAATTGTCCCCTTCAAAGTACTCCCCTTGGGAAGCTATACATTTTTCCTACTGCTGGAAGGACCCTGAGAACTCATCTTCTGAAATGCTGTTCAGCTCCTCCAGCGATTTTTCTTTAATTTCGTCAGTTCAGTGAAATCTCTGCCCTTTTAAGGGTCTCTTGAGTTTCGGCAACAGGAAAATGTCCGCAGGGGCCAGTTCTGGCGAGTACTGGGGCTGGGGGATGACGACCATGGCGTTTTTTGTGCAATACTCGTGAATGAGCAACGCAGAATGAATAGGTGTTGTCATGGTGCAACACCCATCTGCAGTTGTTCAGTTAAATCGTTTGACATGAGCCAAATGAAATGTTGAATTCCTCTGCCATTTCACGGATGGTTAGTCGACGACAATCCTAGTTCTCTCTGGCAACATGATCCGTCGTCAGTCAAAGTTGATGGGCATACTGAACGAGGATTGTCTTCTGACGATATCCGGCCTTCTTTGAACCTCTTGTACCACTCATGACACCGTGATCGACTCAGACATTCATCCCCAAATGCCTCTTGCAACATCTGAAAAGTTTCTGTAAATGTTTTACCCAACTTCACACAAAACTTGTCACAAACGCTTTGCTCTTCTTTTTGATTCATTTGACAACATAACACAAAATAGCCAAACACGAGAAACTTGTTTCACAACAAAGTAGATTGTAGAGAATATACAAAAACAGCTGAGCTCAAGAAGAGTCACAACTAATGCTGCCGACCGTACCGCTCTCCGACGCTCCGTTGGCACGCAATCCGAAAGTTCAAGAAATTTTTGATCACCCCTCGTATTCGATATATTTCATCTTTCATTCTACGGCTGAGATAATTTCATAGTTTAAACTAGATTCATGTCCTCGGTGATTTTTGACAAAAAATCTGATTTCTTAATTTAATAATAATACTGATAATAAATAGCTACAGCCCCTAATAAATCCTCAGAATATCATGTCAGGTACGTTCTTAATGTCATCAAAGTGGCGGTAAGGTCTGGAAATCTTGGCGTCAGATTATTTCAAAGTTATGAGCTGGTAAACTATATTGTTAAAAGTAACTAAAGCATTGCAAGGCTATATTGTATATCATATACAATTTACAGTTTACTGCTCTTGTATCATTGTATAGCTCACACTAGAGAGAGCTATTAGGGTCATTGATGCGGATCACCGTCAAAATCACAATTGTATTAAAAATAAAACCACCAAAAATTTGTCACAGATATTTAAGTAGGTGTGTTTTAATTACTGAGAAATTTGAGTATTTCAAATATTTAAGAACTGTTGTTAATGACATCTACTGTCACCCCTGGTCAACTGTAGACAACAGACATGTTCCTGGTGTTCTATCATGGAATTCCGCGGTGACAATTCCGAGTATATCGTATAATTAAGAACTGTTAATAACATTTCAAGTCTCGCAGTGCCACGTATTGACTGTACGTATAGTAAAAATGACTAGTTCAAAGAATAAAATTGAACGTGTGGTTGCCCAAGGATTGCCGACCTCTGTTATGGAAGGAAAATTCTTTGTTATATAATGTATATTTGAGAGCCAAATTCATCTTCAATATATACAAAAATAAGACACTAGCGTTGTATCTGAATGATATTCTAGCCAAAAAATGCTTGTATTGAATTTATTTTATTCCATGGATTTATTTATAAAATATGTACTTTGGTGAAGATTTATTTTTTATTTTTATTTTTATTTTTTAATCATATTTGATTTTGGTAGTTTTTCACGACCTAGTCAATCAGTTCTCAGAGATCATAGAGGCATAGAATAAACTGGATTTTACAAATAATCTAAAAAGCCATCCAGCTTTTAATTGAATATCAAGCAGTTGCTTTTCTTTATTATTTTTTTTTCTCTTTAATTTATAACAGAATGCAATGACTTTACTGCATGTATTCATTTACTAAAGACTAAATATTTCAATATTGTTAGGTTCGAAAAGCTGGAAAACGTTTTTTTTTTTTAAATAACCCGAATTTTTGGTTATTTTAATACAGCGGCGTCCTCTGGCGCCATAAGTTGTCCAAGGTCATTTCTCTCTTGATGATAAATAAGACTATTTTCCCCTCAACTTCAAAATATTTCTATGCAGGGGCACATGAAAATGTTCGTCCTCCACATCTGTCCTCCAGAAATAATCGTTTACGTTCGTAACCGATCCTTTATACATAGAGTAAATATGTAAAACCGTATAGTAGACATGATGTCAATATTGGATAAGAGATAGAGATAAAGTTAGATGTGATGTTGGAGGATAGGTTAGGATGGATGGAGAGGGTTGGATGGATGGGTGGAGGATAGGATAGCGACCTTGGAGGTCAACGGTCGGACTTGGATCGATTCTCACCCCCAGCCCTTCCTCACCTATCCTCTTCTCATCTCCAAGCCTAGAGACCTACTGGAGGGCGACTCAGGGTCATACTCTCCTAACTAAATATTATTTCTGAAATCCCACTTCTGACACCATGATTATTGCCCTGAATAATTCCGACTTCCTACAGTTTTCTCTTGTTTTGATATTATCAACAAAAATAAATATCAGTTAGAGCCCGGATTTTGTGCAGTAAAAAAAGTTGAAAAACGTGCAATAAAAATAAAAATGTGCAACAAAAAATAAAACCGTGCCATTAACTGTTTTTCTGCGAAAAACAAAAAAAAAAAATCTAATTTGTAAATGAAATAACTCATTTTTTCAACATAAACTTGGGTAAAGTTTAAAAAAAAAATCTATAAAATAAAAAGCCTAAAGAAATGTTTCATACAATTCATAAAAAGTATTTACTGAAAACATAAGTTTTTTAAATTTTCTTTCACACCCAATTGCTTTTTCACATGACATGCAAAACAGTCTTTCCATCGAACTTAAGTTCACGATAATTAATAATCCAACTTTTTACTTTGGAAGAATGACTCGATCCCACTTTAGGCATGATTGTTTTTCTTTTTAGAACCAATGTGCTCAAACGTAACAATAAAGATAGAGTAAGACTGAGTTTAGCACAAAATGGAAGGGAGCAGAAATGATGGGGATTATTGGCTTTCCACGAATTTGAAGAATTCATTTTCTAATTACGACAAAATTTGCAATTTTGTGCAGTAAAAACCTAAAACGTGTAATTTTGTCAAAAGAGATAAAAACGTGCAATTTCGTGCAAAATAAAATTTATGTATATTAATCAGGATGCCTTAATTCGTAAAAATAAATATTTATTTAATGATTTCAAACAAGCGAAAAAATAATGCCCAATCTCCAAACTATGAACTGCTGTTAGTTAGTTATCATGCCCGGGCTTTAACTACGAGGTCATATCGCCTACTACCAGAGCGCTCCTTCGTCACTCTGGTGGACATGAGCCCGACTCAACTGTGGGAGTCCTAAATTTTGCCTACCTTAAATTTTCGTTCACTTAAATTAGGGGTCTTTAACGAGTACCTGACATCGTACAGGCTCGGGACCATCGCTTAACGTCCCATCCGAAGGACGGCATGCTTAAGTTTATTTTACCTCCCAGATTATTGAATTATTATAAGGACATCATATTCTTGATAACCTAGACAAAGGCTCAGTTGTACTTTAACAGTGGAACCATGAAGATGGGTTAATCCTGATAATCGCAACTGGAATATTGTAAGGTATGTCACTAGAATATCTTTTACACTAGCAGTATTTTATTTAATATTAACAATGTCTTATTCTATTTTTTTTATTATTATTTTTTTTTTTTTTCAATTTTCCGAATTCCAGATCAAAATAAGATGTCACCGCGGCTTTAAGAAGTATTCACATGAAAACATAACGGTAAGTTGAGATGCTCTCACACAAGATACTCTAAATTATATTTTTTATTTTAATCGTACAAATCTTGAAATGAGTAGGTAACTATTGTAATACATCACTATGGAGGGTTTCTGAGTATGAGTAAAAAACAATTTTCCACTAAAAATGTTTATTCAATAGTACACATATTTTGCTGTATTTATAAAACATAACAAAAATCATTTTTATCCATAAGACACAAGAGTACATTAAAAATGTTGATTTTAGGTGTTTAACAATATTAAGAAAACTACTTCTAAACTCAAAACGACAGCAATATGTTATTTTAATGAATAGATCTGAATCAAAATCAATGAATAAATATATTATTACAAAAAAACAATAGAAAGTTCTAATATTAAGGTTACAAAATGGAACTTGTCTCGGGACATTCTAGATCAACAATGAATACATATTCACTTCATAACGATATAAACAGTGTAAAGTTCTTCATTTAACATAAAATATATGAAATAAGCGTGCCCCCCCTGGCCAGAGGAAAAAACCAAGATAAAAAATAAATAAACTAAAAAAATAGTTTTTATTAAAAATGGATTGCTTGCAAGTTAACAATAGTATCTTCAAATTTTCTGTGCGTCTGATTCTTAAATCAGCAATCAGCTGTTACTTAAATGTACATGTACAAAACAAGTCATGTTACATTTATTTAAATATACATGAATTAGATCATTTCATTTCCTCGCTCAAATTCGTCATTTATGTTATACTTTATACTCTTAAAGCTGATTTTACATGCTCACTAAAAATGCAAAGCGCAGCAACAGCAAATGCACGCTATTGGATGTGAGTCATTTAATTCTAAAAGCACAGAAACCACAGCGTGCAATTGCTACTGCTGCGCTTTGCTTTTTTGCTGCTCATGTAAAGTCAACTTTATTACAGTTAGTGGTTACCTCAGGGGGAGCTTCTAGAGGTCCGAGTCTCCCAAATTAATAACAAAAAGTCTGCAACGCTAACCACGGAATCTGCGGGCTGTGGCCCCGGGAGTCTATACCCCTCACCCTCGTAGCTTTACTTTGCCCCCTCGGCTCAAAATCCTGGCTACGCCCCTGCTGGTGTAATAACATTTTTTCTTTGTAAGCGTTAGTTTCTTCTTTTGTGCAATTTTATATATTTCTTCAAAAATATAATTTTTCTAATAATCTATTTTTCTAATTTTTCCTCGTGTTCTGAAAGGTTGTGCACCGCTTTGCTATAGTTTCTCAAATATGAAATAAGCCCGAACAGATGTAACTGGCCGTCTTCATATACCTATCGTTGTCTTATTATTCAATCTATTTGTTGAAATATTCTGTTGAGTCTTGGAGAGTGATGGTGAATTCAGGAACTCGCCAAAACAATCGATTTCTTGTTGATTGAACTACTTGAGTCATTCAGTTGTTGATCGCGTCTAGCTTGTTTTTCCTAAAAAGTGTTAAAGCTGAATTACGCGGTTTGTTAAGGGACTTATTGTGAATAGTAACATTGTATTCGTCATTACGCGGTTTGTCAAGGGACTTATTGTGAATAGTAACATTGTATTCGTCATTACGCGGTTTGTTAATAAAGGTGTTGTCTAAACATATATTAAGTGTTCCAAGCGGCTTATTCTTTAACCTATTTACACCAATCCAACATATTCTTTATTAGATTAATACTATTGTCATAGACTTCTAACTTCTGAGTCTAACTATGATTTAATAAATGATATGTGTAACTCTATATTATATATTACTCAATAGTATACGATTAATGATGACCCGGCCAGTCGAGAAGAATGTGTTAGTGTCAATTAGATTTGAATAGTGTTATTACAGACGAGGAAAATATCAATCTGCTGGCGGACCATTTCTCCCATGCAGACACCACAGGACAGTTCTTGACCTACTCGACTTGCATCCTCATTCTTTCACTCCCCTCTAAAGCTTTCTATCTCTTCGATGGTCCTCGACAAAATCATATCAATAGAAGACTCCTGAATACAATCTGATCATTTCAGAGATCATACAAAAATAGTCTGGGAAAGCAGTCATATGAAGCCAAACAAATCTACTCACACCAACAACCTAGAGGCCAATCAGTCTACTTCCAGTGTTCCAAATTACTCTGTAAAATAGTTATTGCCGTTGTCACTTCCACTGATATCCTTCCTCATCATCAAATCGGTTCACACCTCTCATTCTACCACTCATTCTTCTCAGATTTTACTTCATAGCCTCATTCTTTAAATAAAAATTGTAATGAGGCCATTACAAGACTTTCCTATACCAACCGCGCTTATGGATCACTCTCTTACCTTCTTAGGTTAGGTTAGGTTTTATGACTCATGCCCGGGCTTTAACTACGAGGTCATATCCCCTACTACCAGAGCGCTCTTTCGTCACTCTGGTGGACATGAGCCCGACTCTACTGTGGGAGTCCTAAATTTTGCCTACCCTAAATTTTTATTCATCTAGGGTAGGGGTCTTTAACGAGTACCTGACATCGTACAGGCTCGGGACCATCGCTTAACGTCCCATCCGAAGGACGGCGTGCTTAAGTTTATTTTACCTCCCAGATAAAATAAACTAAGGGCCTCGGTCGGGCTACGAACCCACGACCTTGAGCTCAGAAGTCAACTCTTACCTTCTTCTCAAAATTATTTCTTACTGGTATTACTGGGTATAAAAATGTCTACTCTCATGATAACGCTGTTCAAGAAGACAAAATGAATTGATTTCGAGAAGGGGAAGGGAAGAGAAAGTGATCTATAAGCGTGGTTGATATAAGAAAATCATGTAATGGGCACGTCACATATTTTTCTTAAATTTTATAATTGAAAAAAAAAAAAAAAAAAAAACTACCAATACATACCTAAACCATATTTTAAAATTCGTTGCTATGAGTTACGATTTAAAAATTTCTTTATAGACATTTAGTTTACATTCTTCGACAATACTTTTGTCGTATTGATCTTACCTCAAATCTGAGGACTTTAAGCGATTGTAAATTTTATAAGGAACAATTTTAGTAGGAATCAATTTTGCGATAGGACTAACTGTTTTCGAATAAATCAAGGAAACGTCTAAAAATATGTGTTTCAAAACTACATTTCAAGATGGTTTTCGGCATGTATCTCTAAAACCGGACGACCTGTAAAAAATCGTATTTCATATAAATTATGTATTTTAGTATTCTCTACAACTATTACTCGAAAATAGTTTTGATTAGGTCATGAACATGAGAGTTTTCATGTATAAAAAACGTATTCAGGTTTTCCAGTCAATGACACCCAAGACTCATTTATAATATTATTTTTAGCTTGTGTATGCTAATTTAGAACTCCCACAGTAGAGTCAGGCTCAAGTCCACTAGAGTGACGTAAGAGCGCGATTTTATTAATTCGTATAGCTAAGGAAGTTAAAATAACCCGAAATATTGTCACTATACAGCTGAAATATCGATACTAAGTCATGAAGAAAATATATTCAATTATTATTCAAAATGACTTTAAGTTCGAGAAAATACCATCAATAAGGAAAGCTAATATTCCAGTTACTACTTTAGGGCACTTTGACAACCATGAGCACGCCATCCTTTGGATAGGACGTCAAGCAACGGTACCCATTGTGAATAAACCCAGGTAGGCAAAATTTAGGACTCCCACAGGCTCATGTCCACCAAAGCGATGAAAGTGCGCTCTGATAGAAAGCGATATGACCTCGTAGTTAAAACCCGGACATGAGTCACAATAACTAACTATTAGCATGTATGTATATTGTTTATATATATGAAAATAAAGAGAATTCATTGTTTATTTCTGGAGAGCTATTTCGTCTTCAAATAACTTCAATGTTGCCAAACAATATTTGAATTCCTCCAACCTTAGGTGAATAAACCCGGGTTGGCAAAATTTAGTAGAGTCAGGCTCAAAATCACAGGAGCGACGAAAGAGCGCTCTGGTAGTAGGCGATATGACATCATAGTTAAATCCCAGGTATGAATTACAATAACTAACTCTTTCACGCCACTCAAGTTATCGCGAGAAAAAGAAACCTATAATAGAGAAGATATGAACATAATTTTATTCTAATTAATATTCCATATGTAATGTTTAATAATAAGCCAGCTGAGTTGAAGATAAGATAACCTTTCTGTTGGACATAATTTTGGTTGTCGTTAATGGTTGTTCAATGGCCTTTCTGTTGTACCTACTTTGTGTCATTGTCAACAAGTTGTTCCCTCCCAGATTGGACAAAACTTCAAGTTTCGAATGTACCTTTTAGATCAGTCTAGTTTAGGTCTATGGAGTATATCCAACTCTATGGATGTACTCACCCCTGAAGAAATTTATATAGAGGAATGGACGTGAAAGTTTCACAGAGCCACTACCACCACAATCACGGAAAGAAAAAACCAACTGGATGTAAGTCTAAGTTCATTTTGAATAATTATCAACGTTTATATTGTTCTAGGTTGGTTAGTTAATTATTGTGACTCATTCCCGGGCTATAACAACTAGTTCATATCGCCTACTACCAGAGCGCTCTTTCTTCGCCCTGGGGATCATGAGCCCGGCTCTACTATTGGAGGCCTAAATTTTTCCAAACTTAAATTTTCAGTCGCTTAGGTTACGGGTCTTCAACGAGTACCTGACATCGTACAAGCTCGGGACCATCTCTTAACAGCGTGATCAAGGTTTTTTCACCTCCAAGATAAAATAAACTAAGCATCTCGGCTGGGTCTTGAACCCGCGACTCTGAGCTCAGAAAGTAAGCACGCATACCACTGAGCTACCGGCCCCCTCTAGTTCTTGTTGATATTATAAATAAATTAAAATTCATAAATAATGTAATAATCGTCTCTGAGAACGGCTGTATATTCAGATGAAACGCCGATATTGGATTAAAATAAACTAAGGGCCTCAGCTGGGTTGCGAACCCATGATCTAGAACTCATAAAGCAAGCATGCTACGTCTGAGCTACTTTCATATCGTTCTAGGTGGCAGGACCACAAAAATATATGTGAATCTTATGAATCTAAAAGTGAATTTTGTTTGTGGTGGATTTTAAATAATAAAACAAATCGTAGGTGATTCACCGGCAATGTACTTCCCCAGCACGAATTAATCAATAAAATTTTAACTTTCTCTGAAAAAGCAATGCATTAATATTATATCGCCAGTTATTAAGGTTTTCGAGTCGAGCCCCCTCCCCGGTCACTCTATTCCCTTTAGCCGATTTTGCAGAAAATTATAGTTGTCGTCCTTATTGGGTTTTGAATTTACATATCAAATTTCGTCCTCCCCCCCCCCCCCCCCCCCCCCCCCCCCCATAATCATCAACTTTCACTTGACCGATTTGGCTGCAAAATAGGTGTCATAATTATGAGGTTCTGGACACACTGTAAAATTTAGTGTTGATAAATTAATTTTATCGTGAGTTATTATGTTCACACACGGACAGGTAGCCATTTTTTCCCCATTTATGAAATTATAGGTAAGGAAACCATGAAATTACGGTGAAAATTAAACGTCGAGTTTTTTGTCTGATTACATAACTTCCACTATACTTCGTATAACTGGGAATGTAAAAATACTAGTGGAAATTTTTGTGAGAATCGGTACACTGTGTTCCTTCTGTATTAGTCTAGCGAAATGTACATAGAGAGTGTTGTAGGGGTGCGAGAGAGTGGAGTAGGGGTGCGAGAGAGTGGAGTAGGGGGTGCAAGAGATTGGATTAGGGGTGCGAGAGAGTGGAGTAGGGGTGCTAGAGAGTGGTGTAGGGGTGCGAGAGAGTGGTGTAGGGGTGCGAGTGAGTGGAGAAGGGGTGCGAGTGAGTGGAGAGGGGTGCGAGAGAGTGGTGTAGAGGTGCGAGAGAGTGGTGTAGGGGTGCGAGTGAGTGGAGAAGGGGTGCGAGTGAGTGGAGAGGGGTGCGAGAGAGTGGTGTAGAGGTGCGAGAGAGTGGTGTAGGGGTGCGAGTGAGTGGAGAAGGGGTGCGAGTGAGTGGAGAGGGGTGCGAGAGAGTGGTGTAGGGGTGCGAGAGAGTGGTGTAGGGGTGCGAGTGAGTGGAGAAGGGGTGCGAGTGAGTGGAGAGGGGTGCGAGAGAGTGGTGTAGAGGTGCGAGAGAGTGGTGTAGAGGTGCGAGAGAGTGGTTTTTCACATTTAAAATTGTTTCCATAATCTGTGGGGGAGAAATTGTGAATTACGAAACTTGAACTACATATTGTACTGTATGTTGAATAGTCGTTTTAGATTATCTACTCCACAAAAATGTATGGCTTACAAATATATGGTACAGCCAAGCCTTCGAACATCAAAAGAATACAGGTATTTTAGTTCAAGACTCTCCGAATGATCATACAATGCTCACCATACGTTAGCAACAAGTCTTTACACCGCGACTTGAACGTCACACCCATAGACACAACCATTAAACATTTATACCTACGTTTCTACACAGAAATTTACTTACACACCAATCCGGAAGTTCATAAAATCTTAAATCCAAATTTACCCCACAATCACTTAAGAAGGTTAAGGAGAGTTTGGCATAGAGTTCTCCTGTTATGAAATGATGTCATGAGGGTTTCACCGTTAGGTGTTTTTCCTCTCTCAAAACTTTCATGTCATAATTATTTTATTTTATTTTTATTTTTTTGTATAGTTTCATTTTTTGTAGGCGCTGGTTGTGCATTTTTTCTATAGTTGTAGCTTCAGATGAATAAATAGAAAAAAAAACAATTGGGAAAATGAAAATTTGTCTAGAATTATAAAAATAATATATATTTTTCTTGGTTTCAGTTAATTTACTTTTACCAAAATGTCATCACTTCGAAGTGCGAGAGCCTACAAGTCAAACAGACTGTAAGTTTAATTTATGTGTATTCATAGTTAGTTATTGTGACTCTGGCTCCAACGGCATTAACTGCGAGGTCATATCGCCTACTACCAGAGAGCCCTGGTGGTCATGAACCCTACTCTACTAGGGATTACATTTTGCTTGCCCAACATTTTTATTCGCTTTCATCATAAGGCAGTCTAAAAAAAAAAAACAATTTTGTAAGAAAAATATAAAAAGTCTAATTAATGGCTCAAATAAATATATAAAAATTATATTACGCTAAAAACTATGAACTATTCATAGAATAAATAAATAAGAAGAAGAGAAAAACTTCAACATTTAACATAAATGTAATAAAACATTCTTCAAAAATATAATTTACATGAGGGCAAAATAGGGCAAGAATAACTTATCTGTCCCATACATTAAATAAAAAAATATTAACTATTGAATAGTTGATAATTTACTTATTATTGGTTAGTTAGTTATTGTGACTCATGCCCGGACATTAACTTCGAACCCACATCGCCTACTACCAGAGCGCTTTTTTGACGCTCTGGTGGACATGAGCCCGACTCTATTCCTATAGGGAAAATTTCAAAATGAAGTTTAAATTGTATCGCATAACAACAAATTATAAAATATTTTCTTTATTATTGGCAGTTTTTATGAAAAACCAGTAATGCGAGTATGAAATGATTTTGAGAAGGGGGAAGAGGAGAGAGTGTAAGCGTGGTTAGTATAAGAAAGTCCTGTAATGGCTACATAATTTATTTTTAGGTTAGGTGAGGTTAGGTTTTATGACTCATGCCCGGGCTTTAACTACGAGGTCATGTCGCCTACTACCAGACCGCTCTTTCGACACTCTAGTGGACATGAGCCCGACTCAATTGTGGGAGTCCTAAATTATGCCTACCCTAAATTTTTATTCACCTAGGGTAGTGGTCTTTAACAAGTACCTGACATCGTACAGGCTCGGGACCATCGCTTAACGTCCCATCCGAAGGACGGCGTGCTTAAATTTATTTTACCTCCCAGATAAAAGTTTGTTTCGAACCCACGATCTTGAGCTCAGAAGACAAGCACGCAAACCACTGAGCTACCGGCGCCCTCTATTTATTTTTATGTTTATACAAAATATTTATTTATTGATTCATGTATATGTTTCAGTGTTTATGGTTTTTTCTTTGGGGAAGAGCGTTCGAGAAACCCGAGATACACGGCTCAGGCGAACTTCCAGCCTTTTTCAAGAACGTAAGTAAATTATTATAATTCTTGTATGAAATGTAATCCTTTATTAATTTATAAGTATACAAAATTCAATTTTAATATATTTATTACAGTTATATCATCAATAAAAATAACATAAGATGTTCGTCAGTAATTACATTTTCGTTTCTTACTTATAATTTATAATTTAACTTTATGGAACCACTTTTCTTCGTTTTGGATGTTGCTTTCTTTCATCTTTAATGTAACTTTTGGGTTTTGTAAGCAGATTCTGAATTTGCGCCCCCTTTGTTTGAGCCCTCCTCTTCGGCCGATTTAGTGGAAAATTGATATTTGCCGACCTTATGGGGTTTTGAATTTACATATGAAGCTTCATGTACATTAATTACATTGGCAATTAACAGTTTCTTTAAGCCCATCCGCCCCTAACCCCCCTCTTCCTTTTGGCCGATTTGACTGAAAATCAATAGGTGTCGAAGGTATGAATTTATGACTGATTATACAAGTTGTACGCTATACTTTGTATAACTATAAAAAAAATACTCATATTTGCCCAGGATTATATATAACAAACAGGTTACCCGGCTTCGCCCGGAGTACCTTTACACAGGTTAGTAACTCTAAGCAGATTAGTAACTTTAAGCAGGTTAGTAACTTTACACTGGTTGGTAACTCTAAGCAGGCGTACATCGTTATTCGTTGGCATAAATTTTCCTTCTTTAGCACCAAAATAAAGTGTTATAACTTATGATACTTTTCATAAAGTCTGATAAATAATGCGAACCTAAAATCAAACTATTTAGTTATAGTAGAACAACTTTTCCCCCAACACAACATAGGTAAGTCCTTAAATTGCTTTCAATTCTGATCAAAGCCACTTAAATAACGAAAACATTAGAATATATTTATACTAAGTTGAACTCAGGCCTAAATAAATTGAAAATACAACACAATAAACAGGGACGAACACTGATTAATAGGCTTTCCACATAGCAACTTCGGAACCATAAAAAGAGAAGTAGGTATTAAGAGATTTGATTACGCCTATCGTTACTACTATATACACAAAAATCAAATATTTTCTTTAAAAAAATGTAAAACAGGAATTTTTTAGCGGAAACAATAGGAAATGATAAAAAAAAATATTTAAAAGTGGTTCAGAAGTTTCTAAGATTAGCCCGAACATCAAACAAACGCTGTCTCTTTATATATTAGTAAGATATCAAAGTATCCTCAAAAGTTGTGTCAAGGCCGACAGATAAAATGAATAATTGCCAGTCGGACAATCATTTTCACAATTTTTTATTATAGAGTATCTTTTGCACATTGTGCAAGAAGTTCTAAAGAGAGAGAGAGTTATCCTAGTATGGTGTTAGTATACGGTGTAAGAGGTGTGCGTGAAATTGGAGTGAGGTACATCTGAAACGATCATTGTACCCATCAGCTGAGCCTTGATCAGGACCCACCTCTACCATGGTCTGGGGGTCCTTATTCTGTTGTAAATATAGATTAACTTTATACATAATATGTTGCCAATCAATGCTTTAGAATTTTATATTGAATAAGACATCATTGTTTGGGAGTTATCTGCATCATAAACAAACAAGAAAGTTCGTTTTTTCGTCGGAAAAAAGTAATTTCGGTGAAAACTCAACAAAAAATTTCTGACTGATCACAAAACTTGTTGTCGCATTGCAACAACAACCTAACGGGTAACAATGTAACCATACGTCTCACTCAATATTTAAACAATTGATAGCTTTCGAATACAATTAATAAAAAAAAAACTAAATGACTGAAGAACAGGGTGGAGCTTCATACGATATATTGCTCTCTCCTTCTTAAGAAACTGTTTTTATATAGTC
Source organism: Aradus depressus (assembly GCA_963662175.1). Classification (NCBI taxonomy): domain Eukaryota; kingdom Metazoa; phylum Arthropoda; class Insecta; order Hemiptera; family Aradidae; genus Aradus; species Aradus depressus. The sequence continues at coordinate 37,714,941 of OY759214.1, forward strand.
GTATTGATGTGTCGTAGTAATTGAAATATGAGGCCTTCAGTGCAATAACGGACTATCCACACATTTTTCGTGTTTGAGTTAATGGTATTAATAGCAATCACACACCATAAAGTTCTATGCAAAAACGGTCTATGCCACTTTTACTTTATATTCACTATTCACTAGATGGCAGCACCTAGTAACTAAAGCGGGTTAGTCCATTTTGCTTAGTTTAGTCACGGAAATGTTGTACCTAAAGAACAACCAATACAGAATATAGGTAGTCTTTGTGGACCAATTCTTTATATTGTCTGAAATTTATTACACTTATAGCAATCATTTTCACGATTAAAAAAATATATAATAAATTTTTGGTTAGTGGACATTCGTACTTCCTACCGACTAGGACTTCGGTCTTGTTGAAAAACAAAAAAAAATTGTTTCCAAACGTTTCTATTCCAGAGGACTGAAATATCGTTATTGTAACGGTACGCAAAAAAAAAAACTTTAAAATTATTTGTATGTATAAAAACAATTTCTTTTCGACAAAAAAAAAAATGGAGAACAATATCACGAACACAAAAATTAGAGTTGCTAACTTTAATGTGGAGTGGTTGAAAATTCAATGGCTAAGATTTTCTTCTGAAATGCCATTTAAAATATTACACAAATATTCAAACAATGAAATCATTGACTTTAGCGAACTTAATGTAGAAAAACCAAACACCAAACTGATCAAAAATTTAGAGTTACTTTTCCCGAATGGAAAGTGTAAATTTACTAAAAAAGAAATATCTGTTAAGTTTACTAGATCATGTTTCACCAATTTACCATGAATACTATAACAGCCTTAAGCCCAATGCTCAAATTGATGTTGATAAAGTAGGTACCTACCTTTAGTAGATTTCTCTAGTGACGAAGAATGTTAATAAAGTTTTGAAACAAAATATTATAGTTTTTTTTTTTTTTTATCATTAAAAATAATACAAATTTCTTATATTATTCTTAAAAGGGACCATCCACAATACAAAAACAAATAGATGTAAAAATGGACTAACACACATTAAAATCAAAAATTGCCGTGATTTAAAAATAAATTAATCCATTATTAAAAAGTACCGCTTTACGCAAAATAATATGCTGGACATAACAATTGTAACGTTCTTGGTTTTTGAAGAATCTTTTTAATAAAAATAGTCTTTGTTATTTTTTCATATATCTCAATATTAATATTTTGGGGTTAGTCCATTATTACGCTGAAGGCCTCAAATATATATATTGTATTGATATTTAATAAGAAATCATCATGTTATCCATTAGCACGCGTCCCCCCCTGGCCAGAGAAAAAAATCAAGATAAAAAAAATAAACTAAAAAATAGTTTTTATTAAGAATGGATTGCTTGCAAGTTACCAATAGGATCTTCAAATTTCCCGTGCGTCTGATTCCTAAATCAGCAATCAGATGTTAATTAAATGTACATGTACAAAACAAGTCATATTACATTTATTTAAATATACATGAATTCGATCATTTCATTTCCTCACTCAAAATCTTCATTTATGTTATACTTTATACTCTTAAAGCTGATTTTACATGCGCAGTAAAAATGCAAAGTTCAGCAGCAGCAAATGCACGCTATTGGCTGTGAGTCATTTAATTCTAAAAGCACAGAAAACATAGCGTGCATTTGCTGCTGCTGCGCTTTGCATTTTTGCTGCTCATGTAAAGTCAGCTTAAATATTACTGTCAGTGGTTACCTCAGGGGGAGCTTCTAGGGGTCCGAGTCTCCCAAATTAATAAAAAAAAGTCTGCAGAGCTAACCACGGAAACTGCGGGCTGTGCCCCCGGGGGTCTATACCCCCACCCCTGTAGCCTAACTTTGCCCCCCTCCTGCTCAAAATCCTGGCTACGCCCCTGGTTCTATCCGAATAAAAAATATAAAAGTTCTCTATTTAAAAATTAATTTCGAGCTCTATTTCTTCTATGAATCACCAGCTATGTACTTCTCTAGCACAAATTAAGTTTTCGCTCTCCCTCCAAAATCAATAGTTGACGTAGGTACATAGGATCATCTGAATCTTAATACTAAATGTTGTGTAAATATATTCATTACATGGGTAATTATTAAAGCTCCCCCTAAGTCCCCCCTCCCCATTGAATTGTCTGCATGTTATCAGCTGTTAGTTGTCTTCATAGCCGGTTATGTCACTCACTACTCCCTGTCAACATCGACTTGCCATGTCATCCTTTATTATCCAACTCGCCCCACCCCATTCTTACTTACGTAAAAAGAAACACAGGTCGTTCGCGATGCATTGTAAATTTTTTAGCATCCTTGACATATTTTAAAATGTGAAGTTCTTCTCGATTATTTACTTTTTTTTTTCAACAAAAATTTGTTTTGCATTTTTAGGTAATTTCATTATCCGCATCCGAAAACATTTTTGCAATATATTGTACCTAATAATAATTACAAACATCGGTTTTGGTTTATGCTTCCGTCTGCACAAATTTCAATTATATCATTATTGTATCATTAATCACGACGTGTAGCTTAAGAAAACTCACATTATCATGAGTTAGTTATATTGTAATAATATTAATTTGTTGTATCTGTTTACAGCACGTCCTTCTCCAGCGGTACTTGATGAAGATCCAACAGCCAAAAAGAAAAAGAAATTCAAAAAGAAGAAAAAAAAAATTAAAGTGAGTAAGTTGAATTTTTATAAATATTTAATTTTGTAATCGATCAAAAATGAGTTTACTTTTTATTGGATGTTGATAATTGGCAAGTTTATATACAAAAGTGAATTGCAAACCAATCGATTGTATATGTCTAAGTTTAGTGATATTTAATATCGATTTTCAAAAAAGACTGCGATCTATTCGGAAATATTCTACCGTTGTATATCTACTCGCAGAGGATATGAAGATGAAACAGTCCTGTTTTCGGTGCAGGGTCACCACTGAACATTCCCTGATAGAATGCACCATTTTGTTTTTCCAAAGGGTGAACATTTTTCTGTAATTTTAGCCAACATGGAGTCTGCCTGTTTAGCTATAAAATGCTAAAAGTCTCTACCAGTTGCGTCTAAGGACTGTATTGAATGAAAACATGGGAATAGAACAGGCAGCTTGAAGACTGGGATCTTCTCCTTGAGGATCATACAGAAGGGAGAGAAATAAGAAAGAGTGGCTACGTTGCGATCATAGAGCTGAAGACTGCCTTCAATTTGGTTCCAAGAAAGGAGATAGTGAAATCTCTGCAAGGCAACGGAACCACAAAAAAGCTACACAAGATTTAATTTGACTTTATGGAAGCAAATCTATGACGTTCAAGACGAAAAGCTGGTTGATAGTTTTTCTTCACTGCTTTTCAAACTATTCATGGTTAAGATCCTTAAATGTTGTATGTTCCTAAGAGCAATAGTTGAATATTAGAAACTTGGATTAGTGCTTCCTCAAGTGTTACTATATGAAGATGATAACAGATTATAAGATGCAAGATGGTCCACTTAGGAGAAGGGAAGAACATCATCATCTGTGGCCATGAGCAGGAGCAGGTGGATGAATATGTTGTATCTTGGGGCCGTGATATGGGAGGATGAAAGGATAGGCCAAAAGATCAGTAGGGTCAGAAAGATCAATGGATACTGCTGAGAAAAAAAAGAAAAGGGCAACAAAGTGGAGCACCTTGGAGAAATATGCAAGCGAGATTAAGTTTCTCCGGAGAATTCTCGAGATCGCGAATAGAACGAGATGTCCGAGAAAATCTAGAAATGAATTATCAGAAAGAAACTAAAATAGCGCCAACGAATTTGGTAAAGCCAAGACAGATCGTATGAGAAGCCTTTGTCGAAAAAAATGAGAGGCGAAAGAGGAGATGAGAAGACTGGCCGGACGAGGTGATGGATCCGAGGCAGTAGACGGAGAGAGAAAGAAGATGAATTTCGAACACTCCGGTCACAATTCAGTTACAGACTACGCTTAGGACAAGCGCAGGCTGTTGATGGTTTGTTTGCAATTTACAAAATGTCAAAACTGTATTTTAATATCGGAAAATAATAAATAGGTTGTGTAATACGTTATGTATTTACGCTCACTTTCATATCAAACTTGATCCACCGGATAGGTACTCAATTCGAAGCTTGACAGCAACGCCCTGCTTTGTTGCTAACGAATACATAACACCTATATTGTAATCTAATAACAACAGTTCAACAAGCTGATGGTGCTGTTTGTTGTTTCTGTACTATAGGTATTTAAGAGAAGGATGTGCGGACAGTCCAGACCAGGGCGTTGCAAGGATACTATCCATCCAGGATACTGGGAAAATGGCAACAAACTATATACGCCAAATTTTCAGTCCAGGTACACCTCAACTCTACGTGGGTTCAGCCTGATCACTCAGATATTATCAGGTCACGGAGATTTTAACTCCAAACTGTTCTTATTTAAGAGGAAGAAGAACTCGAACTGTTCATGCGGTGGCATCGAGACTGCAGAACATGTAGTCTGGGTGGAGTTGACCAAGCCAGGAGCTGATTTGCGGTACCCGATCATATGTGGTACTGAATCGGTGACAGAAAACAGCGTCCAAGTTGGTTGGCTTCTGGCGGGAGCAAAAGAAAGCTGGATGTTGGTAAGAACACCAATCGCCACAGATAAATCGTCAGGCGCTCGCCCCTGATCCGCCATAGCCTCACTTAAACCCTTCTCTGATCCCGAGTTTCTCGAAATATGACGTACAGGTGATGTTCCGAAATGCGTGGTTGATGAATAATGGACATGTGTAGTTGTTGAACAATAATTATTAATCATCATTTTCGCTTTATTGAGAGCCACAATCAGCCTTGAAACTCTTCATTGTACTCACAATAGATCAAAAAATTATTGGCACGCCTGAATTTCATTGTACACAATTTGTAAACTTTTATTGCTTTTCTTGTATATATTGAATGAATTGTAGTTTTACGTGTTTCACAAAGTAAATACATTTAAACACAGAATCATTCTTTTCAAATATCATAGTCAATAAGTTAAGACATCAGGACTTATATGTATTTCATAGTTCACTTTCTTGCCATTAATCACGTGTCTCTCTGAGGAAGAACTAACACTATTTTTTTTTTCTTTCTATTTACAGTATCTTCGCCATTCGCAACGAAAGGAAATAATGCGATCCAATATCCTTGCTAACAATTATTTATATATTTTGGAGGTATAAAAAAAAAACAATGAATTATGCAGTACACGAAAATTTAAGAAAGGATAATTTACGTGTTTTGTCAAGACTAGTTTAGACCTGTCTTCAGTGGCTATGGATTCAAGTGTGTCCATAATTTTTTGACAATTAACTTCCCCAATTATTGTTATTGTTTCCTAATAGATATATTTTCTGTAAATCGGCTTTAATAAATTGTTTTCCCCTTCTTCAGTGTTTTTTTTATAAATTTTTTTAGATGGTTACAATCAGCTATGATAATAATGTCTTGAGTAGCGTGAGTGAGGAAGGCTACCCATTGGCAGATACTCATTGCGAAATGGCTAAGACTGAGAATAAATTTAAAAAAAAAACTATATATCACTTTTGGGTTTTGTAAGAAGATTCTGAATTTATAATAATATATTTTTTTTTACAGTTTGATTATACTTCCAATTTTAGTCCTTACAACCTAACAAATAGACATTTCTGGGGAAAAAAAACTCACATTATCAGTTGTATTTTTCCATTATATTGTTCATATTCTCAGAACCTGTGGAATATTTATATTTTTAAAATGCAAATTCACCTTTATTATTCTCAAAATTGATCACAATAAAGATAAGGAAATAAATTAAATTAGCATTCTAATATATAAAAGCTATAACAAAAAAAAAATTGAACAATTGAAATGTTATATGTGAAAAGACTGATTGACGAACATCGCAAGATATTATTTTTATTGATTGTAACATTTTTAGGCTCTAAAGGTCTATTTGCTAGGTTGTAAAGACCCAAAATAAATTGAGAGAATAAAAAAGCTGAAAAAATATACATTATTAAAAATGTATAATATATATTATAAAAATATATTATATTTGTATTTTCCACAATAATGTAATAATTGCAATAATACAATAATTATAGGTAAATATTTAATTTCTGTTAGAGTCATTAGTTTGAGATATATACTTGTATGCACTTCACAAGGTGTACCCTCCGACTTCTCATTCATTATCTTCACTAAGTATTAAGTAATTTATTTGGGGGGTCATCTGCTGCAGTTAATTTTTATTAAATTAATATTACACTGCATTGGTAGTAATTTAATGAAATAATTTATTGTCTTTAAAATATTTATGATATAGTTCGGAGGAATTAATTTTAGAACAAATGGTAAACATTAAAAAAAAGGAACGATTTTTGTACTACAGATTATCAATACTAGGTTCCTCATTTCTAAGACCACGAAGAACTACTGCAGTCACTTATTAACGTGTTTCTTAAACCTCTCTGGGATGTTGAAATTTTGATTTTTTCGGCATTTCTTCCAGGGGTGTCTTCTTTTTTTTCTTTTTTGACAATATTTCGGAACACTTTCACGTCCCTTCTTCTGGTCTCTATAAACTATTACACACTTATTAAATTATAAATGGTGACGTTAAAATTTTTTTTTTTTTTAGATAAATTCAAGTTACACAATATTATGATCTCCTGTCATTGAGCGAGAAGTCTGTTAGTGAGAGAGTTTTAATAAATAAAAATTTAAATACTTTATATTGAGGATTTTTTTTTACCTCTCCAGAAATACGAACTATAGGAGAAGATAATATCTTCATATTATGTAATCAGTCAGAAATTAGATGTTATCACCGGAATTCATGTTTTTCGACACCCCAATCCCAAAAATAAAAAAAATTCTATGTGAACAAGATAAAATGACAGTATCGATACTAAATTTTTTATGTGTACGGAGAACCCCATTAGGACGACTTTGATTTTAAGACAAAGGGGAGGGGCTCAACTCCAAAACTCCAATAACCGCCGATGTAATGAATATAGCGATATGAGATTTTGTATTTAAACTCAAAACGATGAATATTGACATAAAATTTAGTATTAGGATTTAGAAACATATATGTAAGTCATCTAATAATTTTTAGCTCAAACTGTCCAACGTTCAACCAAATGGAAGAGTGCGCTCGTACACTGCCGGTCATTCACCAACAACTTATTTTTTCTTTATAACGCCCACCCTTAAGGAAATTTCTTCCTTAGGGCTGTTAAAGGACAAGGGAGTGTAGCACATTTTTATTTTGACACCACCATTACATTACTGGGATTATTTACAAACATTCGGGAGAGAAGTTTTATCTATGAAATAAAATTCTCCCCGGGACGCGATTCGAACCCGCATCAGTGGTAGGTTCATGCAACCAAAGCCTTACGCTCTAGACACAACGGCCTTAATATAAAACGATAAAATATATATAATTCGGTAGAACTTTGTTAAGTCTGGGCTTGAAGGAAATGAGTTAGCTATTTTCTGATTACAATAATAAGGTTTGATACAATATAGTCATCAAGTATTATTATTATTATTGTTTACTCTTTGTTTCAGGGCACACCACGCAGAAAACCTGACAAACGAGAGAGGAGGACATCTGTGTTCGATAAGAAAAAGGACGAGAAAAGCATATGGAGAATGTGCTGCGGAAAGTCAAAAAAAGAAGATGAAGAACCTGAAGATTTGGGTAAGATTAATACAAAAACATACTACCTATATTATGAAACCTTTCCTACAATTTGAAAAGTTCATTTTCAAAAAGAGCTGGATTCATCTCAGCAATTTTTTTCAGAAGTGCAAATACAATTTTCGAATCGATCGTTTTAATTATTGGTTTACTTACACAGGGACTTCTGAATTATCATAATAAATTTCAGTTTAAGTTCTCATTACACCGGCAGTTTTTTAGGCCTTTTGAGTTGATCCTCCCTCCTTTGATTACATTTACAGGATTTTATATTTACTTATAGAATGTCCAGTTGAAACATTACATCGGCAGTTATTAAGCTTTTTGATTTATTCCCGCTTTTCTCCTGCCTATTTTGCGGAAAACAATTTTGAATATAAATGTAAAATTTAATGTCGACATATTTATTACATTGGCAATTATTACCGTTTTTGTGTTAAGCCTCCTTCCCCTTTCCTTAACTGAAAATCAATATGTGCCAATACATTCATTCTACCCGGATATATCTATGTTTACAGAAACAGAGACTGCAATTTTTTCCCCCTCATTATTGGAATCAGGGGAACGAAATATCTGACCGATTACATAACTTCTCTTATGCTTCATGTAGTCCCTGGGGATGTAAGAAATGCTTCTGGTTGACATTTCTTGTTGTTTTATTATGTATTCTGCTCCCAATAGAATGTATACAATTTAGGATGCCAAAACAATTATTTTTACCCCTTCCGAAAACAGAATAACGGATTTATCTTGTTTTGGGAGTGAATTTTTTTTTTTTTAATAAAAAACAAAAATGGTTATATACAATTAAATTTAAAATAGCTTAATGATTGAATCGAACATAAAAAATAGTAATATTAGTACATAATAATGGGTCGTCACACATGAAATGTCCGTTTTTATTATATTCCATTATTTTATTATATTTCCATTATATTCCACACATTTTCGCTGACGACTAACTAGGTTTTCTATACCAGGTTTGATAAAACTTGAGTCACGAGTTAAGACAAAATCAGAAAAAGCTTTGTTGATCTCTAAATCATTTGCAAACATTTTTCCTCGAAGAAAGTCGTCCAAGCTCCAAAAAAAATTGTAATCTGTAGGGGACTGATCAGGGGAAACGAGGGGATGTGGTAGGCTTTCATTGCCAAGTGATGAAGATCCTGTTTTGGCATGTGACATCTAACCACTGACCTGATCGGTGGCGATTGTCATACATGATCCATTTTTCGTGGCATGTTATTATGCGCCCAAGAAATGGCTAATTTTTTTGACGTGCAAGCAGAGAAATACAAATCATTTGAAGTTTCAGCTGGTGACGTTCATTCAGCACATATATCGAGCTTTTTAACCTTTCCCATTGATTTCAATTGTCTGAAAACTGTCGTTCTACTAGTGTCAACATGTGCGCCGCAAGTTCTCTGACTGTTTGATGGGGACTTTTTTTCTACAGCTTCCTTGAGAAGTTCGTTATCGATGGACGTTGAAGTCGTCCATGGGGCTGGTTTTCAAAGGTCGTATCTCCTGAAGAAAACTTTCCAAAAGGACGAATAGTTCTTCCATTAGAACACCCTTCACCAAAAACCTGATTAATATTCCGTGAAGCTTGTACAGCGGAATGACCAAGTTTGAACTCGTAAAAAAAAACGACCTGAAAATCACATGTTTCTATTGTTTAAAAAGAAACTAAAATATGAATGTCTACTTTGAAGGAAAACAAACATTTTTTTTTTTTTTTTTTTTTTTGCTTTATGTACGATGCATATTAGCCATGTCACTGTGTTACCTATTTATTTACGACATCCATGGCCCCGGGAGGGAGTTCTATCTACGAAATAAAACTCACTCCCGGACGGAATTCGAACCCGCAAACCATGGTGAGACCATGCGACCAAAGCCCTACGCTCTACCCCACAAGGCCACCATGGCTCCCAAAACAAACATTATTATATAAACATACATAATAGAGAATTAACTAGTGTTTATTGCAGATTGTAAATATTTTGATGGTAATCAACAGGTAAATCTTTAATCCTCTTCAAAGTGTTATAAAAACAAAAACGGACATTTCATGTGTGACGACCCAATAACAAAACAATTATCTCAAAATCAACCTCTTTCTTCTCTTGTTGACAAAAACAACTTTCTAGAAGTTGAAGAGCTTCTATATCATCTTCAAATAATAATTTTTGTAAAAACAATAGTTTTGAAACAAATCTATCACAAACATGATGCATTTTCGTTTATATATTGATGTCAGCAGAAGAACGATCTTTTTACTGGTTTGCTCGAAAAGTAGCTTTTTCATGAAAGAAAGAAAAATAAATAAATACTATTAAACTCATTAAAAAAAAAAAAACAAGTCGTCGGTAGACCATCGGCAATGTACTTCCCTATAACGAATTAATCAATTAAATTTTCGCTCCCCTTCCAAAACCAGTCGACCGTTTACGCTAATATTAATATCAAATCAAACTAAATTTTGTGCCGATAAATTCATTACATCGGCAGTTATTAGCCAATAGGTGTCGTCGTTACAGGGTTCTGGATTCATATGTAAAATTTCGATCCATTCATTTTTCGGGAGTTATCGTTTTCACATACACACAGACATATCTGGAATCTAGAGGTTGGGAAACATAAAGTTCCATTGAAAACTCCGCATCGAATTGTTCACGGATTAAATAACTTCCCCTATACTTCGTATAACTGGGGAAGTAGAAATGTAACCTACCTCCTAAACCTATCCATCTTTCAGAAGTTATTAATTCCTTAGCTACCAAAGAATTCCCAGATTATGGGGGAACCTTACCTCATCACTTGGAAAATCCTTCGTAATCTTCCCCATAAAGCAATCTTATTCCTTACGTACCTCTACAACTGCGTATTCCGAACAGCCTACTTCCCAGTCCGATGGAAATTTTACATTATAATTTTCATTCCAAAATCTGGAACGACATCCAGTTTTCCCAGCTCATATCGTCCAATAACTGTGTTACTCAGAAAAGAATATAGTATGTATTCCATCCCTGAGTTTGTACGAATTATTCCTAAACACCAATTTGGATTTCGAACAGACCATTCTATTGTGCAGCAGTGTCTTGGTATTGAGGACCACATCTCCTCTTCCCTAGAGCGCAAGATCTATTGTACGGTTGCCTTCCTGGCGCCCTGGATTGCTTTTCCAGTTAAAGAGCCTCATTATCTCATCTTCAAATCCTACTTCACGGCTTCTTCAAAGTGTGCCTGGAAGTAGCATACTCTGACTACAAGCCTGTGGAAGAGGGTGTCCTTCAAGGTAGCGTCCTTGGCCCTATCCTCTATACAGTCTACGCTGTTGATGTTCCTACCAGTCCTAACAGGCCCCTAGCAGCCTTTGCCAATGATACTGCAATCCTTTCCTTCAACCATCGTACCACAAACAGGTTCCCAAAGCATACAACGACATTTTTTTCAAATGGAGAAATGGTATCAGCAGTAACAAATAAAGGAAACTGAAAAAATGAGCAGCGTCGCCGATTCTGTCCCCTAGTCTCCTTCAACAATATCCCAGTTCCCACCTCTAACCAAGTCCGCTCTCTTGGGTTCTACTTCGACCAAAGACTGACCTGGAACCCCCATACAAGACTCAAACGACAAGAACGAAAGATTTGAACTACTTCACAGCTAGCTATAGAGGTAATCCAAACTATCTATAAAACTTGAGGTAAGAAGTAAAACATTTGTGTTGGTTAATTCCGGCATTTCTTCCAGAGGTGTCTTCTTATTATTTTTTCTGACAATATTTCGGGACGCTTACAGGTCCCTTCTTCGACGATTCGTTCATAGTGACCAGAAGAAGGGACGTGTAAGTGTCCCGAAATATTGTCAGAAAAAAGAATAAGAAGACACCTCTGGAAGAAATGCCGGAATGAACCAACAATGTAACATCCAGAGAAGTTTAAGAAACATAAATCATTTGTAACAAAAAGTGTTGAAGACGGTTCAAAATTTACATATCTTCAAAATGTACAATTTAGAGAAGCCCCGAAATTCATGATTTTAGATTTTGGCATGACCATTTCGGGTAAGAAAATTTTTGATACACCCCCTCCCACGTTCTTATATTAACATCACAGATGATCATTGCGCCCCAAGTGTGTGTCCGTGAACCAGTTCTCTTCCACTTCCACGCTTCTCTTCTTTCTCCAAGTAGTCCGTGTAGTCCGTCATCATAGAACTTTGTGTATCTCCTTCTCCTGATTGGCTAATTTTGTTTACACTGTATATTTTTTCGTCCCTAGCTATTGAGTTTGCTGAGCTGCTGCAGGTGCCCCAGTCGAAGTACTCACCTGCCCTCCACGGATGGCGCGAGTGGAGCTCCATCAGGGACTGGGAAGATCCTGAAGAGGTTCTCGTGGAGGTGCTATCATCCATGGAGGAGGCTAAACACAAAAAGATGGCGTCACGTCCTGTCGGCCTACCTCTGCCATAGAGATAGATTGTTACCAATATATCCACACCAATATTTTAAACTAATATTGTTTTATTTTTATTTTTTTTGAATGTTTCTAACCGTATATTGGCCGTTTGATCCACAAGTGGTGTAAGTTCATTTTATCGATTTTTCAAGAACGATTTTTCTACTTTCAGATTTTTTTTTTTTTAATTTATTAATTTTTTGACGTAGAACTACGACTTTCCCAGCGGTATGGGGGGTTAAAGTGCGTCACCGAAATGTGTCACACTTTGAGAGCTTATATCTCCTAAAATAATAATTGTAGAATAATGAACCAAACTCCGATAGAAAGCTTGTGTATTACGATTTATTATAAAACAAGTTTCAACCCTTCATCTTTCATTCCTCAAATACGGCAGCATAGAAACAAAAAATTAGGCGAAATCCCTAATAATAGTATCTTAAAGTTAGTAGAAGAGTTGCGAACCGCCATCTATCCGTAATATACCAAACTCTTCAAACGACAGGCATCCTTATCTTGAAAGAGTAGGATAAGTTAAGTATTTATTTTATTTGTAATATGTATTATTTATGGAAGATAAAGGGTTGAAACTTATTTTATAATAAATCGTAGGTACTACACAATTGACAACAATAATACAGATCATTCTACTTCAAGTGACATTAATTAATAATCGATTATCATAGGTACCATTAATTGTATATAGCATACATTTATATGAAATAAATAAAATAAGAAATGTTTCTTTTGTTTTAATTTGAAAAACTGAATATACTAAACGTAGTTCTACGTCATCTGTTGCGGCACAGTCGTAGCTGTACTCCTTGTTTTTTATTTATCTCTTTTATTTTATGGTTTCTTTTTATTCATTTGCCACAATTTATTTTGTACATATTCCATTTATTTATTTTTATATGTATTTGCTATTATTTTGTACGTATTCATTTCTTTTTTTCTTCTTATTACTCGTTTTAAATATTTTGTATTACTTATTATTTTATCACATATTCTCTTATAGTCATCACTTCTGCTCATTGGTTTTATACAGATTGTAGAATAAATAAATAAAAACTTTCATATCTTCCAATTTAAGGAAATTAATATTGATGTCAAAGTGTCCGGTTTTATTCCTCTAATGAATAGTGAATAGTGAATTTTATTTTACTGTGAACTTGGTCGTCAACTAAACCTGCCGATAGTGTAAAACCGAAACAGGTAGCATATGTATAATATTTTATGGAATAGACAACATATCAAAAATAAATTTGTTTTATTAATTTATTACAAGTTTCCCCATTTCATCATAGCTCTTAACAAAACAAACTTTTACTAACCACTGGCGCAGTAAATCCAGATGTATTCATTCGAATAGGATATAGACGGGTTCTTGTGGTCTTCACACGTCTCCCCGAGGCGTAATATTAAACTAAGACTCACATTACTTGGTATTCTAATATAATAACTACGAGGTCATATCGCCTACTACCAGAGCGCTCTTTCGTCACTATGGTGGATATGAGCCCGACTCTACTGTGGGAGTCCTAAATTTTGCCTACCCCAAATTTTTCTTCACCTAAGGCAGGGGGTCATTAACGAGTACCTGACATCGTACAGGCTCGGGACCATCGCTTAACGTCCCATCCGAAGGACGGCGTGCTTAAGTTTATTTATACCTTCCAGATAAAATAAACTAAGGGCCTCGATCGTGTTTCAAACCCACGTTCTTGAGCTCAGAAGGCAAGCACGCATACCACTTAGCTACCGGCGCCCTCTCTCTCTCTCTCTCTCTATATATATATATATATATACATATATATTTTAATAGTGGTGTTAGTTCATTTCTTAGTTTTTTGGACAAACCACTTGTGAATCATGTGGACCATATGATATTGCAGCAAAGCGTATTCTGGTCCCTTATCTATTCAGTTCTAACCATGGAAGATATACGATTCTCTTTGTAATTTTGTGATTCCCGCATATAAGGAGGAACATCGTGGTTTACGTCGCGGTTTACTTATTTGACAAGATTGTCGGAACATCGAGCGTGCATCAAGCCAACAAATATTCATTTTATTAATTTGTTCTTATTTCTGCAGTTGTTGTCAGAAGGTGCTCGTAGATAAAAAAATAACTGGGACGCGCGGCAGGAGCAGAGGATGATGCCGTGATGTTTTTGGTTGAAAATAATTTTTGGCTGAAAGTAATTTTAAATTTAAATTATAAAATTGTCCATGTAAATTTATTAGGGAAAAGTAATCGAATTGACGAATGCATGCTCTTAAGGAGTATTATGTTGAAAGTGGTCGATCTTAGGAGAGTATTCAGAAATGAAATATTGTAGAGTACTAGTTGTAACAAAATTTTATTTACATATTATTATATATTAAAATAGTATATTATATAATTCTATCGTATAATGTACATTTTGGCATGAAATCATGTATATAGAATCATTTCATCACAAGTATTTTTCTTGAGAAAGTTTATCGGTATTATACATTGTCATGTAGTTTATAATAATAATTATGTTTATAACAATAATTATTATTCATCAACTTAATCTATCGACATCTTAGCTATCAACATCCATATCATCAGATTTTGTCTCATTATTATCATCATTGTTATGTATAGTTTTTGGCCTAGACTCGTCACATTCAGTATCATGCACATTATTTTCTTCAAAATATATAAAGAAATGATTGGTTTATGGTCACTAAAGTAAGAAACAAATTATAGACTCAATGTTTTCTATGAATCTTGCAAAAACACCGTCCATAGTTGTGCCACGTTTATGTTGATAATCTTTTGCTGTAGTTAACTTTCGATCATTAACCATTTTCAGTTTAAATGTGTCAAAAAGAAACTTAATCAATGGCTAAGCCCTCTCTTCTGTAAAATTACAATTGAAATCTCCAGCCAAAATCATAGGAGTTTCAAGATAATTTGACTTTAGAAAGTGTTTTGATACTTCTTCAGAGTATACAATTTTCTCGTGTTTGGCTATTTTGTGATCTTTTGTCAAATGAATCAAAAAGAAGAGCAACGCGTTTGTGGGAAGTTGGGTAAAACTTTTACAGAAACTTTTCAAATGTTACAAGATGTTTTGGGGATGAATGTCTGAGTCGATCACGGTGTCATGAGTGGTACATAGAAGGCCGGACGTCGTCAGAAGACAATCCTCGTACAGGATGTTCATCACATTCGACTAACGACGATTATTTTGCCAGAATGAACGTTCTCGTGTGATCAAATCATCGACTGACCAACCTTGAGACATTTGCGCGAAGCTGTGAGGAGGAAGAGACCTTAGTTGTGGCAAAGTGGGTGCTGCAGCACCATGACAACGCGCCTGTTCATTCTGCATTGCTCGATTATGCGCAATCATTATATTTATATATATCGCCAGCTCCCGTACTCACCAGAGCTGGCCCCTGGGGACTTTTTCCTGTATCCGAAAATCAAGAGAGGCAGAGATTTCACTCAACTGACGAAATTAAAGAAAAATTGCTGGAGGAGCTGAACAGCATTCCAGAAGATGAGTTCTTAGGATCCTTCCAGCAGTGAAAACGGCGGTGGGAAAAATGTATAGCTTCCCAAGCGGAGTACTTTGAAGGGGACAATGTCCAATAAGTTGTAATTTTTATAATACATTTTAAAAAATCAGTCCGGGAACTTTTTATCACCCCTCATATCTATCTAGGGTCTAAGTACGAGTATAAGTGGGTGTCTGGTTGAGTTGACGGGAAGGTATGGCATACAATGGACAGCAAGTAGGTCTAAAGATAAAAGACACCTTTATAAAATGATAGCTCAGCGAAGGTGGGGGAAGAGTCTTGAGTCAAGTAGGAGCCACCCCGCTGATTCAGCCCTCCGCAAATAGTCTCCTTTCTCACCACCTTCCTCCAACAATTTCTTTCGCTACGAAACACATCTAATGCTAGTCCTTCAACACCTTTCACCCCTTCAGCTACTTAATGATAGTAAATAATATTTATTTTCATTAAAGTATAACATGGTAATAGGATACTTCATTAAAATAAATACATTAAGATATCTTATAAATTAGATGAAGTTAGTTATTAAGCGTATGTACCGATACGAAATTTTATTTGTGAATCCAGGCCCTCTAACGCCGACACCTGTTTTTCAGCCTAAATCGACCATAGGGAAGGGGGGATTAGGGTGAAGCCTAACATAAAAACTAATAACGTCCGACAGAATGAATGTATCAACACAATATTTTATATGCGTGACCAGAACTCCATAAGGACAACACTTTCAAATGTTCAGCCAAATCGACCAAAGGAGAGGAGGGGATTAGAGGGAGAGTTGATTCAAAACCCGTAATGACTGGTGTTGTAATGAATGTATCGACACACAATTTAACCACATAAGGACGAAACTTTGATAATAAACCAACTTGGATATATTTGACGGCTGACGATATTGAGTTTTGAGACTCTAGAAGGATGTTGTCAGGAGGCGCTACCCTACAATCGCTCCGGCCTCCAGCCTCCACTTTCCCAGTGTGCTGGAGCGTGGTGCTGTTTGTGAATGACTCCACTCTCAGACTACAGTTAGTGCGTAACTCCTATTGAGTTGCGACTCTAGAAGGATGTCAGAAGGTGCACACTAGAATCGCCCAGGACGCCGCCTCTCCAGCCTCCACTTTCCCAGTGTGCTGGAGCGTGGTGCTGTTTGTGAATTACTCCACTCTCAGACTACAGTTAGTGGGTCACGGCTATTGAGTGTTGCGACTCTAGAAGGATGTCAGGAGGTGCATACTAGAATCGCCCAGGACGCCGCCTCTCCAGCCTCCACTTTCCCAGTGTGCTGGAGCGTGGTGCTGTTTGTGAATGACTCCACTCTCAGACTACAGTTAGTGGGTCACGGCTATTGAGTGTTGCGACTCTAGAAGGATGTCAGGAGGCGCACCCTAGAATCGCCCAGGACGCCGCCTCTCCAGCCTCCACTTTCCATGTGTGCTGGAGCGTGGTGCTGTTTGTGAATGACTCCACTCTCAGACTACAGTTAGTGGGTCACGGCTATTGAGTGTTGCGACTCTAGAAGGATGTCAGGAGGCGCCACCCTACAATCGCTCAGGACGCCGCCTCTCCAGCCTCCACTCCCCCAGTGTGCTGGAGCGTGTACAGCAGTCTTGCTGTTTGTGAATGACTCCACTCTCAGACTACAGTTAGTGCGTAACTCCTATTGAGTTGCGACTCTAGAAGGATGTCAGAAGGTGCACCCTAGAATCGCCCAGGACGCCGCCTCTCCAGCCTCCACTCCCCCAGTGTGCTGGAGCGTGGACAGCAACCTTGCTGTTTGTGAATGACTCCACTCTCAGACTACAGTTAGTGGGTCATGGCTATTGAGTGTTGCGACTCTAGTAGGATGTTGTCAGGAGGCGCCACCCTACAATCGCCCAGGACGCCGCCTCTCCAGCCTCCACTCACCCAGTGTGCTGGAGCGGGGACAGCAGTCTTGCTGTTTGTGAATGACTCCACTCTCAGACTACAGTTAGTGGGTCACGGCTATTGATCCGTTCTCTGCGCAGGTCCTCTACCTTCCACCCTTTCTGCCTCCTCACCCTCTCTCTCTCACTCCTTCACTCTCTCTCTCTTCCCATACTATTTATTATTTACAAAAATAATTCCTTGTCCGGGAGGGTGGTGTATGACCCGGGGATCCATCACCCTCGGCTCACATACCTCTTCTAACTAAAGTCAAGACAACAGACTAAATTGAGAACGAGGTCATTCTAAACTCCCGTTTAACATTTTGAATAAGACATCAAGTGAAAACAAATACACATGGCTTCGAAATTTGGATGGCATAGGCAATATAAAATGAGTCATCTGGACGCAAAACTCGACAATCCATCAGAATTTATTTTTCGAGACATAAAAATGAGACGTAGCCCAGCAGGTTGCCACTACTTTTCTGTCCTAAACCCATACGTGTCAGCGCCATAATTATCATATGTATAGTTCAATAATAATCAAACTGGGTTAAAAGAAGATCCTGGGGCAGTTGAGAGCACTCTCAATTTTATAGGAGCTACAGGCACCAATACTATCCAACTTGTCCATAAGATGTCCCTCGGGTAGCTTAACTCTCACTCAAAAGTTTTTCAAAACCTTTATGGGAATTGTTATGGTACTAAATCGCTTCAAACCTTCCAGCTGTTTCAGACGGAAAGTTCAGCGGAATTTGTCCACATTTTGAGATCGGCCGACTAAAATCTACCGTAAAAAATAACAATTTTATTTCTTTATTTTTATATTTGCAACAACATGTAATTTAGCATGTAGGATGATTTGCGAGGAATGACATGTGGACGGCTGTACTGGTGAGATACGTGACCGAAGAGGAGTCCAGTCTAGTAGCTCTCTCCAATGCCCGCTAGTGGATTTATCCACACACACACACACACACATATATATATATATATATATATATATATATATATATATATATAATTAATAAATGTTTAAATGGAATATTTAATATTATCTACAGTCAACTTTCACTTGAGTACCTACTCTACATAGTTAAATTGCAATTTTTTTTTTTTGTTAAGAAGGATGATAATATCAATTTTTAGAATGATATATAGAAAAAAAAATGAGAGAAAATAATAAAAATAAATAATAATAATAACGTGTGTTTCGTGAGTTATAAGTACACTTCAGACAGAGTATTGGATATAGATCACGACAAGATGTACTGAAATAACTGAGTTCGAAGAGTCGGAGTTCAGAATAAACATAGGGATTTGATTTTTTTAAATTCTGGGGGCAGCTTCTTTCGTCCCTGCACTGATGCAAAACGAGGACTGAATGTTTCTATGTATATTTTTATCTTTCGAATATTAATAAATAATTGTTTTCGGCTTTTGAAGATTATTCAAATTTCCAGCAATTCCTAGTAATAGCATTTTCTCTTGCAAGTTCCATTGGCATACACAACGTATTGTAGTGTATTTGTACTGTGATATGTATTTGTATTCCTGTGGAGATTAAATGAAGTAATCAATAATAATAACATGTTTTTCACAGTTGTATACATCTCTTATTTATTTTTTGCCGAGAGCGTGTACAATGTCAGGTACTCGTTAAACACCCAAAACGTAGGTGAATAAACCATAGTAGAGAGCGCTCTGGTAGTAGGCGATATGACTTCGTAGTTGTTAAGGACATGAATCACAATAACCAACTAAAGCTGTGGAAAATATTTATTATTATAAATGCAGAATCACCTTTTGTACAACCCAAAAATGGTAATGAATAATGTTTTTTTTTCGCAGCATTAAATTAGCAGGAGCTTTCAGAAAAGGCAAAAAGTTGAATCAGGATGATGAAGTAGCGGTAGGATTTACCGGGGATTGTTTGGTAAAAGGAAAACTGGGTTCTGACACGCAACCCTGCTCCAGGCTGCAGATATCAGCCTGCCTACCAGACAGTTAGTGACATCGACCTGGGTGTTCCGGGTCCTGTCTTCTTCATCACCCTAGCCACGAGCTAGGCTTTCTTAGTGAGAGGCTTTAGGAACATGAACCATTGTCATGAGGGGTTACTTCAGTAGGTCTCTTCAACATCAACTTTCACTGGAAACGAGGGACTATTCATCACCAACTTTAACAGTCTAGTCAGATTAACTACTTAATTCTTATATTTTCATATTCCATATTTTTTCAATAACTCTCATTTCTTACTTTTTCACTTACACATGAACGAGTCTTTTACAAAATAGAAAATCAAAATTAAAATTAGATCATAAATCAAATAATATATATTCAAAAGAATAACAATTTGACTAGGATCACGTCATTCTTCCTTTGAGGGGACGAGAAATGTTAACATGATGCCCTGTAAATCTATACTTACTAATAATATTGTAAAGTGTGTATTTCTACAACCTCCAGAAGTCTCCATATGAAATTTGACTACACATTTAAAGGATAGACCACGAAGCAGAACCTAACGAACCGGATTTCCAACTTTTGATTCTAGATTATGTAGCATTCTTATGAACCCGATTCGAACATAGGTTAATTGTGAAAGGGGAGGGGGTTGTGTGGAGCCATAACTAATGTCCAAAACTTTCTATGGAGTACTCCTACAATTCCCTTAATTAAACCGTCCTGATTTATCCTGATCTGGATTTATCCTAGTGAGGTGATAAGGAAGGTTGAAAGATCAATCGTTGTTTGGTAGGAGGAAAACTAGGAAGTGACATACAACCCAACTACAGGCTGCTGCCGTAGCTACTGCGTTGCATGAAGGACATTTTAGCGTCAATTCCAATCTCAAAGTTAGAGAAGCTTAGTCCTCCTCACAACACCAGCTACTATTCACCCCTTCATGTGAAGATTAAATGAAGCAGGGTTAAGGCGATGTAAGGAGGGATAAAAAGATCAATGAGGATGATGAAGAAATGGTTGGATTACCGGCGTTGGCTAGATGAAGGGGTACTGGGAAGTTGCACGCCATCTTGGTCCAGGATGTCAGTTAACTAAGGTAACCAGTCTTCAGATGAAAGATAATTCTGTAACAATACTTGCTTCACTGGCAACCTGAGAGCTCCGGTCTTTAATCCACATGAAACTGTCCACAAAGTGAGATGGTAAGAAAGGAAAGAAAGATCTGTGAAGGAGGATTACCGGCGTTGGATGGATGAAGGGTTACTGGGACGTGACACTTAACCTTCCTCAAGAATGTCAGTTAACCAGACTACTAGGGAAACTAGAAGCGTGATGAGGGATAATTCTGCAGCAAGATTTACTTCACTGAAAACCTGAGATTTCTGAGCTTTAATCCTGCTCACAAAACTAGCAATCAACATTCGTTTATAAGGATATTAAATAAAGCAAACTGTGTCCGTTGGGAGATAAGGAAAGGAGAGATCAATCAGGAAGATCAAGAAATGTGTGGACTTAACGAGTTGGACAGAGGGATACTGTAAACTCAATATCTGGACTACAAGGAGAACCAAGCAGCGAAATTCTGTAGTGACAAAGTGGAAAGCCTAGAGGTCAGGTTTCAATCCTCATCAGAACACTATATACCAATTGATTGAATGAATTGAACCGAGTTAGTTTGATGATAAGGATGGCTAGAAAGATTAATCAAGATGATGAACTAATGGTAGGATTTACCGAGGTTGATGCGATAGAGGGATACTGGAAAGTGTCACGCAACCTGGCTACATGAGGTCAATTAACTAGGCTGCTAGGGTAACCAGGCAGTGAAGGAAAATTGATTGGTTGAAGCTGAGTATTGTGTAAATACCATGGTAGAGAATGTCCGAGCATCATGTACACAATAGAGAATGTCCGAGCAGCCTCATGTACACAATAGAGAATGTCCGAGCAGCCTCATGTACACACTAGAGAATGTCCGAGCAGCCTCATGTACACACTAGAGAATGTCCGAGCAGCCTCATGTACACGGTAGAGAATGTCCGAGCATCATGTACACCAGATTTCAGTAGGAAAATGTGAGAAACAAGCTGAGATGAAGCTGTACAACGCATTTTATTTCATTTAAAAAAAAGGTGACGTCTGTGAGACGTTTCGAATTTAAATATCAAATTTCATGTCGATAAATTCATTACATCAACAGTTATTGGGAATTTTGCGTTGAGCTCCTCTGACCTCCCCTTCGGTGATTCAGCTTAAATTAATAGGTGTTCTTATAGAGCTTTGAATTTTCCATGAACCCCTCTAATCTCTTCCGCTATGAACTTGAAATTTGGAATGAAGTAGTCACTTGTTCTAACTTATCTGGATTAGATTTTGGCTGAAATCAGATGCAAATTAAGACCACTTTCCCCCGGAACCTAACTACATTTTACAAGATTCCCCTTATGTTTATGACCCAATCAAGAATCTTTTCAGGTAAAAGGTATAGAGAATATTGTAATACATAATTTATATGAAATACGACTTTTTATAGGTTGTCCGGTTTTCGAGATACATGCCGAAAACCATCATGAAATATAGTTTTGAAACATATTTTTAGACGTTTCCCCTCGATTTACCCGAAAATAGTTAGTCCTACTGAAAAATTAATTCATACCAAAATTGTTCCTTATAAAATTTCCAATCGCTAGTAAGCCCTCAGACTTGAGATGATCCTATCTAGAGATGATCCTATACGACAAAAGTTATAGCCCGCAAAGAATGTAAACTAAATGTCTATAAGGAATATATCTATGTAATTTTTAATAAATCGCAACTCATGGCAACGGACTTTAAACTATGGTTTATGTATAGGTAGTTTTTTGAAAAATTTTAAACATTAAGAAAAATATATGTGATGTGACCATTACAGGATTTTCTTAAACCAACAACACTTACTGATCACTCTGTCTCCCCCCCCCCCCCCCCCCCCCTCCCTTCTCAAAATCAGTTCATTTGGTCTCCTGGTAATGGCCACATCACAATTTTTTATTTTTTCCATAATTGAAAGGTGCGCATAGGACGTATCGGTAAAAGGTATCATAATAATTAATTGTTACAATTTGAATCAATTTTATATTATCAAAGTATATTTCATCTATTCTATTTACATATTTTCGTTCGAAAGGTAATTTGACATTTCGCTGTCAGAAGACTCGAATTGGTAAATAAAAAATAGTGACTATACCGGGCAACGCCAGTAATACATTTACAGTTACAACAAAACACAATATAATATATTACTATTAAACACAATGTTATGTATTACAATAAAAACCCGATCTTATGTATTAGAATAAAACACCAGGTCATGTATTACAATAAAAACACGATCTTATGTATTAGAATAAAACACAATGTTATGTATTACAATAAACACGAGGTCATAATAAACCCGATCTTATGTATTACATTAAAACACCAGATCATGTTTTTCAATAAAAACACCAGGTCATGTATTACAATAAAAACACGATGTTACGTATTACAATAAATTACGGTGTTATGTATACCATTCTATATGTCTGACCCCAAGAGTTAAGAACTGTTTATATACGAGATATCTTAATGTTTACATAAAACCTTTTGTTAAAGTTCAATGGAAATAAATATATTTTTATTATTATTTATCCTCTTAGATTGAGAGTTTAAAAAATTCATTATTCATTGTGAATTTATGAAAAAACCTACTGATATCAGACATCGATTGATTTGATACCAATATTTATTCATTCGATAAAACAATATTGAAAGAAGTGCAATACGTGCGGAAGGTCACTTGGTTCTATTTTGACATTTGATACTGGTTCAATGATACTTCAATTCTATATATCGTAGTACTAAATAGACGTGACTAATGGAAGAAGTACGTCAGAGTGTATCATTACAAATCAATATAATGTCTAAGTTTAGAATATTTGTTCGATACTGGGGGCCTCCTACCAGGAACAGGTGGTTTCAATATTTAATGACTACTTGGACCATTTATATTAGCTGAAATAGTTCGTAGTAAAAAAAAAACGTAGGTGAATCACTATGAACTTTCTCAGTACGAATTAATCAATTACCTATTCGCTCTCCCTTCAAAGCCAGTCGACCGTTTAGACTAAAACACAATATTTAACATGGAGGAGAGATCAGGCTTGTGATAGAATAAAACACACTTGTAGAACTTCTGCCAAACTTTCGGCACTGAGTGTACCTTCTTCAGGGCCTGTATTGACAAATATAAATTATTATTACTGAGTTAATATATGTTAGAAATGAGCAACATACAAACATTATTTGATACAAAACTTTCATTTTTATTTTTTGGGCAGAGTTCCTCCACACCTTAAAGTGCAGTCCAATGTACGTTATTGTTTTATTTATTCATTTATAATTTTTTACTTATTTAGACTTTTCTATACATTCATTTATAATTGATTAATCTATATATATATAATTTTCATATATTGTTATAGTTACATTGTTTTCTTTCTTTTCTATATCTCGCACATTAGGACCTGATGATGGGACGTAAGAACGTCCCGAAACATCGTTGGGATAAAGAGACTTCCGAAGAGTTCTTTGAAAAATAGTTATCTTAATTTTTATTGAATTGAAAAAGTGTCTACTTATTATAAACGTATGTATTACGTTGTATTAATTTTTTTATATATACTCATATATTTTTAAGTATTTATTTGTTCGGTTTTTATTAATTTCATTTTACTTTTTTTAATAGTTTTGTTATTAGGTACTACTAACCAAAGATGTGTTAGACTCAAGTAGTTATAAATCTAATTTATAAGCTATGTTAATGTATAAATTCTTTTGACGTATCCTATTACCATATATTGGTTTAAATAAATAAAACAAACTTATTTTTGAAATATTGTCTATTCCACTAGTTTAGTGGAATAGACAATATTTCAAAAATAAGTTTGTTTTATTTATTTATTACAAGTTTCCACAATATGTCCGCGTTTCTCAACTTAGAAGTTATATATTGGTTTAACGGAAATACATTTATTATTATTATTAATTTACATATGTCAATACAGGCCCTGAAGAAGATACACTCAGTGCCGAAAGCTTGCAAGAAATTCCACAAGTTTGTTTTCTTCGACCTCCTTTCGTATTACATCGTTGGTCAATCCCTCCCTAATCAATATTTATCTTACTAAGGGACTTCTGAATCCTCATATGAAATTTCGTGTCGATATATTTGTTAAATCGGCAGTTATTGGGATTTTTGAGTTGAGTCCCCTTCTAATCGGCCTCTACCCTTTGGCTGATTTCACTGAAAATTGATAGGTGTCATCCTTATAGGACTTTGAATTTGCATATTAAATTTCGTGTTAATACATTCATTACGACAGTTATTGAAGTTTTGTGTTAAGCCGATTCCCTAATGTCCCCCCCCCCCTCCCTTTGACTGATTTGGCTGAAAATCATGAGGTGTCGTCCTTAGACCGTTCTGGATACACATCCAAATTTTCGTGTCGTTAAATTCATTTTATGAAGAGATCGTGTTCACAGACACACACATTTTTAGAATCAGGAGTTCGGAAAACAAGAACTTCCATTGAAAACTCCGCATCTGATTTTCTGACCGATTACATAACTTCCACTATAGATCGTGTAAGAGAAGGAAACAAGTGTATTAACATTTGAAAAAATATTTAAATATTTTCTTCACAAAATATATCAATGTATGGGTGTACTTTCGGTATTGTTCCAAACTCGGCCAAGTTTGTATTGGTCCATAAGTTTTTTATGTGGAATGTCATAAAACCTCGAGCAGGCCTTCCTTCGGATGGGACTCTAAACAATGGTCCCGAGCCTGTATCATAGCTACTCACTAAAGCACCCCTACCCTAGGTGAATAAACCTGGGTACGCAACAATTAGTGACGGGCACATGTCCAAACGCTACGAAAAAAGCTCTGGTAGTGGACGATTTGACTTCATAGATAAAGCCCGGTCATAAGTTATAGAAACCACCCCCTTTACCCTGACTTTATTTTATCCTAGCTCTGATTTCCCCCGACGATTTTGAGTAGGAACTGGGACTGGCAACACTGGCCATTTTCCCAATCCTTCAAGTCTGAAAGAGGCGGACCATTAATCCTCCATTGACATTCCTTTATTTTCTTTGTCCTTCATCAATAACATTGAGGCAACTAACTAGTTCCATTGTATAATGCTTTTCTGCTTAAATTACTTTTTGTTTCAAACAGAAGGGTTCTCTTATCGTCTCAACCTTGTTCCGATAACCTAATGATCTTCATTCCGTTATCATTTCGACTTTTAGTCAAATAAAAAACTTGGTATTATTAATAATTTAATAATTGCTCGTTTATTGTTCTGACTAGAAAAAGCAAATTTGGTAAAGAAATTAAATATTAAAGAAAAGAGTGAGATGAGCGCTTTCGGTTGTCACATCCTCACATTCTTAAAAAATGATGTCAGTGAATCACCGG
Organism: Aradus depressus; assembly: GCA_963662175.1. Taxonomy (NCBI): domain Eukaryota; kingdom Metazoa; phylum Arthropoda; class Insecta; order Hemiptera; family Aradidae; genus Aradus; species Aradus depressus. Next base: position 37,741,056 of record OY759214.1, read on the forward strand.
CAATGTACTTCCCCAGGACGAGTTAATCCATTAACTTTTCGCTCCCCCTCCAAAACCAGAGTCGACCGTTAGCGCTGATATTCAACAGTTGACTTACATAGAGGCTCCTATCATACTAAATTTTGTGTCGATTAATTCATAACATCGGCAGTTATTAAAGTTTTTGAATTGAACCCCCTCTCCTTGAAATTTGACTGGTTGTGTCCTCATTTGGTTTTGACTTCAAATATGAAATTTCATGTTGATGCATTCATAAAATCGGCAGTTATTAGAGTATTAGTGTTAAGTCACTCCCCTAATCCCCCCTTCCCTTTGATAGATTTGTTGAAAAACAATACAGTGTCGTAGTTAGTGGGTTCTGGATTCACATATAAAATTTCGTGTCGATACATTCTGTTTATCGGGAGTTGTTGGATTCACAGACTTTATTTTTTTTATATAATTGGAATCTAGAAGTCGGAAAAAAATGAAATTCCGTTGAAAACGAATTTTTGACCGATTACATAACATTATTTTGTATAGCTGGGGAAGTAGAAGCAGATATAATATACATCAAACAATGTATATTGTATTATATTATGTATTTTATATTGTGATATTGAAATTATTGTATAAGAAATCTAGATAAAATATAAAGAGTAGACAGAAGCAATGTGTATCAGCTCGAATGAGGATATATAAGTATATATACATATATTTTTTTTTCTATCAAACAATAACTTCAATATCACAATATGAATTATATAATATTAATGTGTAAAATTGTAAATTAAAACTGACATTATTGCAGAGATATTGTGAAATAATTCAAATGAACTTGAAAGAAATAAAACTTGTTTATTTATGATATTGTCTAATTTCACCAACTATATTTACATGGGAGTACTTTCGGTATTTCTACCATCCTCAGCCAAAAGCATATCTCTTATGCTTTTGGCTGAGGATGGTAGAAATACCGAAAGTACTCCCATGTAAATATAGTTGGTGAAAATAGACAATATCATAAATAAACAAAATTGTAAATGATAAATTAATATGTAGAATATGTAAAAATGGTTACATTGTTTATGTATATTGTATTGTACACTCTGAAATGCACTTTCAGAGTCTGAGGTTGATGTAACCAAAAGTGTCACTAAATAAATATCTTGTGTGAGAAAGGACTATTTTTATATTCCTTAATTTTCAGGTTTCCCACTAAATTGGCTAAATCCTGGAAAATTCTAAATTAAATAATCATTTCAGTTTTTTTCGATTCTCTGCTTTTGATCACAAGCAGCACCAATAGCGTTTACCCAATAAACGGTAAACATAATGGATTTGCTCTTCACAATATATCTGAATAAAATATAAATATAAGAACAAAAACTCCTTCGAACGATTAGATAGGCTAGGTTGCAAGCAAATCACTTCTATAGACCTCGTCGTGAAGAGGTGATAAACCATAACCGTAAATGTTCAGAGTGTATCTGTGATCACAGGGAATCAATTGGTAAGACTACGTAACTTTTTAGGGCAGCACTTTTTTACTTTGGTATTAATCGTGTAAATCCAGTTTTTGGAATAAATAATTTATGTTTGTATCCATTATTAATCATATATCTTCTAAATCTATAGGAGTGAATGAAAATAAGATTGCTAATCCATTCTTTGATTTTCCCTTAGTGACCTAATCATTCCCCATCACTTACCAAATTATTGACCACACGTACCTAATTATTATACACATTTACCAAATTATTAACCATATATTTTGAAATACTCGTGAATGATGTCTCTCTGAAGTTGAGCAAGTTGATTTAAACGAAAACACCCTCTTAACTTGGAATAGTCTGCCGTAGTGAATAAATGGTTAAACGCAGTTATCTCGTGAATGATTGATCAAAGAAGTAGATTATGTTTATTTAACAGAGAACAATTTTACGAGATACCAAGAAACCCACAACTTCATAATTCCGAAAGTATTAGAATCCTGAGCTCCCAACTGCTTCACAGTGCGCAGATGGCTTAGGAGATGATCACAGTACACCTAACTCATTTTGGCCATTTTATGGCTTAACAGCTTATTCCCTGTGGTCATGGATATAATTGTTGAAGCGGAAGGTGGACGGATCGTGAGTCGGTAGGTGCGTGCACCCTGGGAAGATGACATGAAGTAAAGACTGCAATGCGTATTACTCGCTCTTCAGCCTAGCACTGACATTCACTAAGATGGACTATTGTCAGACTCAACCTGGAGAAGGACAGTGTGAACCTGAATACAGTCCACTGGGAAGGATAGTGGACCTGGAGACAATGCTTGGACCACATATCAAACTTTTTTAGGTTCGGGCTAGATAGCAAATTCAAACGTTATAAAATCAAACTAAATATTTTTAAAAAAATTACCGTTGTGTAACGACACACAAGCAATGTATTTCCCCAGTGAGAATTAATGTACTACGATTTTGCACTTCTTTTACCGAATTAATTTCATCAAACTAAATTTCGGGTTGATACATTCCTTAAATCGACAATTATCAACGTTTTTGAGTTAACTCCCCTCCTCTGATACCCTACTTCTCTTAGAGGCCAATTTGACTGAAAATAAGTTGACTGAAAATCAATCCTTATGGACAAACGTAAATTACCCCCTTTTCAATCCTCTTCTTTCCTTTGGCTGATCCTAGTGATAATTGATATTTATATCAATCATATAGGGTTTTCGATTTACAAATAAAATTTTGTGTCGATGCATTCATTATTTTGGCACTTAAAGGTTTTTTTATGTTAAGCCCCCTCAAATCCTCCCCATCCCCTTGGCTGTCATTATGGGGTTTTGGATACACATATGAAATTCCGTAACAATATTCTATTGAGAATTATCGTGTTCATAGAGACACACATACAGAGTGAACATTTTTTTTTAGAATCAGGGTTTCAGAAAACATAATCGTTCCTTCATCAGTTCAGGAAAACATAGTATTTCTGACCGAAATAATAATTCACCCTGTATTTCCTATAGACGGGGAAGTAATAACATTGACAATTTTTGCCGGATTAAAAAAATAATATATTATTATCCTTAACAAGTTCAACAATCATGAAACCTACATTTCATTTTTATGGCATTTTTATTGAAAAAATTTTGATGTATAATAGAATATAAAAAAATAAAATTGTGTTGAAAGGGAAATAAATATTAGTAACGCGTATTTTCGCGATCTAAAAACAACGCAACAGAAATACATTTTGAGACATGTATATTTTGAAGTATAATCAAAAAGTGTTTAAAAATATTTTTTCAAAATAATGTAATTCAAACAACTAATCAAAAAAAAAACCATTAAGGCGTAGTCAAGGTCCACGCCGTAGATTTTCCGTGAAAACGTTGGGTTAAAATAATTTTTCATTTTATTTTCGCTCGGCACTAGACTTTTTAGGATTTTAAAATTCCTTTTGATGCGAGCTTTCCTCTGATTGCGTTTTCTACAATTGCGCGCACATTTACTATTCATGTGAGACGACATCATTAATTTTTTTGCTATTTTCAATTTATAACAGATTTTTACATGTGGTACAATAGACGTGTTCACGTCAAAACGAATTGAAATTAGGTAATTTCAAAATTATAGTTTTGTACGAGGAATTGATTAGCTGATTTGTAATTCTCCTTAAAATTAACTATTCAAATTAATAGAATTTTTAAGATGTATTCGAATATTTCCGGGGCCGCTCGGTGGGTTGTATCTGGCACAGAGGGAGACTACGGGGGGGAGGACCAATTGATCGTGGAGGCTCATACATAGATCATGGAAGAGAAGAGTGACCGTGGACAGAGTGCGTGGAGCGTGGAGAGGAGCGAGAGAGAAAGAGAGGGTGAGAGGGAGGTCCGCAATGCGCTTCCCTCGCTCACCAGCCTTGCACCAACCTTCATCGATTGAGGGACTTGTGTGGGAGGACTCCGCCCAGGGGCCCCCTCACGCACAGGCCATACATCACCTGGCTCACCCTCTCTCCCTCTCTCCTCCCTCCCCCCTACACTACACTCTCTATTATGCAGTCTATTGACAATCTCACTTAATTAACTGTTTAACTCTTTAACTACACTGCTAAGACCCAACTGTCCTTCGGCATTTAGTTCTCTAACTCATGCCCTGGCTTTAACTACGAGGTCTTAGCGCTCTTTCGTTGCTCTGGTGAACATGCCCTACACTCTACAATAGAAGTTCTAAATTTTGCCTACCTACATTTATTCATGTAGGATAGGGGTCTTTAACGAATATCAGACATTGTACAAGCCGGGGGCAATCGCTTAACAACCCATCCAAAGGACGAAGTGCTCAACGTTTTTTCACCCATATAAAAAAGAAAAACCTGGGTCTAGCTACATGAAGTATAGGAGAAGTTATGTAATCGATCAGAAAATAGATCTTGAGTTTTCAACGCAATTTCACGTTTTCCGACGTGATTACAAAAAAAAAGTGGGTGAATCACAGCCAATGTACTTCCCCAGCACAAATTAATCAATTAAATAGTTGCTTTATTTGGGTTAAAAATCAAGAGGCTTCTGAATTCTCATATTAATTTTTTGTACATTCATTATACTGGCAGTTATTAGGGTTTTTGAGTTGAGCCCCCCTTCTCTGATCCCCCTTTCCCTTCAGCCGATTGTGCGGAAAATTAATAGATGTCGTACCTATGAGGGTTTGCCTTTACATAGGAAATTTTGGGTCGATAATTTACTATGACAGTTAATAGAGTTTTTGTGTTAAACCTCTCATCTTAAACCCCCTTCACTTCAGAAGATTTTGCAAAAAAGTGTCATTAAATACATTCAATCAGGAGTTATCGTGATCACATATTGATAGGCAGAAAGGTTTTTACATTTTTTGAAATCAAGGGGACGGAAAACAAGTTCCGTTCAAAACTAAACATCGAATTTCTGACCGGTTATATAAGTCTCCTAAGTAGAAGCAAAAAAGTTTCTTCTTTGTCTGTGCATGTTTGTGTCTATGAACACAACTTCCAATTGAATGAATGTATCGACATATGTTATATGTATGTCCAGAATCACATATGGATGACACCTACTGATGTTGTTAGTCAATTTCGCCAAAGGGAAGGTGGATTATAATGAATGAATTTTATAATGTAATTCAAAATCTCACAAGGACAAAAGTAATCAAATTTCAGCTAAATCAGCCAATGGGAAGAGGGGAATCAGAGGAGGGTCACACAGAAACCTTAATAACTGTCAATGTAATTGATGTAACACTATCGAGACAAAATATAGTAAGTATGAAGATTGAGGATTCAGAAGTCTCAATCAGTAATGATTTTTAATCCAAACGTTAGATTGGTTTTGAAGTGCGCAAACTTAGTTGATTACTTCGTGCTGGTGAAGTACATTGGCGGTGATTTACCGAAGACTTTTTCTAGTGACCTGGTGTGATGTGGCTGACATTAATGTCCTGACGTTGGGAAATCTCTCAATAACAGTTTGTAACGCATGCTCATTATTTAATTTAAGTAAAATTTAATATTAAAAGAAAATTAAACTATTTTTAATTTAATTAATTGCAACTTCGATATTTTTAGTGGGTCTTATTCCATATCGCTTTATTTAAATCGTCAAAAAATTAAATGTAATCAAAGTGCCACAAGGTCTTAAAAATGTCGTCTAATAAATCAACTAATTTTTTTTAAATTATGAAAATAAATTATTAATTAAAATTTAAAATATACAGCATAAAAAGATCTATTCGCGATTATCAGGCAGTAAAATTACCGTAATTTAAAATTAAAGAACTAGACTGGTAATTTAAGGTAACATATTTTCTGGGTGTCTCCATGGCAAAATCCTCCATGCGGGCCATGACAGCATCGCGGCCACTCACATTTTCTTGTCAATAATTTTTAAAATAGTCAATTGACAACAAAAATCCTGAGAAAAATGTCATTATTTTAATGACATCATTGAGAACAAAGTTCATCATGAAAATGGCAAAATTATACTCAAAGGGCTTTAATAAGTTTATTTTGAAGCATCAATTTAAAATTTTTATTAATTTTTGCTTAGTAATTAATTTTTGGGTTGTGTTCGGAAATTTTTAATTCATATTATTAGCATTAGGTACTACTCCTATTTATTTTTTGGCTTCTCCAAAAATAGCAATTACAAACGTTTCGGGAAGCACTCCCATCATCATTTTATTTTGACTATTTTTCTTTTTCTTCTCTCTCCTCACACTTTTCTATCAAGCCTCTTACTTTCTAAAATTAATTTTATTTCAAACCTTGGCTGGGCATACTTCCTATTCTTTTACAATCAACCGTCAAAGTATTATGCTCCGTCGATTTATATTATCAATTTTATTTATTTCATACGTATTTTACTTCATAACGATCTTATGATACACACAGTACCCGACACAATACAAACTATTTACATACGTTTTTTTAGAAAACTTTACACACATACAAATCCAGAAATACGTACTTTATCTTCACAACACTTACCACATAACCCCCCACGAAGGTTGAAGAGGAGGTGGAACCGCGACTTACTGCCACCTTAAATCCTATTCGTTCTTAATATTTTTTATTTTTTACATTATTTTCCTTTTCTTTTATCATCTCTCTTACCCATTCCATCAAAGTTGTCTTTCAATTCCTTTTTATTTATTTATTTATTTTTTTTTAAATTATTATTATTATAATTATTTTTTTTATTTCATTTTTTTTTTCCCTTGTCCTTATAATTAATATAAATTTTCGTCCCGAGGACCTACCACTGGGTGGCCTTCCTCTCACATGCCATTCACGCCAACGTCTCCATACCTACCAACATAGATGCTGGTTGTTGCCCCCTAGCAACAGTTGCATCTTTATGAATAAAAGCCAAAAAAAAAAAAAAAAAATTTATTTCTTAGTTATATAGATTTTCTTTTTTTCTTTTTTACTTATTCTCTTTTATTTATGTAGACACTTTTATTTATTTTTTTTTCATCATAATGAAATTGTTAATTTTATGTTTTTTCCTGTTAATCTTTTGTTTATCTATTTTTTTAATTGTATAGTTTTTCTCCAATGAAGCACTAATTTTTATTTATTTACCTATCTTTTCATATCTGTGTACTGATATATTATATTTTATTGTTTCCTTTTATTTACTCTGTATGTATTTATTCTTAGGGGACCTCGGTCCCAGAATAATAAAATTTCTTTTCATTTTAATTTTTTTTCATTTCATTTTCATCATCAGTATCTATAATACGTGCATTCTTTATGTTAACTATTCCTTCTGTCAATCAAAATCTTCTTTTTATAGAACATACTTATTGACTCGACTTCTATATTTAAACACGTGATTGAAGGCTATCTGTTATAGATAGGTGGTTTATGCTGTCGTGAATTTTTTTGCAGAACTTTTTATTGCCAACATATATAATATATATAGATTTGTAATTACGGTAAGCAATCTTTCAGACGCTAACACTCTGTGCATGTTGATCCTACATCAAATTTGACTAATCTGTCTGAAATCTCGATATAATGTATAAAAAGCGACTGAAAAGACGATCAGTGGATTTTACGTCATCGAACGAAATTTTATAAGGAATATAAAAAAAATAGAAATTTTTTTTTAATTTTTGAAAAATTTTCAATATAGCATATATTGAAAAAGAGAAAAAAATTTGATTCCGGAAATGTTAGAAGAGAGAAAGAAAGAGAAACACTGGGAGAGAAAAAAGAGAAATCACTTTATCACAAGGTATATGAGGCAGAAAGAAGGAAGATTCTTCTAAAGGAATAAAGAGGGAACCAGCATCCACAAAGAAGAACATTAAAAGGTAAGAAAACTAAAAAAAATAAAAATTACGGAAGAAAAGGAGCCGACACACAGTTCTATGCAAAAATGGAATCAGAAAACAATTCAGAAACCGAAAAGAGACGTAAAAAGGCCGAATAAGACCCCGTCTACAGTCAAGAGAACCAAAATAAACAAACACAAAAAACACAAGAAGACGATCAGCCAACAAAACCAGAACAAATAAAGGAACAGGAAGGATTGGAAGTGTGACTCATACCGACAAACCTCCTCGAAGGCTGCGGCGGTCCCTCAGAGACCTGTTAGCCCTTATTTAAGTAGCTATTACTTAGGGAGTGCCGGCACTGGCCAGTTTCTCCCCTTATCCACATTAAGTTGTTCTTGACCCTCTCGGTATGCCACCACTGCTGGTCATAGGCTGGCAGAGTGAGGTGGTTCGGGGGTCACCCATGCTATCGTGGTCTCCTCTACCTCCATTATGAGGATGTCTAGCAACATTTACATTTTGTATTATTATTATATTTATTTTTTATATATATATATATATATATATATATATATATATATAGTTAGTTATTATAAATCATGCCCGGGCTTTGACTGCAAGGTCACATCGTCTACTACCAGAACACTCTTTTGTCGCTCATATGAGCCCGACTCTACTATGGGAGTCCCATCCGAAGGGCAGCGTGCTTAAATTTTTTTTTACCTCCCAGATAAAACAAACTAAGGGCCTCGGCCGGGTCCTGAGCTCAGTAAGAAAGCACTCATACCACTGAGCTACTGGCGCCCTCACTGTAATTTTATTTATTCCAAGTTGTCATTTTAAGAAGGTTTTTGGCATCTAGCAAACTGGGGGGCCCTTCTGAATTTTTCTAAAACGTAATAACAGGCGTAAAAAAAAGTGTAGTTAGGCTCCATTTGACATTTTCCTCTTAAACAAGTTCATTGCAATCGTTTCTGGGTTGGAGTATTCACAACAGACAGAAGCGAACCCAGACATCTTCGCAAATATGGTCAATTCAGAAAACGAAATGAAACATAAAATGTCTTTGAAACATCTATCTCAATTTTTTGGTATTACACGAGGTACTCACGAGAATTGATGTGTAAACATCTGCTTTAGTTTCAAAAGTTTGCTTTCGTGCACTAATTTTAATAAAAATTTGTTTTATAATGATACTTCAATAAGAAAAGTAATATGAGGAATTAAAGTTTCAAACTTATTGTTCTTCAATTTCTTTTATACATGAAATTATAGGTTTGTGATATATACAACTGTGATTGTAGTGTCTCTAAATACCGCGAGAATACAGCGTCGATTGATGTTCATTCGTATTCATTTGTAGATTAAGTTTGTCATTTAAAAATGAAATAAGCTGTTCGGTATCTACTGAAATGGGTAAAACAATATATTATTTGTTGCGACACTATGACAACAAATATAATAATATGATCGATATTTTCAGGAGTTATTATTATATATTAATAACAATATTATATAATATCATATAATAATATATTGGAATATTATATAGTATATTTTTATATACATTAATAATAGTAATATTGATATTTCAGTTAAATTCACTACAACGGTAAATATGATCAGAAATCAACTTTTGATGGTGGAATATCTGTCTTACTACTTTTAATAAACATTTACCTATTTCAATTTTCTAGCCAATTTTAATTAATAGCAAGATGTATTATAATTGTTATGATATTCAATAAAATAAAAACACGGCAAAAAATATATTAATTAAATATATAAAAGATAAAAAATGTATTAAAGTTACCAACTTTTATTCAATTTTTGATTTTGATATAACACAATTTTTAGACCTTCGAGAAAAATGTTGCATAACAATTTTTCTCATTCAATTATGATACTTGTCAAAGATAAATATTTTACTTCAATTAAAAATGAAGTAATTTACTAAAATAATAAATATACATTTAAAATATTAAAATAAAAACATATGAGGGTTATGTTGACCCGAGGTGACTACAAGTGTAACAAAAACCCAGGTGACTGCTCGAGGGTAAAGCTATCGAAGCATCTTGAGTGCGCGCTGCGCGCACAACCGTCCGACACACATACTTACGCAGCATTCACATCAACGAGACTTACACTTTGACGGTCTGCTGTAAACACACTATTGTTGTGTTACGAATTGACGTTCGGACAATAAGTACGTATTTTCATTCTGACTTCAGTGATTTGTCCTCTTCTGTTAAGTACAGTTGTGTGTTTCTCCTCACACTGAACTTTTGACAAGTTCTCTTTGAATTTGTCGGCTCAACAAGTTTGTACTGTTGGAAAATAATGAATAAGCATTTACTCACTAGCAGTGTACATTATTTATTTAGTTTCAAATTGACTTACCCAAACTCAGCGGGTGGGCGAAATCTGTGACATTATGTTGAAAATTTAATTAAGAGAGTTTAAACACTAAGATAAATTCATAGCTACCTCACAAATCAGTGTCGGTATAACTACTACTTTTGATGTTTATATCGACTGTTCCGTTTTTTTATTGACAAGTTTTACTTCCCCATTTATAACAAAAATAAGGGAGGTTATGTAATCAGTTAGAAATTCGATGTTGAGTTTTTAACGGAATTTCATGTTTCCTGATTCTTGATTAGAAAATTGAAAAAAAAAACATCTGTCTGTGAACACGATAACTCTTGATAGAATGAATGTATATTAGTACTACCCATCCAATCCAAAACCTCTTGCAAAATGTACTTGGACCGAATTTTTTTTTTTTTTTATATTTAAAAATCGGTATTCACAAGTGTATAAATAATATATACAACAAGCAAATTTGCTGAAAGAGTAAAATATGGCATTGACAAAATGTCAAGAGGGAATAAATCACCCAGTGGTGACACTCCCCACGTACTGAGTTGCACTTATTTAAAACTTACTGCCACTGCTGGCACTAAGGAGGTCTCTAGGTCACTGGCACTTGAGGCGTCGTTGGGGAAGTGTAGCCGAATGGGGGGCATGGACTAGAGGATTACAGTGAGAACTCAGGGAGGAAAATAACTTTTTGTAACTGGATTTAGCTACTTTGAATGCTGAGGTCAGTATGAAGGGTGTTGTTGGAAAGATAGTAAGGAGCATTGGCTATTGTACGAAGGATTTTGGATTGAAGGGATTGGATGCGCTATGGCAGAACCTCAGAGTTCATATCCGTAAGTCCACATAGGTTTCAGTACTGAGTTATAAACAAGTAGTTTTGTTTTCAAAGTTAGTGGTTAGTAGTCTTAGTAACAGTTTTATCGCGTCTATTCATTTCTTGTCATTTCAGTCTCGTGTGAGTATTCCAAGTTAGTCGTTTGTCGAGTATGAAGCCTAGATAGCGGACTTCGTTTTTTAAAGAGATATGATTCTTGTTAAAATACACGGGAGGGGAGGTACCCAAAGTAACATGCTCTTAATTTTCTGCCGATTTCGGCAGTCTCGATTCCGCCGCACGAACAGTTTGAGCTGTCCTTCCTGTGAAAAAAGAACAGCTTGGAGTTAAAATCACCATGACCTCATACTATTTGGGACGTCAGTGATTTGGCTGTACCCATGTTGGGTCAAGGAGTACCCGGACGTCCAGGAAGTATGCGTACGTTGTTCGGCCATCAGAGCATCGTGACCAACGTTGTTGCCATTTTTCCACTATCCAGTTATGGACGATGTCCTTGCAGCGCTCTGGTCTGGATTGTCCGCGCATCTCTTCCTCCAGGGCTAGGGGTAAAGGCTCATTAATATCTGCTCCTAAGGGCATGTTGCGCCTGCAGAAGTACGAAGCGACAGCATCATCCAAAATCGAGTCTTGGGGGGGGCTCCCGCTGATACTTGTAGCGTATTAATAAGTGTCGTCCTCATGAAGTTTTGAATTCACATATGAAAGTGTCGATACATTTATTATTCCTATATCAATGCTGGAGTGTTTTTACTTTCTTATACCTATTGTATAGGGATGTATTGTATCCGTGCGAAAAGCCGAGATCGAGTTTTCAAAGGATTTTCACGTATCAAGTTCCCTGTATATATTTTGACTAATTTCGAGATTATGTCTATCTATGCCTGTATGTCTGTGTGAGTTTGTGTATATATATATATACAAAATGAAACTTGAAATCTGGAAATGAGAGTCACATGTGCAAACTTAGATCTAATTAGATTTCGGCTGGAATCGGATGAAAGTTGAGACCACTTTACTCCGGGGCCTAAGTATATTTTACAAGATACCACATATATTTATGACCTAATCAAAAATATTTCCAAATAAATGTTGTAGAGAAAATTTAAAGACACATTTTATATGAAATACTACTTTTTGCAGAACGTCCGGTTTCTGAGATACATACCAAAAACCATCCTGAAATGTAATTTTGAAACACATATTTTAGACATTTCCTTGATTAACCCAAAAACTGTTAGACCTATCGAAAAAATGCTTCTAACCAAAAATGTTCCTTATTAAATTTCCAATCGCTAGTTAGTCATCAGATTTGAGATAGAACCATTAAGACTAACGTTATAGCGCCTCATAGAATGTATAATAAATTTCCATTTTGGGAAGGGGGAAAGGAAGAAGGGTCTGTAAGCATAGTTTGTATTGGAGAGTCCTGTAATAGTCATATCGCAAATTTATTTTATATTTATATATTTATATATATATTTATAGGTTAGGTTAGGTTAGGTTTTATGACTCATGCCCGGGCTTTAACTACGAGGTCATATCCCCTACTACCAGAGCGCTCTTTCGTCACTCTGGTGGACATGAGCCCGACTCTACTGTGGGAGTCCTAAATTTTGCCTACCCTAAATTTATTATTCATCTAGGGTAGGGGTCTTTAACGAGTACCTGACATCGTACAGGCTCGGGACCATCGCTTAACGCCCCATCCGAAGGACGGCATGCTTAAGATTTTTTTACCTCCCAGATAAAATAAACGAAGGGCCTCGGTCGGGCTACGAACCCACAACCTTGAGCTCAGAAGTCAAGCACGCATACCATTGAGCTACCGGCGCCCTCTATATATATTTATATAAATATAAAATAAATTTATATATATATATATATTCTCATACTCTCAGCGTCATCATTATATATATATATATATATATATATATATATATATTCTCCCCAATATATTAGTAATAAAAATATGGAAGTGTATTTATTACCAAAATAGTGAAATTATCCTAAATTGTGTGTTGTCATTTATGTATTTATCTGAGGTTGGTTCGGTCATCTTCCATTGCCTTCCAGAGTCAGGAAATAAAAAAACCATAGCGAACTGTATTTCTTTTGCGACCAGTCGCCATGTCCGGAGCTAGTGGCGTTTTAACCTGAGGCACTCAAGCAATCCTTCCGTGACTTCCTTCAAATCCTCACTATTCCATTTCCTCTTCCTCAATCCACTCCCCTCTGATTAGTTCTTCATCTTTCTCCCTCTTATTTTTCCATTCGTCAACATAAATTATCTAATTAGAGTCAAAATCGTCTATCACGACCTATAGGGAATAGGAAACTCTGGTCGTTATAATCACACTTTTTCTTTTTCCAATCGCATCAATAACAAATGAAAGGTCAAAACAAGAATGGAATTATAGTTTAAAAAACTTCCAGCCCTCAAATGATGTTCGCTTTTTCTACAAGTCAAAGATTTTATTTTACACGTCATGTTGACACTTCTAGAAAACACAAACAACTGAGGGTAATTAAAAATAAAGTTAAAAAGCCCCGCCAAGTCATTTATGATTCTATGAACGGAATTCATAGGTCTCCAAACACATTTGTATCCAATTATCTCTAATTTGATGTTTTGTTTACATTCTCTCCGTCGTTATAGACGACTTTTAATTATCCAAGTTGTCTAAACTAGCGTTACTACAGCCGATGTCGTCGTTATATCCACTGTCGTGATAAGGGATATTTTACCTGTGACTTGTAATGGCGAACTAAACCTTTTCTCGAGATTTCGTCGTTATACCCGACGTCGTTATACAAAGTACTTTTTTTTATTATTTATTTTTATTATATTTTATTTTCCCATATTTTTTAAATTATTCCATCATAATAAATATTATTCCTATTTTTTTCAGTTGTTAATTTATATATTTTTGTCATTCATTCATTTATTTTTATTTTATCTTATTTTATTATTACTATTTCTATCTTTCTTCTGCATTCTCTTCACACTTTTTCTATCTAGCCCCTACTTTTTAAAATTAATTTTATTTCAAGCCATGTCTGGGCATCCTTCCTTCTTTTTTAAATCCATCATTGTTCTATCCTCTGTCCATTTTTATTAATTTATTTTATTTTATTTTGTTCACATTTATAAAGATTCTTCTTTACATACTTTCTTCTATTTATTTAGATACTTTTTTCTCTCTTTTTGTTCATAATTAAGCTGTTAAGTTTATGTTTTTCATGTTAATTATTTATTTATCTATATGTACTCACAATTGACTAGTTTTTCCATAGTAGAACTAATTTATTTATTTTTGTATTTATTTCTTTGTATGGCATACTGATACCTTATTTCATTGTTTCCTTTTCTTTTTGACTTTGTATGTATTTATTGTTAGAGGACCTTGGTCCAAGAATAATAAAATTTCTTTCCATATGTGATAGTAAGATGTTGTGAAACGAAATTTCTCATAAGAATAAAAGACATTGTCTTCCCACTGTTTTATTTTAGACCAGAACAGGTTTTCGACGCAACAGCGTTGTCATCAGTGGTTCATCTATGATTTAATAATATAATATACAAATAATGAAAAGTATAAATAACTCTTAAAGCATGATTTTTTTATCTTGCTACTCTGTACCCTGATGCTTTAAGAGTTATTTATATTTTTCATTATTTGTATATTTTATTTTTATTTCTATGTGGAATATTTCTTTTCATTTCATTTCATTTCTAGCAATGCATTGCATGGACTCAGATCCCATGCTTGCGAAGGAAGTATCCATCAAACCTGAGTAAATACTGTTATGGTTTATGAGAGAGGAAGGGAGTTGGCTGTGTACAGAAGTGGAAGGTGAGACTGCCAAAGGATGGTATTTATGTGTTGTCTGAGTAGGAGAAGGTAGGTAGATATTTCATGGTATGAGTCTGTCCTTATTGATCTTGCCTGACACGGGAGCACCCTATCTCTCACTCACTGACAGACTCAGTGTTAACCACCAATAGAGTAGCTGCTAGGGCTCAGCATCGATAGCCGATGGTTGAAAAACATCGATGGTCCACGCTCCATCTTCAATGGTTATTAAGCGATGTTTATTTGTATAATTACTCTTCTGGTTACTAATTACCTAAATAATCATGTCCCTTTGCGCTAATAACTAATAGTTGACTTACGAATACGAACGATTACGAACGAAAGATTCAATAATAATGATAATTAGAGTCGACAGTATCTTTTCAATGTAGAAGGAAATCGAGGTTCTGTCGTGTAAAAGAAAATGCAAAATTTGGCACGTTTCGAAAGCTATTTATTTTCTTCTTCAGGGCCTACAGAATATAAACAAACAAATTAGACATTAAGGACAATGATATAAACAGATACTTGAAATAGAGATGGAAACAATTTTAACATAAATGAAATAGAGAAAAATAATAATAATAATAAATAAATAATAAAAATAAATACAACTTTTGAAAGTAGTAATAAAATAACCTAATATAATAATATAATCTTCGGTTATTTTATTACTACTTTCGAAAGTTGTATTTATTTTTATTATTTATTTATTATTATTATTTTTCTCTCTTTCATTTATGTTAAAATTGTTTCCAACTCTTTTTCAAATTATTATAAAGTATTTGTTTATATCATTGTCCATAATGTCTAATTTGTTTGTTTATATTCTGTAGGCCCTGAAGAAGAAAATAAATAGTTTTCGAAACGTTGGCCAAAATTTGCATTTTCTTTTACACGACAGAACCTCGATTTCCTTCTACATAGATCCTAAATCCTTATACTCAAATTTTTGAGTTAGCCTCTCCCCTGAACCCTCCACTCCGGCCGATTTCCCTGAAATTTGACAGGTATTGTCCTCAAGGAGTTTCGACAACATTTATTACATCGGCAGTTATAGGGTTTTTTAAGTTGAGCCCTCTCAGATCATTCCCTTCGCTTAGACTGATTCCGCTGAAAATTAATAAGTTTTACAATTGTGTGTCGATATATTCATTCTAACGGCAGTTATTAAAGTTGTTGTGTTAAGCCTCCTCTCAAGTCCCTTCTTCCCTTTGATCGATTTGGCTGAAAATCAATATCATCTGTGATCAATAAGAAAAACACAAAACTAAATATATGTTTGCCATCTGTTTCAGAGGATCTTCTAAACAAATGTGTTACTTCTATTTCACCAATTCAAAAAAAAAACATTTTATTTTAAAGAACTGTGTATATTCCTTCACAGAGGGCGCCGGAAGCCACAGATATAGCGTGCTTGTGTTTGAAACCCGACCGAAGAAAAAAATCTAGAGCACGCCGTCCTTCGGATGGTCCCGAGCTTATACGATGTCAGGAACTCGAACCTTATTGACGCAGATAATAACTCCATTGTGGTTACGAAAGAATTATTACACTTATGACCGCTTCCTCAATGACCAACTCTGATGAAATTTTGGAGGAGTAGAACCCGGAAAGGAGGATATCTATGAAAAACGTTTCCAGTTTGCATATCCCATCTTTGATGAGAAGAAACATTTTAATGACCTTGATTCCATTCCAACACTTTTGAAAAAATTTGAGTGAGCCTGAAATTATCTCAGAATCTCTATTGACCGATTTAGACTATGCCCATTTATCATGGATAGAGCCCGGATTTCGTGCAGTCAAAAAATTAAAAAACGTGCAGAAAAAGGCCAATACGTGCAAAAATGTACAATAAAAAATTATAATCCTGCCGTTAACTGTTTTTCCACGAAAAAAAAAAATCGAATATGAATTGTAAATTAAATAACACTTTTTTCAGCATAAAATTGGTAGGGTTCAGAAGAAAATCTATAAAATAAAGAGCCTAAAAGAATTGTAGAGCACGGGCAAAGAACAAGGTTTGTCACCAGATATTGAAATTGAGAAAACTGAAATTTAATGTTTGAAAGTCCGTATCTATCAACTCCCCGCAAGTCATATTTTCAGCTTCTGTTTTCTTAGTGACAAACCGCCTTTTTGAAGCCCATAACGATGGTGAATCGTGAAATATGTTTAATATACTATACTCTAGTGGCGATCTCTCACATTCGAGAAAAAAGTGACAAACCTGGTTCTTTCCCCGTGCTCTTCAATTAATTTATTTATACAATTTATAAAAAATAATTATTGAAAACACAAGTTTTTTTAAATTTTCTTTCACACCCAATTACTTTCTCACATGACGTGCAGAACGCAGTCTTTCCATCGAACTTAGTTCACGGTAATTAATAATCCAACTTTTTACTTTGGAAGAATAACTCGATCCTACTTAGGCATGATTGTTTTCCTTTTTAGAACCAAGGAGCTAAAATGTAACAATAAAGATGGAGTAAGACACACTCAGTTTAGCACAAAGTGGAAGGAAGCGGAAATGATGGGGTTTATTGCCTTTCCACAAATTTAAAAACAGAGAGTCAAACTTGAAAATCGTAGTAAGAACTTCCTAGAAAAGCGGACCTTACTCAGTGCGTTCAAAACAGCCAAGTAATTTTTCTCGAAACTTTCCTTTATAAATTAGTATGTATGTATACATTTTCAAACTAACTTACAAATAAATTTTCTAATTTCGATAAAATATGCAATTTTGTGCAGTAAAAACCTAAAATGTACAATTTCGTGCAAAATAAAATTTATGCATATTAATCAGGATGCCTTAATTCGTAAAAATAAATTGTTATTTGATGATTTCAAGCGAAAAAAAAAAATGCAATTGCTCAGGAAACCGGGCTTTAATCATGGAGAATATCAATTTTTTTTATTAAGTACAATATAAATGAAATAATTGTCTTAAAAATTGAAATTCGTTTGAGAACCCCCAAAAAAAATTTTTCCACTTCCTAAACGCATAAAAATGTAAATCCCCTCCATTGATCATTTAAGAAACCACTTATTCAATGAAACCCAATTTACGTCTTCCGTTTTTCACAATGAGCTTTGAGACCATGTCGGTAGTACACAATGTTATTATCTATGTCCAATCCTAAGTGGTTCATACATGGATTTATTCAATTATAAAAGTGTGGGATCGTCCCCACTGGGATGTTGGAGTTATGAATGGAGGCATCATGTGACGAGACAATGAGTAGGACAGTTAATTAAATCCCTTTCATTACGATGTACTCTTCCATGATGAAAGCTCGTAACTTTTTATTGTCTTTGCAATTTCAACATTTTTAATGAACTCCGATATTTGAGTGTCTGAGGAGCCGAAAACAAGTAGTTTTCGTTTATAAATAAAACAAACATAGCGTTTGACGTGAGAACGTCTATTCGCTCGTTAAGCACAGTGATAGCCGTTCAAACTTTCTTGTGTTAAAAAAATACCGTCAGATTTCAATCGATAATAACTGCGAGACTAATAATGCAATAACAACGGTTGAGGTCACAATGGATAGAATATGTCTGTACGTGTTTGTTTTGCCTGTGACGTTATCGGGCTAGTGTGGGCGCCGGCGGATGATTGTTGCGAATTAGCGTTGTGTAAAATTATAAATTAGTGTAGCGTGATAACGCGTTTAGATAGGACGTTGATTCGGGTGTCATTGTAAAGAACTTGAGAAGCACTACTAGGAGTCAAAGTGAAACAATAAAAATATTCGCCGAAATATATGTAAAAATCGGTATTAAATTGAAAGTTGCAAAAAAATTAAAGATGTCGTCTCATATGAATCGTAAATATGCGCGGAATTATGGCTGGGTTTCGAATCCGTGATCTTGAGCTCATTTGTTTGCTCTCTACAATCATCGAAAACAGAATTTTGCAAGCTTACATTTATTCTTTTTTACTTCCCCAGCTATATTCAGTAAGTATAGGGGACCGACCTCCATTCCAAAAATGAAATAAAGTCTGTCTGTAAACACGATAACTCCCGATAGAATGAATGTAGCGACACGAAACATCGAAAAACATCTTCACATTCGACCGCACTTGTCGAGCTTTTTTCGGTCTTGGCTAGTTTTACTGATAGCAATATTTATCATTTCTAAAACTTTGTTGACTTTATTCCATTCTTATAGCAAAATTTAATGCGAATTTTCTGATCAATTTTGTAAACAAATAAATAATCCCCGATCGTACCAAAACACATGTAACCTCTTTGACAGCTGACAGCGACTAAACATACGGTTTGGCTAACAATGTCGATTACTTTCGATTACTGTTTACCAACAACAACGAAAAAATTACGGACTAATACAACCGGCGAAATTACAAAATTCCCGTTACTTTCTGAACACACCTATATATATATATATATATTTTTTTTTTTGTCTGAACAAGAAAACACAAGACAATGTTGTTAGTTCATATGTAAACATAGAGACAGACAGCTTGGCATCGAGAAGAAAAATATTCTACATGTGGGTCAGGTAAATATATACCTAGATGTTCTTGCCTTAGTTTATTTTATCTGGAAAGTAAAATAAACTTAAGCACGCCGTCCTTCGGATGGGACGTTAAGCGATGGTCCCGAGCCTTTACGATGTCAGATACTCGTTAAAGACCCCTGGCCCTAGATGAATAAAAATTTAGGGTAGGCAAAATTTAGGACTCTCGCAGTAGAGTCGGGCACATGTTCACCAGAGTGATGAAAGAGCGCTCTGGTAGTAGGCGATATGACCTCGTAGTTAAAGCCCGGGCATGACTCATAAAACCTAACCTAACCTATAAATCTATAATTTGGTCTGTCCTTATGTTTGTAACAAGTGGGCGCCACAAGTACTCAACTAATTTTGATGAAGCTTCATATGCAGCATCCTCATAAGCCCAACTGTATCTGAGACAATATGGTGGATCAAAATCTAAAATATTTGATAGGGAGGGGGGAGGGGGAAAAAAATAAAAGGAATGCTGGATCTTTAAATATTGAAAAAGGGATTTTCTTAAAATTTAACAAATAGCATCTTTAAAAGTCCGAAAAATGTAGACCTTGTGGTATCTCCCAATTTGGAACGATAAAGGAGTCGTGAACGAAGAGGAGGTAAAAACCATAAAGTACCTCTTAAACAGTTGCCATTTCGAGGATAATATATAAAAATGTAGCACATCAGAGGTTTCGAGTTTGGAACTGAAATTTGAGTAATCTTCTTTGTCGATGAATCACCATTAATGTATTTCCGCAGTAAGTAATAATCAATTAAGTTTCGGCTCTCCCTCAAAAACCGACGTTTGGAATATCCGTAGTTTATTAAAATAGGGGTTTCTGAACCCTGAAACTGAATTTTGTATCGATACATTCATTACATCGACTGTTATTGTTTTGAGTTGAGACCCTCTAAATTAATGGGTGTCGTCATTATGAAATTTTGAATTTAATATGGAATTTCGTGTGGAAACATTCATCCTTTTTGCAAATTTGATTGAAAATCAATAGGTAGATGTCATTCTTATGGTGTTCTGGATATTCATATTTAACTAAAATGCCATGTTGTTGCATTCATTCTCTCGGGCGTTATCGTGTTCACAGACAAATACACAGATAGACAGCAATTTTGACGTGAAAAAGTCTTTTCGCTCGTTAAGCAGTGATAGCCGGTCAAACTTTCTTGTGATACAAAATACCGTTAAATTTCAATCGCTAATAACTACGAGACTAATAATGCGATAACAACAGTTGAGGTCACAATGGATAGAGCATGGCTGTACGTGTTTGTTGTGCAGTGTTTGTTTTGCCTGTGACGTTATCGGGCTAGTGTGAGCGCCGGATGATTGTTGCGAATTATGCTGTGTAAAATTAGAAATTAGTGTAGCGTGGTAACGCGTTTAGATAGGACGTTGATTCGGGTGTCATTGTAAAGAGCTTGAGGAGCACTACTAAGACCCAAAGTGAAACAATAAAAATATTTGCCGAAATATATGTAAAAATCTGTATTAAATGAAAATTGCAAAAAAATTAAAGATATCGTCTCATATGAATCGTAAATATGCGCGGAATTATAGAAAACGCAAATCGGAGGAAAGCTCGCATCAAAAGGAATTTAAAAAACCTAAAAAGTCTAGTGCCGAGCAAATGTAAGAGCTACGGCAGCATCGAAAAGGAAATGAAGAACATTAAGGCGTAGTCAATACAGTGTGAGGTGTACGTGTGTTACTTTAGCAACCACAGACCCTTGCTACATGCAATAAACTTGTGATTTATCTATTCTGTAACCATACTACTCTGTATAACCATTGCATTAAAGAGATTGATAATTAAATTACATATTAATACGAAACAATTGTTATGATTTTATCCCGACGTTTTCACGGAAAATCTACGGCGTGGACCTTGACTACGCCTTAATGTTTTATAGTTCATTTTTGGAATCAAGGAGTCGGAAAACAAGACATTCCGATAAAAATCTGATTGATTACATAACTTCCGCATTACTTCGAAAAGCAGAGGAAGTAAAATAATTTTCGGAAAGTTAATTAAACTAATTTCTCCAGGAGAATAATTTCAAAACGGGGTCGCTAGAGGTCACACAAAGGGTAGCATGATGGCTTATTGTGCCCGAAATGGCTAGTTAAAAACTCGGTCGAGGCTTTTTGTTTTTTTCAATCTGGAATGTCAAAACGCTTTGAGCCCGCCATCCTTCGGAGAGGATGTTTAGATGTGGTCCCGAGCCAGTGCGATGTCAGTCAAAATATTAATGATCCATATACTACGTAACTAAACATAATTAGGCAACATTTAGGACTCCCACTGTAGAATCTGACTTCGGTAAAGGCGATATGATGACAGTAGTCAAATCAAGAATACGAAATATAGGAAAAGTTATGAAATCGGACAGAAATTCGATAGGAATTTCATGTTTTCTGGAATGAAACACGATAACTCCCGGTATAATGAATGTATCGACACAAAATTGTATATGTGTGTCCAGAAATCCATAAGGAAGACACCTATTGATTTTCAGCCAAATCGTCAAAAGAGATCAGAGGTGTAGGGCTCGACTCAAAAACCTTATTAACAATGTAATGAATATATTGATATTCAATAATGTGAGAATTTAGAAGCCCCTATGTAAATCATTTATTGATTTTTTGCGCAAATGGTCGAATGGTTTGGAGGGAGAACAAAAAGTTAATTGATTGATTCGTGCTGGAGAAGTTCATTGTCGGTGATTCAACGATGCCTTTTTTTTTTAGTGCAATTTGTTAAAGAGAGGCAGTATCTACTTTTTTTTAGGAGAGGGAGAGATATCTCCAGAAAGGAATTGATTTTCAACAGTAATTTTGCAGCCTGCTAATCAACGATAACTGAAGGGAAAAGTGCTACGAACATTGTACCAAGAAAAACAACTTAACGGAATTACTATAAAATTTGTGGATTATAATCTTTATGCAGAAGAAATATAATAAAATTCGCATATTTATTTAGAGAAATGTATTCTGGGCGTCCTAATACATAAATGACTATATGTGTGCCATCTAGCGAGCAAAGAATCAACTTGAACGTTTCCAATGAGATATTTTATAGTCACTTATAAGATTCCTGTAACAGATTACTGTTGTTGGTTGTAAATCTCTGTGAGAAATAAAAACTTCATAGTGGTTTTCTTAAACTAGAGCGTACATTATTTTTATATAACTAAGTTAAATTGATGGCATATTTTAAATCAAATACATAATATTTAAATACATATTATTATGTTATTCATCATGATATAAAGGAGCATAGGGGAAGTTATGTAATCAGTTAGAAACTCGATATTGAGTTTCCACCGGATTCCATTGTTTTCCGACCCTTTGATCCCAAAATTGATAACAATACTTTTCTGTCTGTGAACACGATAACTCCCTATAGGAAGAATGTATCGATGCAACATTTTATATGTATATCTGGAATATACATACATATAACATGGACGACACTTATTGATTTTCAGTCAAATCGACCAAAGGAAAAAGGCAGGTTTAGGGAGAGGCTTGATATAAAACAAAAAAACTTTAATAACTGTAATTGTAATGTGTATAACAAGGAAGTTGATAGGTAAATTCAAAACCCCTTAAGGATGACACCTATTAATTGTCAGTGGAATTTATGTATCGACTCAAAATAAAGTATGAGGAATCAGAAGCCCTTATATAAGTCAATTACCTATTTTTAGTCCAAACGGTCGATTGGTTTTGGAGAAAGAGCAAAAAATTAATTGATTAATTCATGCTGGGGAAGTGCATTGCCAGTGATTCACCATCGACGTTTTCTATTTTTATATTATTATTTTAATTTTTATATTTATGTAGATCAATTTTAGGATTTGGGGGTAGATCAGTGCGTAGAAACGGTATCACGCCTTCAATTAATTTGAACTGCTTAGACTTATAAATAAAATTCGAAAGTTTAAAAGATAAACTACATTTTGAAGTAATCCTTTTATTCTTGTACACTAAGTTAATGTATAATTGAAGCAACGAAAGAATAAATATGAGTATAAAATGGAAATATTTTAACACTTTTAATAGAGAATATTTGAATATTAAATGGGACAATATACGAAATGTATCTGGGATTTAAATGTAAGGGGTGACAATAATCAGAGAGGTCGGGGCCCCCTGGTCTGCGGGTTAGATGCGCGCGCAATTTTCTCCAGTTAAAGGGGGGGAAAGTAAAGAGAAAAAAATAATATGATATTCTATATTTTTTGAAATGTTCAAGGAATATAATATTTATAATCATTTGTAAAAATAAAAATTTTAAATTAAATTAAAATAAATAAATGAAATTTCTTCACAATTGTAATTAGTTTTTATTCTGTAGGCTCTATTAGCCAGTGAAAATAGGGAAATATAAAAAATAAAAAATAATAATCCTAAAAAAATTGCAAATATTCATTCAAGGGAAAAATTCATATTAAATTTTGTATAAATTATGAAAAAAGTTGATATCAGTTTGTGTAGAATAATGAAAATAATATATATATTTTTTTTGTTTTAGCCATTTTGGTTTCTGTTTTGAGGGCAGAGTAGGTTCCGAAAATTGAAGGAGTTTGTAGACTTAAATAATCCTGGCAATCGATGCTGTGTATTAAGGAAACAAATGTGTATACCTAAATGAAGAAATATAAGTCCATGAATTCTGGAAATGCAGAAAAAATGTCCCAGATCAAATATTATGCAGAATAAACCAAATTGAGAATAAACCAAAACTTTAAATTATGAATTGTTTTTTAATTAATTATTTTCCACTTGTTACTGTTATATTATTATTAGATTTTTTCAATATTTTTTTTTGGTTTTAGGATTTTTTGATTAATTTTTTTTTTAAATAATAAAAATTATTTTTAATGTTGTTATTACCTTATACATAGCGGTGACGGGCATGTCGGGACTATCCATGCCGCTCGAGGAGAGACGGGTGTAGCATGGTGACACACACTCGCGCACACACACACACACACTTCCCTTTCCACTGGTTGCCACTCTCTGGGGCTCCTAAAACCCTGGGCTCCACTCCCCTCCTACGGTCCCTCCTTCCCCTCACTAGGGTACAGTTCCCCCACCAAGGAGGGGAAGGGGGCCCTGACACGGAAACCCAATTACTCCGCCCCCCCACCCCTCCCCCCCTTCCCACAATACAATCCTCTTCAACCCTCCTCCCTCCGAGACACGTGGTTCTACCCCCACAGTATCAGTCAAGTTTCCTTCTGTCAAGAAGGATTGATACGTTTGTAATCTGATATAGACTGTGTACCAATAAGTCAAATTTTACAAGTTAGAGGTGGAGAGGGGCAAAATAAGTAATAAAATTAATTATACATCACTATAGTAATAAAATGAATTGTACATTAAATTTTATTGTACTATCTCACCTAAAAATGTTATCTATTACCCTTTAAATATTTAATCTTATCAATTTTCTTGAAAAATGTGGCGCATCGAACTATACAGATTATCGAGCCACTTGTAATTTGCCGTACGTAACTCGTAGAAATTAGCAGACTTTTTCCATCAGAAATTTTATTTTCAACAACTTTGGTCATGTGTCATTATTTTGTATCTATAGTAGTATACGAGGAAATAGCCAAAAAATACGAAATAGACCCTCTCACGGTTGGAAACTGGCTGATATGGGAGGCCTAGGGACCTAAGCATCCACTCAAATCTACTGTGGGGGTCCTAAATTTTGTCAATCAGGTTTAGTTATTTAAGATAGGGTACCTCTGCGATATGACAATGACTCATGGGCCATAACAGACGAGGAGAAAGCAGAGCGCTTCGCCTCCCATCTCACACAAACCTTCACACCTCATCCAGACATGCATGATTTAACACATGAAACACATGTCTCACAAACACTACATATCCCATTACCCCTTTCACTCCCTCCCAAATCATTCACACCTTCTGAAGTCGCATTTGAAATTCAACACCTCCCCAAAAAGAAGTCCCCAGGGTATGACCTCATTACGGCTGAAGTTCTCAAGGAATTACCTCGGAAAGCTGTCGTGTTCCTGACAACCCTGTTTAACTGCATACTACGCACAACACGCTTTCCAATTCAATGGAAACTCTCACACATTCTTATGATACTAAAATCAAAGAAGCCAGAACACTCTCCTTCCTCCTACCGACCTATCAGTCTTCTTCCACTATGTTCTAAACTCTTCGAAAAATTACTATACAAAAGGCTCATAACTATTCTTTCAAGTCAGCAAACACTTCCTCATCATCAGTTTGGCTTCCGCTCAGAACACTCCACAATACACCAGTTACACAGGGTTGTGGATTACGTGGCGTCTGCCCTAGAAAGAAAGTTTTATGCAACGGGGGCGTTCCTTGATGTAAGTCAGGCTTTTGACCGAGTTTGGCACGCGGGACTTCTTTATAAATTGAGACCGTTGCTTCCTCACACATATTATTTAATCATTCATTCATATCTAACAAACAGATACTTCGCCGTCCGTCAGGGCTCTGCTATCTACTCAATAAGACCCATATTGGCGGGTGTACCGCAGGGTTCTGTCTTAGCTCCTTTATTATATACAATATACACATCTGACATGCCCACCTCCATCCACACAATGACAGCTACATACGCCGATTACACCGCCATCTTAGCTGCTGCTGACCTTCACATACACGCCTCATTCCATCTCACACAAATTGAAAACTGGTGCAACACATGGAAAATCAAACTAAATACAGAAAAATCACAGCACATCACATTTACACTTCAAACATGCCCCCCCGTTTTCATCTACGACAAGCCCCTCCCTCAAACTAATACTGTACGATACCTAGGACTGACATTGGATCGAAGACTGACATGGAATCCTCACACACGTCTCACACGAAACACGCTGAACCGTCGACTCAAAATACTCTACGGACTTCTAAATAGACGATCAAAATTAGACATGACACAAAAACGGAACTGTTATACTTCCTTACTTAGACCATTATGGACATACGGATCACAGATATACGGTTCAGCAAAAACATCCAACATCAAACAAATTCAGGCATTTCAGTCAAAAACCCTCAGACTGATAACACAATGCCCCCCATACATAAACAACAGAACACTTCATAACGATCTTATGATACACACAGTACCCGACACAATACAAACTATTTACATACGTTTTTTAGAAAACTTTACACACATACAAACCCAGAAATACGTACTTTATCTTCACAACACTTACCACAAAACACCCCACGAAGGTTAAAGAGAAGATGGAACCGCGACTTACTGCCACCTTAATTCCTATTCGTTCTTAATATTTTTTATTTTTTACATTATTTTCCTTTTCTTTTATCATCTCTCTTACCCATTCCATCAAAGTTGTCTTTCAATTCCTTTTTATTTATTTATTATTATTTTTTCAAATTATTATTATTATTTTTTTTTTTTTTATTTTATTTTTTTCCCTTGTCCTTATAATTAATATAAATTTTCGTCCCGAGGACCTACCACTGGGTGGCCTTCCTCTCACATGCCATTCACGCCAACGTCTCCATACCTACCAACATAGATGCTGGTTGTTGCCCCCTAGCAACAGTTGCATCTTTATGAATAAAAGCAAAAAAAAAAAAAAAAAAAAAAATAGGGTAATTGACATCGCACAGGGTCGGGAATATCCTCAACGTCCTATGCGAAGAACAGCGAGCTCAAGGACTTCGGCTGGGTTTTGAACTTGCGATCTTGAACTCAATAGGCTAGCATACTACCTGTAAGCTACCGGCGCCCTCTCTAGTGAATAGGCACCCAAACAAGGAAAATTGGTATTTTCCACAAAAAATATTTTTTTTGCCTTTTATTTAAAAGACATTGTAAAGATAAAACTGTTCCTTGGGAGCAACAACCAGCATCTTGATAGATAGATTGATATGTTGGCGTGAATGGCGTGTGAGAGAAGGCAACCCAGTGGTAGGTCCTCGGGACGAAAATTTATCTTAATTATTAAGACAAAAAAAAATTAAAATAATAACAATTTTTTTTTTTTTTTTTGGTCTTATATAATGTTGGTCGCAACTGTTGTCATTACGCAACAACCAGCTACCAAAAAGACTTGATGGATAGTTGATGTCTTCATTGGCGTGGGAGAGGAAGGCCAGCGGTAACTCCTCAGGGCGAAATTTAAAAACAATGAATATTATGATTATTATTAATGAATATTATGGGGATATTATGTTTTAGTTTCCAGAAGTGGGGGGTTGCAATTTGGAATTATAGTAAGTCACGGTTACATCCCCTCTTCAATCTCCTGGGAGGATTGTGTGGCAAGTGTGGTGAAGAAAGTGAATGAATGTATGGATTTGGGTGTGAATTCAATTTGCTATGGAAACGTCTGTAAAGGTCTTGAATTGTGTCGTGCACTGTGTTTGTCATGAGGTCATTGTGGAGTATTCTGTTACTTACGTATGGTGGGCATTGTGTAATGAGTCTGAGTGTTTTTGACTGGAAAACCTGGATACGTTTCAGGTTAGATATTTTAGCCGAACCGTAGATTTGTGAGCCATACATCCAGAGTGGTTTTAGTAGAAATGTGTAGCAGTTACATTTTTGTGTTAAGGGTAATTTTGAATGTGCAGAAGAGAATGAAGCATTTTAAATTGTTTGTTTAATGTGTTACGTATGAGGCTTGTATGAGGGTTCCATGTCAGTCTTCTGTCCAGAATAAGTCCCAAATATCTTACAGTGTTTGTCTGAGGGAGGGGCTTGTTGTAGATAAAAACGGCGGGACATGTATCTCGTCTTAATGTAAATGTGATATGTTGTGATTTGTTCGTGTTGAGTTTAATTTTCCAAATGTTGCACCAGTTCTCAATTTGAGTAACATGGTGTTGTAATGTAAACGAGGCTTGTATGGAAGATTCAGCAGCAGCTAAGATGGCAGTAATAAAAAAATTAAAAATAAAAAAAAATAAAATAATAATACAAATAAAAAAGAATTGAAAGACGATTTTGATGGATGGGTAGAAGTAAGAGAAGTAATAAAAGTAAAGAAAAATAATGTTGAAAAATATAAATAACGAATATGATTCAAGGTGGGTTATGTGGTAAGTGTTGTGGAGATAATAGGTATTTCTGGATTTGTATTTGTGTAAAGTTTGCTAAAAAACCGTATGTAAGTAGTTTGTATTGTTCCGGGTACTGTGTATCATGAGATCGTTATGAAAGCTAGTATTTGGCTGGGCTGACAGTGATTTTCGAAGTCAAATCAAAGCGAAATGCAGATTCCACCATCTGACCTGGCCTTTAGCGAAATAAATGAAAGAAAAATCAATTCAAGCATAATATAAGTAACATTTAAAAAAATATATATTTTCATTTTTTTCCAAAAAATATAATCTGGAAAAAAGGGCCAAAAGGAATAATCCAGGAATAATATTTTCTTTGTCAGAGGGGCGATCAAAACCTTTCTTATCCCAGAAAGTAGTCAACACAGCGGAGTGAATCAAGTTCAGCAAATGACATTTTCGTTCTACGATTTATATCACTAAAATGGTTTTTGGAGAGACTAACATTTAAATATTAAGAAAAAAATCCGGCGGTGAATGACCGTCAATGTACTTCCCCAGAAAGAATTAATCAAATAACTTTTCAATATATAATAGTTGACAAGACCCATTTTCTCTAATCTTCCTCTTTCTTTCTGCAGACTTTGGGTTAAATTAAGAGGTATCGAGCTTATAGGGTTTTAAATTTTAAATGAAATTTCATATCGATACATTCATTTGGAAGTTATTGGGGATTTTGAGTTGAGCTCTCCTCTGATTCCTCTCTTCCCTAAAGTAGATTCCGCTGAAAGTTAGTAGGTGTCGTTCTTACGGGGTTTACATTACATCAGTAGTTATTGAGGATTTTCAGTTGAGCCGCACTCAAATCCTCTCCAAGACCCTAAATGTATAAGTTTACGTTGTATAAGTTACAAGTAATAGGGGGGAGGCTTAACCCGAAAATCTCAATAACTGCTATTGTAATGAACTAATTGACACGAAATTTCATATGTAAATTCAAAGTCTTATAAAGAGACTCCTATTAATTTTTAGCGAAATCAGCTGAAGGGGAGGAGAGGAACAGTGAAGAGGAGCTCGACTCAAATAACCTAATAACTGCCGAAGTAATGAATGTATCGACTCACCGAAACGTGTTAGATTACTTCGTGCTGTAGAAGTATATAGCCGATGATTCACCAACGAATTTCAGCCTCCAATGAAATTCTTTGTTTTAAAATCAGCACGGGATGTTACAATAATCGATCCTGTTAGTTGGTAGAGTAATGCGATTATATTGTCTCTGTGAGATAGTTAACTGAGAAAAATCATGCAGGCTACATTTTTACTTTTCAATATCTACGGTATAAGAACCGATGAGATTGGAAAGTTGTGAGCGCTCTGCAGGGAAAACGATTGCAGCTATGAACTTAAAATGTTAAATGAAGAAGACACATTTGCATACTTAGATCTGATTTGATTCTGTCCGAAATCGGACGAAAATTGAGACCACTTTATTTCGAGTCTACCACCGGTTTTTGGGATATGCCGAAAACCGTCCTGAAATGTAGTCAAAACAGATATTTTTAGACTTTCCTCGATTTACCAGGAAACGGTTAGTTCTATTGAAAAATTGGTTCCTACTAACAATGTTTCTTATTTAATTTCCAATCGCTTATAAGTCCTTAGATTTGAGATAGGATCAACAAGACTAATGTAATAGTGCCTCAAAGAGTGAAAAAAATGTCCATTGGAAATATTTCAAAATAATGTTTAAATTGTCCTCCATCCACACAATGACAGCTACATACGCCGATGACACCGCCATCTTAGCTGCTGCTAACCTTCACATACACGCCTCATTTACACTACAACACCATCTCACTCAAATTGAAAACTGGTGCAACACGTGGAAAATAAAACTTAATACAGAAAAATCATAGCACATTACATTTACACTTCGACAAGAATCCAATTCTTTTATACATATATAATTATATTAGAGGGCGCCGGTAGCTCAGTGGTATGCGTGCTTGACTTCTGAGCTCAAGGTCGTGGGTTCGTAACCCGACCGAGGCCCTTAGTTTATTTTACCTGGGAGGTAAAATAAACTTAAGCACGCCGTCCTTCGGATGGGACGTTAAGCGATGGTCCCGAGCCTGTACGATGTCAGGTACTCGTTAAAGACCCCTACCCTAGATGAATAAAAATTTAGGGTAGGCAAAATTTAGGACTCCCACAGTAGAGTCGGGCTCATGTCCACCAGAGTGACGAAAGAGCGCTCTGGCAGTAAGCGATATGACCTCGTTGTTAAAGCCCGGGCATGAGTCATAAAACCTAACCTAACCTATAATTATATTTAATTCTTTTCAGGATTATATTTTATACATGTTTATTAGTTATTATGACTCCTGCCCGCTTAAACTACGAGGTGATATCGCCTACTATCAGAGCGCTATAGAGTATATCTAGCCAATCTATTTTTTTTTGGTGGAGGTACAAACGAAAACATTTTTGGTATAAACGAAGTTTCATCGAAACTTCACAGAGGTCCAATTCTGAGTTTATTTTCTTACTCTTCAGAACCTTGATTTCCCTCAACACTGTTAAGGATGCTGTCAATTCTATCAATCATTCCTCTGGGA
Source organism: Aradus depressus (assembly GCA_963662175.1). Lineage (NCBI taxonomy): Eukaryota > Metazoa > Arthropoda > Insecta > Hemiptera > Aradidae > Aradus > Aradus depressus. Next base: position 37,772,171 of record OY759214.1, read on the forward strand.
GGTTGTTCGGTAAGGTTACTTTGATGGAGTGGTCATATAACATATTCGATGTTTTGTCATGATCTCTGTCCTTTAATTCTCATTTATTGTATTCGTATATTCCATTACAACTAAAGTTTCTTATTTCCCCACCGAAGTATAGGGAAAGTTATGCAATCGATCTAAAATTCGATGCGGATTTTTCAACGGAATTTCATGTTTTCCGACCTCTAGATTTCAAATATGAAAAACAATGTCTGTCTTTGCTTGTGTTCATTTAATCCAGAGCCCTCTAATGACGACACTGGTTGTTTTTCAGCCAAATCGACCAAAGGGAAGAGGGGGATTAGAGTGAGGCTTAACATAAAAACTAATAACTTCCGATAGAATAAAAAAAACTCCAATAACTGCCGATGTAATGAATGTATCGACATGAAATTTCATATGTGAATTCAAAACTAAGTGTGAGGTGTATAACTAAAGCGGCTGCCATTGGAACATGTCACTGTCAATGATGCAGGCATATCTGATTTGTAAATGGCGTATAAGTGGGACCCAATATCGATCCTTGATGAACTCCGGCTTTTATGGAGTGACATGGAGAACCGATTCTCTGTATCTGATATAGATTTCATATGCATGTAGAAATATTGTAAAGTAACGAACAATTATAAAGAAATCTCAATCTATTCAATTTGGCTAACAGTGTTGCACTCACAAAAATAATTGTTAGCACTTGAATACGTAAAATTCACGGGTTTTGTTACCAACATGTTTTTAGTTTTGGGTGGATTTTTTTAGAGCGCTTGTGGGACTACTGTCAGGTTAAACAAGAAAAATAAAGAAAAACGTATGTTATTTAAAATACGAGTGAGTATTGTCCATTTCACAAAATGTATACAATAAATGGGAGTTACTTTCGGTATTACTACCATCTTCAGCCACAAACAAATACAACTTATAACAGAGTATATGTCATATACGGCTCCTGGAACATCCTTTCATTGGTACAGGAAAAGAGAACAACAATTCACATCCTTTTTCTCTCAAGAGCATAACTTAGTTTACTGTTCAGATATACCCGACTTGGTGCAAAAGTTCAACATAGACTATGAAGTAGGTGATTGGAGACTGTTTATGGACAGTTCCAAGAGAAGTCTGAAAGCTGTGCTTTTACATAATGGGAACATCTATGCCTCACTCCCAGTTTGTCATTCCGTTTACTTAAAGAAGAGCTACGACTAAAATTTCGTGTCAATATATTCGATAGTTATCATGTTCATACAAACATAGAAAATCATTTTTAAATTTTTGGAATCAGGAAATCGTAATCATGAAATTTCGGTGAATTTCTGACCTATACTTTGAAACTGCCGATGTACTATATGTATCGATAAAAAAATTAGTATGAGAATTAGGAAGCCCCTTTGTACATCAACTACTTAACCGAAATGGTCGATTGGTTCTGGAGAGAGAGCGAAAACTTAATTGATCTATTCGAGTAGAGGAAGTACATTGGCAGTGTACATTTTATCAATTGTTTTCTTTTGTTGGATCATTGAAAAACTCTATGGTTTTGTCCAGAGCCCATTTATGAGTGTCAGAGCAAAGACTGGATGCGGCAGATATGGTGCCATACGCGTAGCCAGAAGGGGGGGGGGGCACGTGCCAGAGCAAAAAACCAAGATAAAAATTAAATAAACGAAAAAAAATTGTTTTTATTAAAAATGGATTGCTTGCAAGTTACCAATAGGATCTTCAAATTACCCGTGCTTCTGATTCCTAAATCAGCAATCAGCTCATACATAAATGTCCATGTATAAAACAAGTCATATTACATTTATTTACATGAATTCGATCATTTCATTTCCTCGCTCAAAATCTTCATTTATGTTATACTTTATAATCTTAAAGCTGATTTTACATGTACAGTAAAAATGCAAAGAGCAGCAGCAGCAAATGCACGCTATTGGCTGTGAGTAATTTAATTCTAAAAGCACAGAAACCACAGCGTGCATTTGCTGCTGCTGCGCTTTGCATTTTTGCTGCTGTTGCGCTTTGCATTTTTGCTGGTCATGTAAAGTCAGCTTAAGTATTACAGTCAGTGGTTACCTCAGGGGAAGCTTCTAGGGTTCCGAGTCTCCCAAATTAATAACAAAAAGTCTGCAGCGCTAAACACGGAAATTGCGGGCTCTGTCCCTGGGAGTCTCTATTCCACCCCTGTAACTTAACTTTGCCCCCCCCCCCCCCCCCTCTCCCCCGCCCCCCCCCCCCCTAATCAAAATCCTGGCTACCCCCCTGTATCGTGCTATGAACATTTGGATTCAGGCGAGTCAGGCGCTCGGTCATAATCTTAATGATAAATGTGACAAAATAATCAGGTAATTAGGTATTGTAAGTTGTACCTTCTCACCGGGGTTCGGTGTTTACACTGATGTTGAACACAATGTTGTTCAATTCGTCCTTGCCCGCAGGACTTGAACGTCTAAATAAGTTTGTGAACTATTAGCGTGCTAGGAAAGTCTTCTAATCTTGTTTAGGTCGGATGGTCGACAAGTAGGCCAGCTTTTCACCAACTTTGGTAAACCTTCCTCTAGTAGGGCCTAAAGGGCTCCCTTCAAAAGTTGTCGGTGAATCACTGGCAATGTACTTCCCCATAACAAATTAATCAACTAAGTTTTTGGTTTCTCTTTAACACCTACCGAGCGTTCTAATCAATAGTTAACTAACACAGGGACTGGAATCCTTATAGTATACATTCTTTGTCAGTATATTGGCTTTTGTCAATTTGACTGAAAATGGGCGTCCTAATTGTGTTCTGAATACACATATAATTCCGGGAAATTTTATAATTAATTTCATCCTTGTGATCATCCTTATGAGGTTTATGAATTTACATATTAAATTACGTTTGAATAAATCCAAGACAGTATCCAGAACCCTCACCTATTGCTTTTCAGCCAAATCGTCCAAAGAGTAATTAAAAAACCCCTTATAACAACCAATGTAATGTATATATCCAAACAAAATTTGGGATGAGGATTTTTGATTTAGCCAAAATGTTCGCTTGGTTTTGGAGACATTGCTTTTTTTTCATTTTGGAAATCTGGAAATCGGAAAAAATAAAAGATAGGTAGGTGAAAACTGAAAATCGAAATTTTGAACAATACTCTCTCTCTCACTCTTCGTGTAGTAAAATCGCTATCTGTCCATGTGTGTCTATGGTATTAATAACTCCGGATAGAACGAATCTAACGAAACGAAATGAAAGATTTTCGAAGACAGCTTGATGTTGAGGAGAACCTCGAAAGCTAGCTAGCACAAATAATATAATCTGTGAGAGGTCAGACTAAGACTCCTCTACATGAAGGTATTTTATGTAGTTTGTTCTTCAAGGGAGAAATATTAGAAACTACGAGTACATGGACGTTTGTGGGGAAAAAAAATAAAATGGGAAAAAAGTTGAGTTGTGTTTTGATCAAGATAATCAAAATAGTAACGCTTCAGAAACATATCTCTTAATATTGATTTCCTCAATAGGCGGGGGAAAATAAATATATAAAGAAGACCAATATCGGGGTGAAGAACCCCCAGGCCAAGTACACTTTTTCAACACAAACGAACACTGCCAATTTCAGAGGTTGTAAAATAAAATTAGTCTGACCTGTCACCAATTTTATTAATTTTTGCTAGCCGTCTTTCGGCATTGTTTTCATCAGCAGGAAGCTTCGAAAAATGATTTAATCTTATTTATTGAAACAATTTAAATTATTTTTCGAAACTGCCTGATGATGAGGCCACCTCGAAAGCCGGCTAGCAAAAATTAATAAAATTTGTGAGCGCTCAGACTATATTTTATTTTACAACTCATGAAATAATTACTTCTCACTACATCAGCCATGTTTTTCTATTTTTAGCCAAAGCAGCCAAAGGCGAAGTTGAGGATTGGGGAAGAGGGGGCTCAACAAAATACGATGATCACTTCAATTCGAGCTGGGGAAGTGCATTGCCGGTGATTCACTCATCACTTGTCCAACTAAGCCAAGGTGTCGTCACGGGTAAGAAGCTGTATATGGGTGAGTGTGCTATGGTATTGTGAGGGAGGGTTGCCATGGAGGTAGAGGTGGGCTAGGTGAGGTGTGGCAACCCTGTAGATATCGAACTGTCCTCCCCACCACCTCACCTCCCCTCCACTACTCTAACCCCCCTCCCCTCACCCCTTCTAACAATGTTCCACACTACCTACCAACTACCAGATAGCCTACCTACACTACCCCCTCTCCACTCCACTCACCACACATACAGACAATCAACTTTTCATGGACAATTTCATTAACAAAATCATGTCAACCTGTTACAACCAATCTAAAATATCGGTTCAGAATATAAGTGTAAAAAATGTCTGCAAAATTTCCCATATTTCCATAACCACTGATAGAATTGACACCAAAATTAATATGCCTTGAACTAAAGCAAATATTTTGCACAAACTCAGAATACGAAGTATAGGGGAAGTTATGTAATCGTTCAAACCTCCTGATTTCAAAAATGAAAAATATATTTATGTAAATAATATATCAACACGAAATTTCATATGTATATCCAGAACCCTTTAAGGACGATACCTATTGATCTTCAGCCTAATTGGAGAGGGGGGGGGGGGGGGGGGGGGGATTCGGGAGAGAAGGCTTAACACAAAAACTGTAATAACAGTTAGTTGTTGTGACTGATGCCTTAAATTGGAGTCATAAATTTTTCCTACCCTAAATTTTAATTCACCGAGAGTAGATGTCTTTGACGAGTGCCTGAGGTCGTACGCTTAAAAAATAAAAAATCTAAGGGCTTCGAACCCGCGATTTTGAGCTTAGTAGGCTAATACACTACCTATGAGTTACCGGCGCCCTCCCTCCTATTTTAATGCAACGGCAAATCTCAGAATTTGAGCCATAGACTGGAATTCAGCCAAAATTACTTCTACACAATTGCAAAAGGTGGTTGATAAACAATCTTTTTATATATATATATATGTATATTGCAGTGTTTTCCTTGAACTTGAGGCTGTTATGGCCAATCTATTTTTGTTATTCAGTGTTTCAGGGCGTTTCAGTCAAAAACCCTCAGACTGATAACACAGTGCCCTCCATACATAAGCAACAGAACACTTCATAACGATCTTATGATACACAAAGTACCCGACACAATAGAAACTACTTACATACGGTTTTTTTAGAAAACTTTACACACATACAAACCCAGAAATACGTACTTTATCTTCACATCACTTACCACAAAACCCCGCACGAAGGTTGAAGAAAAGATGGAACCGCGACTTTTTGCCACCTTGAATCATATTCGTTCTTAAATTTTTTTTTTTTTTACATCGTTTTCCTTTACTTTTGTTATCTCTCTTACACATCCATCAAAAATGTCTTTCAATTTATTTTTATTTATTTATTTTATTTTTTTTTTTATTTACTTGTATTATTTATTTATTTTTTTTTTTTTTTCTGTTCTTGTCTTAATAATTAAGATAAATTTTCGTCCCGAGGACCTACCACTGGGTGGCCTTCCTCTCACATGCCCTTCATGCGAACATATCAATACCATCATAGATGCTGGTTGTTGCACCCTAGCAACAGTTGTATCTTTATAAATAAATGACAAAAAAAATATATATATATTTTTAATTCTTAATGTTTTAGAGATTACACACTTTCGGCAAAGAATGATGGACGAAAACATTTCAACCCTTAATCGTAAACAGCTGACTTGAGAGTCGTCAGGGCTGCGTGCCTCAGGGCTCGATATTAGTCCCTCTCTGTTACTTCAAGTACGGACTAACAGCCACAAAATGCTAAAACATTGTTACTTCAGCTTCAGATTAAACACAGATCCTCATACCGATTCGATGCACTCATGACACAACAATCTGACTGAAATTGGTGTCTGAAGTAATTGCGGGTTGAACGCAATAATATGCCAACATGTTACGTTCTCCCTCTGCCATCATCAGTAAAAATCTAGGACTAACCTCGACAAAAGACTTACATGGATCCCACACACAAGGACGGCACTACTAACACTAGACCGGTGACTATTGTGATGTGTGATGATGACATTTAAAATGGGCGCTTTAAATTATCGACGCAACAGAATTTAAATTGTTACACCTAACTCCTATACGAGGATAAGAAGATAAATTGCCGAGGACCTACCACTGGGTGGCCTTCCTTTCACATGCCCTTCACGCCAACATATCAATACAATCATAGAAGCTGGTTGTTGTACCCTAGCAACAGTTGTATCTTTATAATTTTTTTTTTTTTTTTTGTATTTATTTATTTAAAGCCACAACTATGCAAAAAAAAATGCACAACCAGCGGCTGGGCTGACAGGTAGGTACTATACAAAAATAATAAAAATAAAATAAAATAATAAAAATAAATATGACATGAAAGGCTTGAGAGAGGAAAAACACCCAGCGGTGAGCCCTCATGACATCACTTCATACCAGGAGATCTCTATGCCAAACTCTCTTTAATCTTCTTGGGGGATTGTGGGGTAAAGTACTTAGGATTTTGCGAACTTCCGGATTGGTGTGTAAGTAAATTTTGGTGTAGAAACGTTGGTATAAATGTTTAATGCTAGTGTCTATGGGTGTGATGTTCAAGTCGCGGTGTAAAGTCTTGTTGCTAACGTATGGTGGGCATTGCGTAATCAGTCGGAGAGTCTTGGATTGAAATATCTGTATTCTTTTGATGTTTGAAGTCTTGGCTGTACCATATATTTGTAAGCCATAGGTCCAGAGAGGTCGGAGAAGATAAGTATAACAATTTAATTTTTGTCGAGTAGATAATTTAGAACGCCTATTCAAAATACTGTACAATAGTCTAAGTCGCCGGTCTAGTGTGAGTCGTGTCGTCCGAGTGTGAGGGTTCCAAGTCAGCCTTCTATCGAGGGTTAATCCTAAATATTTTACGGAAGAGGTATGGGGTAATGGCTGGTTTTCAAGGAATACTGGGGGACAGTCACCACGGCGGAGAGCGAATGTTATGTGTTGACATTTTGTGGTGTTAAATTTAATTTTCCAAGATTTACTCCAAACTTCAATTTTGTTGAGGTGTTGCTGTAGTATGAGTGAAGTGGTGTGAGGATCTGTGTGAGAGGCTAAAATGGCGGTGTCATCTGCGTATGTGGCTGTTAATGTGAGAGGGTCGGTGGGTAAGTCGAAGGTGTACATGGAGTATAATAGGGGGGCTAATATTGAGCCCTGAGGCACGCCGGCCGGTGAGTTTGTCGAAATAGTGTCTAATGAGAGCTGATTAACAGAGGAATACAGACTTCTGCCCCTAGGGGTGCAAAGGCGCGAACCCCATCGCTGGTGTTTGGCGTTGAAATCGCCCCCAGCGAGGAAACATGCGCCCAGATCCCTAAAGAACCGGACGAATGTTTCCGGCCTTATGGCGTGCCTCGGGGGACAATATACGGCCACGAGTGAGATTTTCCTGTGTCTGGTGTGTAAGGGTATAGCTGCCGCTTGTATGTGTGGTGTGGTATGTGATGGTAGTGCATAGTGTTTAAGGGATTGTTTTATTATGACAGCCGCACCGCCGTGGCTCCTGTTGTCTGGGTGGTCGGCTCTATTCACTTTGTAATTTTGAATGAAAAATTTAGATTTAGTTGTCAGGTGGGTTTCCGAAATGAGGGCTACGTCAATTCTTTTTTGATTCAAAATTATTTCAAGCTCATTTTTATGTTGTATTATGCCATTGGCGTTCCATAGAAGGACTCTCAAGGAACCCAGTGTGAGAGTATTAGCGGACATACTGGGAACAAAAGGTTTGGGTAAGTTGGGATAGCTGGCTAAGAAGATTAAAAAGAGGTTGGACTATCTGGTTTATACCTGATATGAAGTCTACCATTTGAGGTGGGAGGCCATTTGCTGACCACTGGGTGTTGTCCTCTCTCAGGCCTGCAGAAATGTGCGGAGGTCTCTGAAGGGGAGGTGTCTCGGTGGTGAGGTTCCTGGCGGTGGCTGCAAAGGTCTGCCTCAGAGGAGGTGGTGGAGGGGCGGGCCGCACCAGAGAAGGGTAGATCGCCTGGTCCTGGTGGGATGGAGGCGCTGCTGCTGGGTTTCTCGGTGGTTGTGGTCTACTGCCCTGTCGTTTGAACTGCAGTTCTTTGTACACCCGGCATCCCTTGTAGTTGGCCGGGTGGGATTCCTGGCAGTTCGCGCAGGTGGCTGGAACAGTCCGGGGCTTGTTGCAGCTTCCCGAAATGTGTTCGCCGCCACACCGAACACAACGATGTGTGTGCCTACAGTAACTCTTTGTGTGCCCGAAGGCCTGGCAGCGAGTGCACTGTGCCACAGTGTGCTTCTTTCTTGGCTCCTCTATTTTAATTTTTGTATACAATAAACATTCAATGTCATAAATTTTTTCATTGTAGCTGCCAGGCTCTACATCAACAAAGAATAATGGTAGTGGCACTTTGTATCTCGACCACACATTAGTAATTCGGGTGGCGACGAACCCTTTCTCTTGCAGGGCTCTGTGTATAGTGTTCACACTCGTGGAGGGATGAAGACCTCGGATGACCACTCGAGGCACTTTGTCGTTTGGGTTTTGGTAGGTGTGGAAATTGGCATTATTTCCTTCGAGTAGGTGGATGAAGGCCCTGTATGCCGTCGGCGTTTTGGCATATATTGTTATGCCCTGTGTGGTAGGTAGTCCTCAAGGAGAATGACTCCAATCCTCCTTCTTTTATTAAAATTTCTATTAGGCTGTCGTAATTTTCGACGCCTTTTAGGTAAATAGGTGGAGGCTTTTCAGCTTTTGTAACATTATTTGTTTTTTCTGGCTCTTCAATAGCTGATGTCTCCATGTTGGTCAGAACACTAAAGCTATTCGCTACGGTGGTAGGGGTGAGGTGCTCACCTGACTGTTTGGCTACCTTGCGTGGGTCTCTGGACGTTGTCCCGCTTCTCTTCCGGCCCACTACTGACTCCCAGGTCGCTCCCAAGTTGGATGGGGCTTGTTCCATGGCTACTGTGGTGCTGGTGCTAGGACTAGCAAGGGCCCCAACTGGGGTTTCCTCACTTCCCGCCACCATTAAGTCCGCACAAAATCACAATAATTAAATAAAAATAGTATTTGTAAAGGTTACTTTTAACACTTTAAAGATAAAGAAACCATAACGAAATGAAAACGCACAAAACTCATGTCTAGAAAAAAACGAAACAAGAACTATATACAATAACTATTTACACACTTTGTTTTTGTCATTAAGCACTGAAAATAATAAAAAATCTAACGGAACAAAATATTTACTTTTTCTCAAGTTGGTTGCCAAACAGCTGATAATATTTTTTCAATATAAAATTGTATTTATACATTTATTCCAGTTAACGAACTTTTTAATGCAAAATGAACTGTGTTACTCAATAAAATTGAAGTCCCTTTTTCTCTTTGTCGTGAAGGACATCTTTGTAAATAAAAGACAAAAAAAAAAATATATATATTTTCAATTCTTAATATTTCAGAGATTATACACTTTCGGCAAAGAATGATGGACGAAAACATTTCAACACTTAATCGTAAACAGCTGACTTGAGAGTCGTCAGGGCTGAGTGCCTCAGGGCTCGATATTAGTCCCTCTCTGTTACTTCAAGTACGAATAGCAGCCACAAAATGCTAAAACATTGTTACTTCAGCTTCAGATTAAACACAGATCCTCATACCGATTAGATGCACTCACGACACAACAATCTGACTGAAATTGGTGTCTGAAGTAATTGCGGGTTGAACACAATAATATGCCAACATGTTACGTTCTCCCTCTGCCATCATCAGTAAAAATCTAGGACTAACCTCAACAAATGATTGACATGGATCCCACACACAAGGACGGCACGACTAACACTAGACCGGTGACTTAGACTATTGTATATCGTTTAAAATGGGCGCTTTAAATTATCAGCGCAACAGAATTTAAACGGTTGCACCTAACTCCTATTCCGAGATTCGTGTTGTTGGCCGCCACACTACACAAGCAAATTTACTAACATAAGGGAAAATGTCAAGAAGGGAGAAAACAATCAGTGGTGACGTTCTCTACAATAGAAAAATAATGTTTGAGAAGAAAAGAAGTGTTTACATATTATGGCAGGACATCTGCACTATGCAATTGTCGAGTCACTCCTAGCGGAATGTTTGATACCCAATGCAACACAGTAACACGGGTTTAGTATTCCTGTATCATTCTGGCGTTCTCAACTGGGGAGAATAAGTGAGGGAGAACCGGGACGGCAGACACTCCAAGACAAAACAGATTGTAGAACAGTGCATAATTGAACGGAAACTAACTTTTATAGTATAAAATTTAATACTCTTATAGATTCCCAAAAAATAACGTGCCAGCAACCTTTAGAATAAACTGCAGACATATATCAATATTTTAAGATAATAATACATTCAATCTTAGCCTCATATCTTATTCCTCGAGAAATTTAAGATGATGTTATGGTTATATTTTTCCAACATGGTATCGTTACCTTCGCTGTAGATTACTTATGAGTATAATTCACTAACGGAGGATGATTTGAGACCAGTTGTAACTTTAATAGTGAAAGGTGGGGTTGATAAGACTTCACAAACTTCATTGGCCTCCCAAATTTTGTATAAATCGGTCAACGTTTTACCAATTTAGGCATTTTCAAAATAATAATTTCAGTGTCTAAATACATATTATCATGTGACACAATATTACATTTAATATATATATTTTCGTCTTCATAATAAAATTTATGGCTAAAATGTATCCACCATGTTTCAAAATCTTTTTATTAATTACATTTCAGCATTTTTCTTGATTCTAAGGCCATTTTTGTTTAACCTCTATGATATGTATATATATATATATATATATAAACATTTTAAAATTCGTTGCTATGCGTTTCAAATTTAAACAATAATAAGAACCATTTCATTGTTTGTTCCTTGAGGTGCTATAACTTTGTTTCTACCTCAGATCTGAGGGACTGTCAAATGTACTCAGGCCCTGAAGTAATCAACTTAAAAATCTCAAACATAAAATTTTGAAAGTCTTTAAGACTAACTTATGTCCATAAACATTTTCTTATATTCTGTAGGCCGGCATCTCTCTTGAAAATTGCCCCAAAAGTGACTGCGATCCGAATGTTTTCTAAAAATGGTCATTTAAGATATCATTAATCTTTTTCGAAGGACCTTTAGAAACGAGAGGAGTTTACTTCATTTTCGAATTTGGGTGAGTTTGACTTTTAGAATGTTTTTTAGAAGAGCAATGTTCGGTAAAAAATTCTACTTACCAGTAACATTATGGATATGAGCAGGCTTTAGAAAAATGTGTTTTCTCATGAGGATTCAATAAATCAACTGGTTAAAGTTTAGTTAAAAATAAAAAATAAAAAATAAATATCAATCACTAAAGTTATGGTGGCGTCACCGTGAACATCACACCACCCCCTCGTATGTACATGGCGAGTGTGGACGGGTTGATCTCCCGACCTGGCTGCAATGATGCAGAGAGCTGATGTGACGCTATAGAGAGCTGGTGGCGTCACCGTGAACATCACACCACCCTCTCGTATGTACAAGGCGAGTGTGGGCGGGTTGATCTCCCGACCTGGCTGCAATGATGCAGAGAGCTGATGTGACGCTATAGAGAGCTGGTGGCGTCACCGTGAACACCACACCACCCCCTCGTACGTACATGGCGAGTGTGGACGGGTTGATCTCCCGACCTGGCTGCAATGATGCAGAGAGCTGATGTGACGCTATAGAGAGCTGGTGGCGTCACCGTGAACACCACACCACCCCCTCGTATGTACATGGCGAGTGTTGACGGGTTGATCTCCCGACCTGGCTGCAATGATGCAGAGAGCTGATGTGACGCTATAGAGAGCTAGTCCTGAATACCTGTCCGTCAGAGACATCAATATCTCATAGTGATATCAAAAATAGTTTGGAGAAAAATTGCTTGAAAGCCTTTAAAATGAGACACAATGTCATTTTTCACATCTACCGATTTTAAAGCCATTGAGTGTGGAGCGCCCTGGTGGAGGGCTCAGTCAATATTATGATGCAATTAGGTCACTAGTGAGCCCTCTCCCTAATTCCTAGAATCAATTGAACTCGGGAAATTTAGATGTTTCCGAACTTTTTAAACACTCTAAACGGAGGAAAATAAATCTGTTCCTTTTGGATCGGTTTATGAGCATGCATCAACTCCCTCTGGAACTCTCTCCCTCTCCAGATTCGCCATGCTGCTACTCATCATTCATTTAAATTCCTACTTTTCCAGTACCTCCTAATTCAGCAAACCACTGATTCCTAAGGCTAGCTCCTTTAAGTCTCTCACTCCACTGGACAAATTGTTACTCTACTGTTTCATCAGTCCAGTTGGAACATAACTAGGTTATCACTTAACACATATTCCTTATCCGATATCGTATATATGTTACGAACAATGCCCGAAATCGAGCAATGTCCGACATTGTACAGATTCACCTGTGCAATGTCGACGTTGCACACCCAGACTGTACAATGTCCGAAATAAAGATATATTTCGGACTTTGCACGGCTTTACTCGTACAATGTCAGCATTGCCCAAGCCAATCTGTGCAGAGTACTTATAATGGATTTAATTTTTAAACAAAAATCTATTTATTAGTGCAACTGGACGAGTTGTGGCATTTTAGAGTTGTGGCGATAATCATTCATCTGGGTACATAAATTCCTAGAACAAACATAAATCGAAATATTACAAAATTTGGAGGGGTATTTGCCGGCGTTCCGCCGGCGGGACGATATATCTGCCCCTCCCGTCGTTCCTATATTTGAAGTAGTACAGGTTCTAGCTTTCACATAGAACTGAAATGTAATTCAAAATGCCACAACTCGTCCAGTTGCACTAATAAATTGATTTTTGTTTAAAAATTAAATCCATTATAAGTACTTTGCACAGATTGGCTTGGGCAATGCTGACATTGTACGAGTAAAGCTGTGCAAAGTCCGAAATATATCTTTATTTCGGACATTGTACAGTCTGGGTGTGCAACGTCGACATTGCACAGGTGAATCTGTACAATGTCGGACATTGCACGATTTCGGGCATTGCTCGTATCATATATAAGAAAAACGAAAAAAAGTTGAAAAAACAAATTAAAATTAATTAAAAAAGAAATCTGATCTCTGATTTTCTTTATAATTTATGAATAACTCATTATTGTGATTATTATTTACGTTATTATTCTTAATTTGTTTTTTAAACATTTTTTTCTTTTTCACTAGTTTATTTTCATTGTTTTAATCGTTACCTGTCATTAAAATTTAATATTTCTTTAAATAATTCTTGGAGATCTCTTTTCTTTTTTCTTTAATACGTCTCAGTTGGTTGATATTTTGTATTCTTTTGATTATTTCTTATATTATTATTTTTAGGGGACGTATGTTCCAGAATAAAGATTATTTTTTATTTCACTTCATTTCTCTTATTGGTGAACATTCATTTAATGTAGCCTACTGAAAGTTAAGAAAGAATGATTGTATTAAGAGAAATCTTGAAATTCCCTTTGATACCATTTAGAGATAATTAATAGTATTAATTTTGAACTTCATCCAGGAAAATGAGGTATAAATGGTGTTGGAGTACTTTTTTTTGTTTCTGAGAAAGAGCAGATGGATTTTCAATGAAGAAAGGTCTTGGCTTCGGCCCAATACTGCAAAACCACTGCATTTATCCTCCTGTTGGTTAGTTGTTTATGATGAAATTTAGGATAGTGAATTTGGAATAAATTCCACCGCTTATTGGTAATAATAATTATTATTATCGGTGATTAAAATGGGAGAGTGGTAAATAAGTAAATTAAAGAAAGATAATAACACAAAGTCACTCAGTTTGAAGTCAGTGACCTTGAGCAAGGCGTCCTTTGGACGGGACGTTGAGCGATGTTCCCGAGCCTGTTCGATGTCAAGTATTTGTTTACGACCCCTACTCCAGGTAACGAAACCTGAATAGGTAAATTTAGGACTATCACAGAAAAGTCACTCCGACAGCTCATGTCCATCAGAGCGCTCTGGTAGAAGGCGATATGACCTCATAGTTAAAGCCCGGACATGAACCACAATAACTACCTCAGTGACGCTAGTAACATATTCAAATATATTCATCATCCACCACTACCTCAAAAATAGAAAATGTGTGATGTGGCCATAACAGGACTTTCTTATACCAACCACTTCTTTGGCAGACCACTCTCCCTAGCTTCCTCCCACTCGAATTTGTTATGGTTTACGTTGCTCTAAAACTGACTTTTTACACCACAGAACGTCAACTTCCCTCAATATTAAATAAAGTGTAAAAAAACTTAAATAACTAACATAATAAACATGTAGAAAAAAAAATTGTATCAGCTACGTTAACTATTGTTTTAGTGGGCGCCGGTAGCTCAGTGGTAGCGTGCTTGTCTTCTGAGCTCAAAAACGTGGGTTCGAAACCCGACCGAGACCTTTAGTTTATTTTATCTGGGGGGTAAAATAAACTTAAGCACGCCGTCCTTCGGATGGGACGTTAAGCGATAGTCCCGAGCCGGTACGATGTCAGGTACTCGTTAAGGACCCCTACCCTAGGTGAATAAAAAATTTAGGGGAGGCAAAATTTAGGATTCCCACGGCGATATGACCTCGTAGTTAAAGCCCGGGCATGAGTCATAAAACGTAACTATTGTTTTGTGTTTTATATGACTTTATTTAATATTACATATTTTCGTATTTTATTCATTGAAATTAATTTATTTTTATGAACAACTCATTTTTGTTGATATTGTTATGTTCGTTTTTATAACTATTAGATTGATTTATTTATTTAAACGTTTTTTACATGTTTACTACATGACAGAGTTTTGTGGACAGCTTGATGTTGAGGAGAACCTCAAAAGCTAGCTAGCACAAATAATATAATCTATGAGAGGTCAGACTACATTTTTATGTTAGAACATGTGAAATAGTCACTTCTCACTAGATCAGCCATCTTCACATGAAGGAATGTTGTGTTGTATGTTTTACAAGAGAGAAAGAATTGAAAATACACGGAAGTTTGTGGGGAAAAACAATAAAATGGAAAAAAAACATGAAGTTTAGTTTTGATCAAAATAATAACGCTTCAGAAACATATCTCTTAATATTGATTTCCTCAATAGGCGGGGGAAAATAAATATATAAAGAAGACCAATATCGGGGTGAGGAACCCCCAGGCCAAGTACACTTTTTCGGCACAAACGAACACTGCCAATTTCTGAGGTTGTAAAATACGAGCCGGCTTTCGGCGTTGCCCTCATCGTCAGACAGTCTGGTGAAATAATTTTGAAAAAACATAATTTAAAATGTTGTTTTTAAAATTATTATACCAGACTGCCTGATGATGAGGGCAACCTCGAAAGCCGACTAGTAAAAATTAATGAAATCTGTGAGAGGTGAGACTATATTTTATTTTGCAACTTGTGAAATAGTCACTTCTCACTACTTATAATTCTCTCGGGTGCCCATATTATAATAATAATAATAATAATAATACTATTCATTTCCGTTAAACCATAACATGTTGATTGTATATGGGAGCATGTTTCACGTCAACGTCTCAATGATATTAGTTCTGATTTGTTTTTATCACGTTTTATTTTCCATGCGTGTACCAGGTTTCCATTTTCGTGAGACGATGTTGCAATGTCAAATGAAGCGTGTACGTAAAGCTGTTCAGTATCTAAATCATTATTTTTTATTACTTATATACTAATTCATTGTATTTCTCTCGGTTTATTATTATTTTTTTATGTAGTATTATTTATATTAAACATAAAAAATGTTTTTTTTGATATTAATATTTTTTTATATTTTGTAAATTGTGACCTGAGGAAGCGTTCCGAAATATCGTCGTGAAAAAGACACCTCAAAGAGTTGTAAAAAAATATTTATTGTAATTGAAAATAAATAAAAAAAACTGTATCTACTCTATTTATTAGTTAATATGAAGAGGGCTGATATAGTGAAAAGTGATTATTTCATAGGTTGCAAAATAAAGTATAGTCTGACCTCTCACAAATGTTATTAATTATTGCTAGCCAGCTTTCTACAGTCAGTCTACAGAAAAACATCATTTAGTATCAAAGAAACTATATCAAAGAACAAGTATTGTTCGTAAAAACCCATAAAATTATAATAATACAATATGAAATAAATATAAATACATTAAATAAATAAAAAATGTAACAAAAATTAAATTGATATAAAGAGCTTTAAAAATAAACATACCTGATAAAATAATTTTAAAATACAACATAATTTAAAAGGTTTTAATTAATAAAAATTAAAATTAACGTATATATAACTATTTTAAACAATTTAAAATTTCATGAATGGGGATAGATATGTTATTCCTGTTCCCCATCTCAGTCTCAACAAAGAAAACGGAGTACATAAGACAGTATTTACTAAAGTACCTATTTCCATATTTCATAAGATAGGGAGTATTTTTAAAAAAACACGTTTTTATTGATATTTTTTTGTATTTCACGACATCTCTGTATCATATAGTTAGTTAATATGACTCCTGTCCGGGCTTTAACTACGAGGTCATATCGCCTACTACCAGAGCGCTCTTTCGTCGCTCTGGCGGACATGAGCCCGACTCATATAGGTCTGTGGGAGTGCTAAATTTTCCTACACTAAATTTTTATTCACCTTGGACAGGGGTCTTTGACGAGTACCTGACATCGTACGGGCAAGGGACCATCGCTTAATATCTCATCCGAAGGACAGCGTGCTTCAGTTTATTTTATCTGGAAGGTAAAATATAAATAATAACGAAATAAATAGTATTATTATTATAGAAAGACAGCTGATTATCAATACCAATCACATGGGTCATGATGGGTTTCATCAATGGCGAGAGGATTGAATACGCCCTATGAAACGATGTTTTTGGAAGGTCTGAGGGCTAACGTCTTCAGGACGGACAGTATCAAATGACGTAGGAGGATGGGAGTTGCGTCACCAACTGTCTCCCCTCCTCTCATACAGTTAACGACCTCATCCCTCGTTCCTCCATGTTGCGCACTTGCACCAGTAATTCTCCTAACCCAAATTTTATATAGCAGAACACAGTGACACACTGACCTACAAACGAAATCGAAAATAAGCAACAACAAAAAAAGGAGCTCCTAAATCCTCATACTAAATTTTATGTCGATAAATTCATTACGTATGGTGATCAGTTCGATTTGTAGGGTGGTAGAAATATTGATATAATGCGTGAGGACGCTAGCTCAGTGGTATGCGTGCTTGCTTACTGATCTCTAGATCACGGGTTCAAAACCCGGCCCAGGCCCTCCCAGATAAAATAGGCTTGAGCACGCCGTCTTTTGGATGGGACGTTAAACGATAGTCCCGAGTTATGTTATAGCCAAATCGGCGAAAGGGAAGAGGGGTTAACACAACAACTATAATAACTGACGTTGCAGTGAATTTATTGGAACAAAATGAAGACACATTAATTTTCAGCGGAATCGGCCGTAAGGAAAGGGAGATTAGAGAGGCTCAACTTAGAATCTCTAATAACTGCCAATGTGTGTATCGACATGAAATTTTATACCTAAATTCAAAACCCAATAAGGACAGCATATGTTAATTTTCCGAGATTCAGCCGAACGGAAAAGGGGAATTAGAGGAGGAGGGACTCGATTCAAAAATTCTAATAACTGCCTATGTAATGAATGGATTGACACAAAATTTCCTATGAAGATTCAGATGTCCCAATATAAATGAACAATTGTTTTTTTAGCCCAAACCCACGATTTGTTTTGGAGTGAGAGTGAAAACTTAATTGATTAATTCGTTCTGGGGAAGTACATTCCCCGTGAATCACCGATGATGTTTTTACACTTCAAGTCTCCCCCTCGACACTCATAAAGTGGTTTTCCTGTTCATAAATATCAGGATATCGTGGAATGTTTAAAGAGATGATCCACAAGTGTCCTTCTCAGAGATCCATCATTGAGGTTGAGAGGGAATTAATGTATTTACCATTTTTAATATAATCTTATTTTCTGTTTGGAACACAAAAGATATAATGCTTGTTAAGTCCCTTGAATTTTTTCTTGGGTTATGTATTTTGTTGGTACCTCGAATGTATGAGGAAAGGTGAGACCATTGTTGTTTGACCATTGTTTGTGACCATTGCTTTACCCGGATAAATTTGGCTTGCAGGACGTACCAAAACAGTCTATTCTTAACAAAGCCCTGAGTATAACTGAGATGTTGAGTATATTTCAAGGAATTCATTATCTTTTCTCCTGGCAGAACCTGGAGGATTTTAGTTTCCTTTTTTCTGTATAAAATTATGTTCGAATTTCAATTATATATTGTTTTTATACAAATTCAAAGAAATATTTCTAATGTTTCACTTTTTTTTTTTTTTTTTTTTTTCTATCTTACTTTTTTTATATAGTCATTGAATACATCTTTTCATTATATATATATATATATTTTTTTTTTGGGTGCTCCGGACCCCCTGAGGGGGATCGGTCACAGTCACATTACCCTATTGCGTTGGGAAACGGGTTCTTCGGCTGTGGACCGACTAGATGGCTACGGTCCACAGTCGTCCTTGGTTTCCGGCGCTTTACGCCGAGTGAACTCGGGATCTTTTCGGGGGTTCTGTTCTGCCTGCGTCCTAGAGCCGGGGGCAGCCGCCGCACACCTGTCGGGGGTCGGCGGGGCCCCCGTCACTGGGTTAGAAGGCTTTCTTGATTCTCCACCAGGAGGAGACGAACAGACCAAAAGCCAGGTAGCCAGCCTCTGTCATCAGTCCCGGCAGGTCCAGTCCCAGGTACGATCCTGTGAGGCAAATCAGCGCCGCCCTGAGCCCGTCGTATAGCGGGCATTCGAGAACTACGTGTTCCGCAGTCTCGACGCCGCCACACGAGCGTGCAGGGCTGTTCTTCCTCTTAAAGAAGAAGAGCTTGGCGCTGAAGTTATTATATATTTATAAATAATAAGAGATGCAGTCTTGAGAGAGCATTAATCAATCTGAAAATCGTTTTGATTTATAACCTGCTGCTTGGCATTATCCCTTTAAATTTCGTTGTCTTTACTAAAATGAAGAATTTAAAATTTAAACAAAAACTTTCAATTAAGTTAACATTTACAATTTATTTATTGGTAAATTAAAAATATTTTTGTTAATAAATTCAGTATGAATTTCTTTCAGGACTGGACTATGTGAAAGGCGCTATTGTGAATGGTTTTTTGTGAGTTTTGTTAGTGCAATCATTACACATGTTACCAAGAATGCAGTTGTACATCCCACTGTTTGTTATGCATCAATCAAGACGTGAGGAGAATATATATTTATGATTAGCCTCCTCCATCTATTTCTATTTTAAATCGGAGAATAGAATGAATTAGTCAGCTTTTCGCTCTCAAGCTGAAACCAAGTGACCGCCGAAATTTGATGGGTATCATACTTATGTAGTTTTGAATTTCTCTATGAAATTTCTGATCAAAACTTGTTTATTTCAAGGCTCCCTATTCCTTTGAATACGGAAATTCTCAAAAAAAAATGTAATTTCGCCGGAGCTTTCTAATTATTGGACAAGTATATGCTAGAGAAACGGAGAACAAAAATAAAGGGGAACAAAATAATAATACTGAATACAATGTAAAAAAATAATATATTATAAAAAAAAATATTCAATAACGCAAAAAAAAGTTAAATATTGTTAATTATAATAAAATTAAAAGTTAATGTGAGTTTAAATATAAATTTTTATCAGAATATATCAAAAAGATTGGGTAAATAATTATTATATATTATCGGTTATATCGGATCAATAATAAAAACAAACAGAATATCAATTCTTAAAACAAAAAAAAGTATATATTGTTAAAAAATAATCACTTAAGGTAATATAATACAAAATATAATCCACTATGGACTACCAACAATGAAAGTAATTCCGTAATAAACAATGTTTAAAAACCAAATATGTAATTAAAACTGAAAACATTAACGTGAGCTCACGATGAAAATAAAAATACAACGATAAATCTATTGAGTGAAATTAAAATACAAACAAAAAATGATTATCTTCGAAGAATGATGGAACCCGAAGAATGAAGCTCGTCGGACGAACGAAGACAAGGCTGAACGGGGGACACTGGCAGATCGCAATTCCAAAAAAGAAGTTCGAGAAGTTCAAAATAAAAAGGTAATAAAATATACGGCAATAAAAAATAAAAACTTATAATACGTCCATTCTTGGGCAACTATAGCTGAGTATCAAACATGGAGACGGATTAGCAATCTGTTTACATATGAACGTTGTTTACTAAACAATACTTTCATTACGACGGTAGATATTAATGTTTTTGTGTTTAGTCTGCCCCCTAGTCCCCCCCTTCCCTTTGGCAGGTTGTCCTTAGGTGTATATTATCAGTTCTCCTTAAAGGGTTCTTGATACAGATACATTTTCGTGTCGATACATTCATTCCATCGGGAGTTATCGTGTTCACAGACACTTTTTTTTCAATTTTGGAATCAACGGAAAACATGACATTTTGATGAGAAGTGAACATCGAATTTTTAAACGATTACATAACTTCCCGTATACTTCACATGTAAAAAGAAGCTTCTGGCTACGGTACAGAAGGTTATAGGTTAGGTTATGTTAGGTTTTATGACTCATGCCCGGGTTTTAACTACGAGATCATATCGCCTACTACCAGAGCGCTCCTTCGTCACTCTGGTGAACCTGAGCCCGACTCTACTGGTGGGAGTCCTAAATTTTGCCTGTCCTAAATTTTTATTCACCTAGGATAGGGGTCCTTAACGAGTACCTAACATCGTACAGGCTCGGGACCATCGCTTAACGTCCCATCCGAAAGCTCCCCTAAACTTTTTATTCACCTAGGGCAGGGGTCCTTAACGAGTACCTGACATCGTACCGGCTCGGGACCATCGCTTAACGTCCCATCCGAAGGACGGCGTGCTTAAGTTTATTTTACCTCCCAGATAAAATAAACTAAGAGCCTCGGTCGGATTTCGAACCCGATTTTGAGCTCAGAAGACAAGCACGGATACCATTGAGCTAACGGCGCCCTCTAAGGGGAAGGCTATATGCTGAAATTAACGTAAGGATAAGAAATAGTGAAAAGTGGTGTTTGTTTTATTTTTGTAATTGTTACCATCTGGGTGGAAATAAACTGTTGCATTGAATTTGGGCCACCCTGTATAATTAATTATTTGAATGAGTGCATTCATAATTGAGAGTTGCAGTGGATATAACCAATTATTTTGTCGATATGATTCCTAATTGAAATGGATCCCCAATTTCAAAAGCCATCCTTTATTTGATCTATTATAACATTTCCTTAACATTTTCCTCATTCAATTCACAAAAAAAAAGAATAATAATAACAATAAAAAAAGTTGTCGGTGAATCATTGACATTGTACTTCCCCAGAACCAATTATTCAATTAACTTTTCGCTACCCCATCTACAAAACCTGTCGACCGTTTGCGCCAATATGCAATAAATAGGTGCTCTTAAAACCTCATACTAATTTTTGTGTCGATAAATTCATTACATCGGCAGATATTAAAATTGTTGTACCTGACATTTGTCAGGTTATGTCCTCATTGGGTTTTGATTTCAAATATCAAATTTCATGTCGATACATTAATTTTATTATTGGGTTTTTTCAGTTGAGCCGAATAATATATCTAAAAAAACTCTTTACAGTTAGATCCATGTTGTTCTTTGTTTTTCTTATTACAGATAGTTTATTGTGTCATTTTATTACAATTATTATTGTTATTTCCAATGTCTGCCCATCTGTCTTACTATTATTATAATTTGTTTTTTCTTTTTACTTTCTTTTTATTTTTTTAATATGTTTCATTGATACCATTGTACATGAATTTGTTTGTTTAGAATGAACATTCATTATTTATTTTTGCTTTTTATGACCCTTTCACCTGACAGACGGCCATAGAATAATAAAATATACAAATAATTAGAAGTATAAATAACTCTTAAAGCATCAGAGTAGAGAATAACAAGATAAAAATTATAAACTTACTTACCCCACCCACATAGCATAGCGGTTAAAGGACAACTGGCAGAGCTCTAAGGGTTATTAGAATGTATCAGAATGAATGGTTTTGCATGTTGAGAGTGAGTGATCCTAGCTATCCCACCCCTTAGAGATATGCCAGTTGTCCTTTAACCGCTGTGCTCTGTGGATCGGGTAAGTAAGTTTATAATTTTTATCTTGTTACTCTGTACCCTGATACTCTAAAAGTTATTTATACTTTTCATTATTTGTATATTTTATTATTCTATCAAAAGATGAACCATTGATGATGACGCTGTTGCGTTGAAAACCAGTTCTGGTCTAAAATAAAACAGTTGGAGGACAACGTCTTTTATTTATATGATAAATCTCGTTCCACAACATCTTACTATCACATATGAAAGTATATATTCATTCATTCATTCAACCTCGTCCAAAATTCCTTCAACAAATGACTGGGGACCTCATTCAAAGGAAAAGCCCACAGGATCCCTCAAAACTGTAGCTCCTCCACTATTGGTATAATACAGATATTGATTTACTGTTTACAGTTTTTGAAGAACTTCCTTCGAAAAGAAGGAAACGTAAATAAACCCGGAGGAAATTAAATAGTGTGAGTGATGGAGGGGCAGTAAGTCTGAGCGAGGTCTGCGGTTGACATCAAGTTTGATGGGATGATGGGAAGGAACAGGACCCATTGTAGGACAGAGGATCGACCAGACATCAACTGTCTGATTCGTCACTCCTAGGGCCATTATTTATATCTGGGGAGGGAAAAATATTATAAAAAATCCGAATGGATAAAACGCCATAATGTATCATATGCCCATAGAGTTACAGTAAACATCTGCTTTAGTTTCAAAAATTTGCTGTCGTGCACTGATTTTGATTAAATTTTGTTTTATACTGGTACAATAAGAAAAGTAGTATGAGAAATTACAACTTTTAAATTTATTGTTCTTATATCTCTTTTATACATGAAATTATAGTTTTGTGAAAGTTAAAATAAGATATATACAACTGTGATTGTAGTGTCTCTAAATACTGCGAGAATAGAGCGTCGATTGTTGTTGATTCGTATTCATTTGTAGATTAAGTTTGTCATTTAAAAATGAAATAAGCTGTACGGTATCTCCTGAAATGGGTAAAAATATTATTTGTTGTGACAATATGACAACAAATATATTATTTATTGATTGATATTTTCAACAGTTATTATTATTATTATATATTAATAACAATATTATATAATATCATATAATAATATGTTGAAATATTATATATTATATTTTTTTAGATTTACACTGCTATATTATTTCTTTTACCAAAAATGTTATTTACTGTGACAAATTTAAGCTATCGAAGTATTTTAACCTAAAAGTTTCTTACCAAAAGATGATTTTATAGTTCGTAATATTGATATTGTAGTTAAATTCACTAAAACGGTAAATATGATCAATAATGTTGCAAAAATACGTTTTTTCGGCCTCATTGAATGTGCACATTGGCCAAAAATACAATGTTATATCTAATAATTTTAGAGTTGTTTGATTGTTATTGGTTTAGTGTTATTAGTTCTATTCTATTCTATTTAGTGTTATTAGTTCTTATCATAAAAGTATCACCTTCGCTTTATGCAGTCGAAATATACTACACACTTTCTTATTACATGAACGTAGAAATGCTCAAAAACAGCTGATATCACAGATAAAGAATTGTGTAGTTGTGTGTGTGTGCGCTGAACCGTCCGTCTCACACACACTTAAGCACGCACATCAACGAGACTTACGCTCTGACGGTCTGACATAGCCCCTACCGACAGCTAAGATGTTTACACATCAAAAGTTGCATAAAAGTATCACGGTTTGTTAGATTAGGTTTTATGACCTATGCCCGGGCTTTAACTACGAGGTCATATCGCCTACTACCAGAGCGCTCTTTCGTCACTCTGGTAGACATGAGCCCGACTCTACTGTGGGAGTCCTAAATTTTGCCTACCCTAAATTTTTTATTCATCTAGGTTAGGGGTCTTTAACGAGTACCTGACATCGTACAGGCTCGGGACCATCGCTTAACGCCCCATCCGAAGGACGGCGTGCTTAAGTTTATTTTACCTCCCAGATAAAATAAACTAAGGGCCCCGGTCGGGCTACGAACCCACAACCTTGAGCTCAGAAGTCAAGCACGCATACCACCGGCGCCGTCATCACGGTTTGTTGTGTGATTCTCCAAGAAAACTTCAAAACTTATGGATTTGATTGCGGATTATCAAAAACTAATGGTTTTTTTTTTTTTTTTTTTTTGTTTGGCTTTATGTACGGTGCATATTTATTTAAGACATCCATGGCCCCGGGAGGGAGTTCTATCTAGGAAATAAAACTCACTCCCGGACGGGATTCGAACCCGCAAACCATGGTGAGACCATGCGACCAAAGCCCTACGCTCTAGCCCGCACGGCCACCATGGCCCCCAAAAACTAATGTTAAATCTATAAATTTTACCTTATGTACCAATCTTCAAATTCACTTCCCAAATTTATTCCTCTTTCTAAACTATTTTCATCGATTGAAATGTCAATATGATTTTGCTGAGTATCAATAGATGTCGTTCTTGTGGGGTTCTAGATACACAAATAAAATTTCGTGACATGTTCATTCTATCGGGTTTCCACAGATATAAGATTTAAAAAAAAAAATTTTTGGATTCAGGTGAAATGAAATTCGTTTAGCCCCCTTTACGGTAAGGGATGTTACATCGTATTTCATTTGAAACAGATGATGCGGTGACATTTAAGATACTACTAAGTAAGATTCCTTTCCAATAACTTGATCCTCAGCTAACTGTCTCGAGATAACTGATTGTTATAACCTGTTATAGAGATGATCTCTCCATAACGCTTTAAATTATATATAAAATAATAATTTTATGACATTCATTAAAAACAAAAGTTGGCAAACTCTTACATTTAAGAATTTTTTAACTTATTTTCTCTTTTGTTCAATAAAAAAAAAAAGAAAAAAAAGGCTGGAATGAAAAGTTCAACTTTTCCCGGAGTTTGGCCCGTGGCCAGACAGTTTTTTCTTTCGAAATTGAAAGTTTTTTTTTTTTTTTATAGTACATGCACAGAATGTGACAAAACTTTAAATGAAAAGAGATGTTTTTAAATATGTATTTTACATATGTATTCCATAGTGCCCTATATTTTACAGGGAATTTATTAAACCATATATAAGGGGGAGAAGGAGCGGTGAAAGGAAGACAAATAGGCCGGATAAGTGATCTTTTTGCGTGTTCTAATTAAAATTTGGGGAGAGAGGGGGGCTCTCCCGAGAAAAGAACCAATTCTGGAATTTAGAGTTAGTGACTCATGCCCGGGCCTTAACTACAAGGTCATATCGCCTACTACCAGAGCTCTCTTTCGTCACTCTGGAGGACATAAGCCTGACTCTAGTAAGAAAGTCCTAAATTTTGCCTACTCAACAGTTTTATTCACCTAGGGTAGGGGATCTTTAACGAGTACCTGACATCGTACGGGCTCGGGACTATCGCTTAACGTCCCATCTATATATATACCATATAAAATAAACTAAAGGCCTCGGCCGGGTCTAGAACCCGCGATCTTGAGCTCAGTAAGCAAGCACATATACCACTGAGCTACCGGCGCCCTCACTGTAATTGTATTTATTCCAAGTTGTTGTTTTTTTTACATTTTTTTTGGTTTATGTATGATTAGATTAACTATCTGATGATGGCAGATAATTGTAGGAAAGTAGGTACCGCTTGTGTCGTAAGATACAGTTATAAGAATTCTGCTGTACGGTTCTTCACGAACGCTAACCAACAAATAACACAGAACAAAGTGACATTCACTAAGTCGTCGATGAATCACCGGCTATGAAATTCCCCTCCACGAATTAATAAATTACTTTTTCGCTCTCTCTCCTGTAATATCCAAAATTAGTGATTTTAATTGTTTTTAAAATAATTATAATCAGCATAGAAAAAATAGTTGAATTGGAAAGGCAGGAAGTCTTTGGAAGACCCTAACCGT
Organism: Aradus depressus; assembly: GCA_963662175.1. NCBI lineage: Eukaryota > Metazoa > Arthropoda > Insecta > Hemiptera > Aradidae > Aradus > Aradus depressus. Next base: position 37,798,370 of record OY759214.1, read on the forward strand.
AAGGGGAATGCAAGGGTGGGGGATTGAACAACCAATAGGCACTCAAAAGAGTCCCGGGCGGAGAAAATGGAGGCAAGGAACCACACCCAGCTTCGTTCTACTTCGTCAGACGCAACCGAGGAGAGAGGTCCACTTCAAAGACCAGCCCTTGTCCAGCCAACATCCCAGATCCATGACTCAGCCACCGGACCAAAGAAGAAGATGCGTTGGAGCTCACCTCTACTTCGAGAGACAGACAGCAGAGATTGATGATAGAAGAGATCCAGAACCCAACAGCAATCGCAACAAACAACGAACAAAGACTACAAAGTACCGTGATACAATAAACAATTATACAGATAGAGTTTAGGAGTAGTATTTTAAGTTCTTTGAAGGATTCTGAGGAATAATTAAGTGTTTAAGAATGTTTATGATGAATATATTTAATCAGATAAGAATGATAAGTAATTTTTCTTTTATGTATTTCGCAACTCATGTCATTTTGATTTTTCATAACTGTTAGTCTTGGCGAACCCACGCAACTGAAGAAAGGTAAGAAAGAATTAGAAGCATATAGAATCATTATTTATTTATTTTTTTTTTCAAGAACATTTTATTTAACATACCAACAATAATTATCTTTACACTCCAAAGTCAATCAACAGTTAGCACTCAAACTCAATATATCACTTACATACTGGTTTCTGAATCCTCATTCTAAATTTTGTGTCGGTAGATACATTACATCAGCAGTTATTACGGTTTTTGTGTTAAGCTTCCTCCCATTCCCCCACCTCTTCCCTTCCACCAATTTGACTGAAAATGAATAGGTGTCTTCCATAGAGGGGTTTATACATAAAAAATTTCGTGTAGATACATTCTTTCTATCAAGAGTTATCGTATATGAAATTATGTTGAAAATTTATCATCGATTAGCTGGAATAGCTGGTGATGTTAAAGATACTCTGAAGAAGAATTCTATTTTAGCTGAAGGTTAAAAAGAAAATCAATGCTTATTTGAAAATATTTCAATTTACTGGTCTCTAAGGAAATTGATCTAAAAAAGAATATTTCAATTAAGTTAATGGTAGCATTTTATTTTTAAATAAATTAGTTGTCCGAGAATATGATGTGTAATCAGTTAATGATCGGGGGTTGCGTGTCTTGACCACGCCTCTTTCATCAACTTTTTGAAAATGTTGCACAATTTGAGAGTCAAACATGCAGTAATACAGACTATATCGTATAAAGTACATAAGATACTTTGTTGCCACCAGCTCCCAGATAAATAAACAAAGAAAAGACCTCTGTGAATCAACAACAATATCACACAATTTTGTAATTTTTTATTATTTCTAAAAGAGAGAGGACGACTGGTGTAGGCAAAGGTACCTTATGTATAATAATGTCAGCTAATGTCCACATCACATATTTTTACTTTCTTATACCTATAATATAGGTAGTATAAGGAAGTTAGTTTTTTTTTAGTTAGTAGAAATGACGTACCGGAGGTACAAAGGCTCCCGCCCACACTCCGCCGAGGAGAAATCCGACCTTTCAAAAAGTTAGCATCCTATAGACAAAAGAGAAACCTAAGGTAGAGTGAATTCTGGAGAAAAGGGAAGGAATGGGAAAACCTACTACTTTGCTGAATCCGCGAAAGACTGGCTTCCGGTGCTGGTGCCAGTAACCACAGCCACTACGAATCCAACCTCAGTTGGTGGTACCGCTTGGAAGGAACCACCTCCGTAGTACCATTTCAGCTAAGGCGGTAATAACCGCCCGCCTCAACAATGGTGACTGACCTGGGATGGCAAGCAGGCCTTGTTCATCCCTACAGTTTACCACCAACATGATGAGCGGGGGATTAGCAGCTTAAAATGGATGGTTCCCGTACCATGAAGGAGAAGGAGAACGTGAACGAGAATGATAATATGAGGTGTGGGAGAATGATAATGAACATGTATACTTTTTTTTTCTTCTCTAGTATAAGGAAGTATTGTAATCGTGCGGAAAATCCGAGATCGAGGTTTCAACTGATTTTCACGTTTCAAGGTCCCCTGAATACGTCTTGAACATTTCGCGATGATGACTGTCTATGTGTCTTTTTGTGTGTGTGTGTGTGTGTGTGTGTGTGTGTGATTGAAAAGTTGTGAGCTCCCTACCACAAAAACGATTGTAGCTATGAACTTGAAATTTCGAATGAAGGGGTCTCTCCAAGTCACTCTCACATGTTCTAACTTAGGTTATGTTTATTTTATGTTTATGAACTAATTAAAAATTTTTCAAGAGAGTTATGGATTCACATATAAAATTTCCTGTCGATATATTCATTCTATCGGGAGTTATAGTGATCACTGATACACACAATGTTTTTTTTTCATTTTTGGATTCAAGAATTGGAAATCATGAATCTCCGTTGAAAACTCAGCATTGAATATTAAACCGACTATAACTTCCCTTATACTCCGTACATCTGGAAGTTAGGTTAGGTTTTATGACTCATGCCCGGGCTATAACTTCGAGGTCATATTAAAATACATAAGTTATATGAAATAAGATTTTTTATAGGTCGTCCAGTTTTTGCTGTACATGGCGAAAACCTTCTAGATATGTAGTTTTGAAACACATATTTTTAGACGTTTCCTAGTTTCACCGGAAAACGATTAGTTCTATCGAAAAAGTAACTAGTACCAAAAATCTTCATTATAAAATTCCCAATCGCTTATAATCAGATTTGAGATAGGATCAATAGCACACAAGTCATAGCGCCCCGAAGAATGTTAACAAAATGTCTACAAGTAATTTTAAGGGCGCCGGGAGCTCAGTGGTATGCATGCCTGCCCTGAGCTCAAGGTCGTCGGTTCGAAACCCGGCCGAGGCCTGGGAGGTAAAATAAACTTAAGCACGCCGTCCTTCGGATGGAACGTTAAGCGATGTTCCCGAGCCTGTACGATGTCAGGTACTCGTTAAGCATCCCTGCCCTAGGTAAATAAAAATTTAGGGTAGGCAAAATTTAGGACTCCCATAGTAGAATCGGGCTCATGTCGACTAGAGTGACGAAAGAACGTTCTGGCAGTAGGCGATATGACCTCGTAGTTAAAGCCCGGGCATGAGTCATAATAACTAACTACAAGTAATTTTTAAATCGTAACTCATAGCAGGGAACCTTAAAGTATGGTTTTATCAACGGACATTTTTATCCCAACCACACTTACAGATCAGTCTCTCTCCCCCTTCCCCTAAGTCACTCTCATAACTGCGCTGTACAAAGAAACAAAAAAATACAGCTGACGCCAATTCATTACTTTCGTATACCCAGTAATGCCAGTATGATTTTGAGGAGAGGAGAGAGTGATCTGTAAGTGTAGTTGGTATAAGAAAGTGCTGTAATGGCCACGTCATGTATTTTCTATTTAATATTACTGTTCATTTTATTTTAAAACACTGTCATCAAATCTACTAATGATTTTATTTTACCGATCGTAAATATGCTCAATAAAATTTTTAAAAAATATTTCTATGATGTTTTACCCATAAGGCAGTGGAACTATTGTTAAAAAAATGTGTGTTTGTGTTACTGCCCTTGAGACAGCCAATCTCTGGAAGTAACATGTTACAGTTCATTTCACTCCACTGATCATAGGCGCCTCTGTCTGAGCCCCTTGCAAAAAAAAGTGTATGCTACATGGCTGAGCAGGGAGTCCACGTGTCGTCCGGGCACGTGGACCTCATAAAGTCTGGTCTTCAGGCCTCACCGCACTCTTCTAGGCTGGGGATCAGAGCTGCTACTCTAGGCTTTGAAATCCTAATCCAGTCCAATTTTCAATCCTGGAAATATCGAGATCTGGGAGTATTTACTTCAACATTGAGGGCGCCGGTAGCCCAGTGGTTTGCGTTTCTATCTGAGAGGTAAAAAAAAAACTTGAGCACGCCGTCCTTCGGACGGAACGTTAAGCGATGGTCCCGAGCTTGTAGGATGACAGGTACTCGTTAAACACCCTTTCCCTAGGCGAATAAAAATTTAGAACTCCCATAGTAGAGTCGGGCTCATGTCCACCAGAGCGACAAAAGAATAGGCGATGTGACCTCAAATTTAAAGGCCCGGGCATGTGTCAATAACTAACTTTACTTCCCCAGCTACACAGGGAAGGTTGTATAATCTGTCGGAAATTCGATGTTAGGTTAGGTTAGGTTTTATGACTCATGCCCGGGCTTTAACTACGAGGTCATATCGCCTACTACCAGAGCGCTCTTTCGTCCCCTCTGATGGACATGAGCCCGACTCTATTGTGGGAGTCCTATATTTTGCCTACCCTAAATTGTTATTCACCTAGGGTAAGAGGTCTTTAACGAGTACCTGACATCGTACAGGCTCGGGACCATCGCTTAACGTCCCTCCGAAGGACGGCGTGCTTAAGTTTATTTTACCTCCCAGATAAAATAAACTAAGGGTCTCGTTCGGGTTTCGAACCCACGATCTTGAGCTCAGAAGACAAGCACGCATACCACTGAGCTACTGGCACCCTCTGAAATTCGATGTTGAGTTCCCACCGGAATTTCATGTTTTCAGATCCTCCTGAATCCGAAAAAAAAAAGTCGGTAAATCAATAGCAATGTACTTCCCCCGCACAAATTAAGTTTTAGCTCTCTCCTAAAATTATTTGACCGTTTGGGTTAAAATTGAAATACATACGCTTACATAGAGGCTTCTGAATCATACTAAATTGTGTGCCCTTAAATTCATTACATCGGCAGTTATTAGGATTTTTGAGTGGAGCCCCTCTCCTCTGATCCCTCTCTTCCAATTGACAAATTTCAAAGGTCTTCTTTATAGCGTTTTGAATTTAAAAATAAAATGTGGATACATTCGTTACATCGGAACTTTTTGAGGTTTTTGAGTTGAGCCCCCTTCCCCCAATGGTCGAGTCAGCTAAAAATTAATAGCAGTCTTCCTAATGAGATTTTGAATTTACAAATGAAATATCGTGTGGATACATTCATTACAACGGCATCTATTGTAGTTTATATGTTAATCCTCTTTTCCTTTTAGCCGATTTGACTGAAATCAATAGATGTAGTCCCTACAAGGTTCAGGATACTCATTATGATTTAATGAGAGAATTCAAAAGGCACTAGATAAATCAAATACTAAGTTAATATGAAGATGGTTGATGTAGTGATAAGTGATTCATTTCACATGTTATCAAATAAGATGTAGTCTGACCTCTCACAGATTCTTATTAGTATTAGCTAGCCGGCTTTCGAGGTGCCCTCATCATCAGGCAGTCTATAAAATAGTTGCTGAAGTTTCGGTGTAGAGATCTTCAATATTTCACAGGTTGTCAAATAAAATGTAGTATGAGTTCTTACAGATTTTTATTAGAAGTAGCTAGCCGGCTTTAAAAATTTTTGAATGAAAACTGAATAATATTATAATAAAAATAAATACATAAAACAATCTATAAACATTAACAATCTAAAATATCATGGATGGGGACAGACGAGTTATTCCTGTCCACCATCTGAGTCACAACTCCTCTATAATTTTATTATACAATTATTTAGTTTTCATTCAAAAATTTTTAATTTTTCATCAGACTGCCTGATGATGAGGGAAACCTTGAAAGCCGGCTAGCTACTTCTAATAAAAATCTGTGAGAGGTCATACTACATTTTATTTGACAACCTCCAAAATAATCACTTCTCACTACATCAGCCATCTTCATATTAAATCTTTAGTAGGTTTCTTAGCGAAGACTGGATTTTTTTCTTCATATTAACGTCAGCTCGTCAAGCTACTATGGCTACAAAGGAAGAAATTCAGTCTATGCTAAGAAACCTATTAGAATCTCTTTACCGAAACTTCAGCAACTATTTTATAGACTGCCTGAAGATGAGGGCACCTCGAAAGCCGGCTAGCTAATACTAATAAAAATCTGTGACAGGTCAGACTACATCTTATTTGACAACCTGTCAAATACTGAATTGTAGCGCTAATAGTCGTTTGCCTTTGGAGGAAGAGCGAGAACGTAATTGATTAAATTGTGCTGAGGAAGTTCATTCACCGATGACTTTTCTCTTTTGGATTTTTATTTTTGATCAAATTTCTAACAAACGTCAAAAAGGTCGTTTACTTTCAATACGGTGAACACCAATTTTGGTTTCCAGAAAACCAATTTAGGTTTCAACTGTTTTTTCTCTCTTTATAGAATAACGACTCATGTTTTCAATTTCCTTTCTACTTCCGTTCATTTCACTTATGTACTTCCGCTGTGGCTTCATCTTAGAGCAAAAATACTTCTCTTCTCTTTCAATTTTCTTACCGAAGTTGTCACAAAGCTCATTTCGGAACAGTTTTTTGCATTTCTGGCTATGTACTGAATATTGTGGCTTCTGAATTCTCATACTAAATTTTGTGAGGAAACACTCTTGATGGCACAACTCAAATACCCTAATAACTGCAGACGTAATGTATAAACACAAAATTTAGCATGATGTTTCAGAAGCTACTATACAGTACATAGCCGGTAATTCAGGTCATATTGCCTACTACTTTGATGGCTGATGTAGCGAGAAGTGATTATATCACAGGTTGTAAAATAAAATATAGTCTGGCCTGTCACACATTTTATTTATATTTGCTAGCCGGCTTTCGAGGTTGCCCTAATCATCAGACAGTCTTCAAAAAACCGTAAGCAACAAGGAAACAAGTTCTGTACAATATTTTATTTGTTTTATCTCTTTTATTTTATTCCTTTATCATCATTTATTTTTAACCCCCAACGCAAAAGAAGGGGTGTCATAAGTTTGAAGGCTGTGTGTGTGCATGTGCCTATCTGTGGCATCGTAGCTCCAAGACGGCTGAACAGATTTCAAAGGGTTTTTTTTTTGTTTCAAAAGCGGATATTTGCGAGATGGTTCCTAGCCATGTTTGGTGGAAATCGGGTATACCGTTTCCAAAATATTCAGGTTTCATCAGAGCCTGTGTAGGGATCTCGGCCTCTATTACAGCTAGAGACTTGGAGTTTGAGCTCAAATGTTTATAAGGCCAAGTCCCTCCCCCCTAAGCCCTTCAAGCCCCCTCCCCCTCCCCCCCCCCCACCATTTAAAGGTATATTTATTTGTGTCGTTTTTTTTATATTTTTAATTTAATATTTTATGTACATACTTTATTTATTTATTTTAAATAGAAGAAAATGGGGTCTGTAATATAGTACACCCAATGTATTTGTATCAGTTGATACACTCGGACGGTAACAATTGCTTAATTGCACATCCTCAAATTGATTTTCCTGAACCAAGTAGTGAAAGAACGAGTAGAACAAAATAATAGTCGGGTCTCTAATGAATATTTGATAGAGTGACGGCATGTTCCGAGGACGAATTGAAACAATGGCCCACGACTTCTTAGTAAATATTTGAGGGTCTCATTGCTGGGGTCTGAATAGGGGACGGCGAATGGCCCAGAGCTGGGTACTTGAACTGCGGCGCTCCGGCAACACACCGAATTAAACTTGAAACAACACTTTGGGATTACTTTCCGCTTCTTTCACACTCCTCCTTCTGTCCTCTTCCAATAACCCGTCCACCGGATAGGGAGAGATATTTTATAAAATGTCTTTTGTCCTTACTGGTGAGGGCGCCGGTAGCTCAGAACTAAGCCAGCTTAAGTATAGAGCTCAAGATCTCACCTAGTCTTAGAAGCTTAACAACAAAAACTCCGATTACTGCCCTTGTAATGAATGTATTGACACGGAATTTCATTTGTATAGTCAAAGCACTACAAGGACGATTTTCAGCGGAATCAGTCAAAGGATGGGGGGGGGGGGGGGGGGGGGGGGGGGCTCAACCCAAAAATCCCAAAAACTGACGATTTAATGAATGCATCAACATGAAATTTCATATTTGAAGTCAAAACCCAATCAGAACATAACGTCATAAATTTCACTGAAATCGGCAGAAGGCAAAGTTCAATTCAAAAACACTAATAACTACCAATTTAATGAATTTATCGACACAAAATGTAGTCTGAGAATTTAGGAGCCTGAATGTAAGTCAACTATTGAATATGGGATCAACTAAAAAATCTCAATAACTAATGATGTAATGAATGTGTTGGCATGAAATTTCATACGTGAATTCAATACCCCATAAGAATGGCACTTATTAATTTTACCTCAGTTTCCCAGAGTATCGGACTTCTCAACTTTTGACCTCCCGCTTGGGGTGTTGAAGGAAAGGTCATAAAGTAGCACGAAATTTGATAACTCTATCCGAATCTCCATAAGGACATCTTCTAATTTTCAGCTGAATCGCCAGAAGGAAAGGGGGGCTCAACTCAGAAAACCTAATAACCTAATAATGAATGTATTCAAAATTTATTATGAGAATCTGAAGTCCCCATGATTTTTAGTTATGATGGTGGGTTTGTTATAGAGTAAGAGCGAAAAATTAATTGATTAATTCGTGCTGGGGAAATACATTGCCAGTGATTCACCGACGTCTTTTTTATTGCTGTTTGACAGAAAGAAATGTTCAACCAACATTTTTCACGAAATTCTAAGAATGTTCTTTCTATTGAGAGTGGATAGAATGAGAAGTTATGTTAGCGCCAGCCTCCAAATAAAAGCGATAAATGAAGAAAAAAGGGCGGAGCCCTTAGTCCTTATATAAATAATTAAATGGAATTATATTAAATTGTATCTGACAGCAAGTTACCTTTATTTCAGATCAATATATGCCCAAACCTAGTAACAGTATTGTCCTTATGAATTATTCGTTATATAACGCCCCCTTTCAAACAGATAAAATCCTAATTGCTTTTTCATATTACAAGTTTCATTCAGAATGTTGAGTGCTTCCAAATAAAAAAATACATATATACATATAATATGCAGGACTTTGTAGCAAAGAAGGACAAAACTTCTCCAAGTTTTTTTCAGATATAATATTTGTATTGGTATGGAGGTCTAATGGTGGAGCTGAATCTGAGTCGGCGAGGTGAGTTGGGCCAATCAATAGAGGGCTAGCCAGCCAACCCTGTGCTGGTTCTGACATCTAGTGGTCACTTGAAGAACTAAATAGGGCTGCTAGTTCCACCATCCACCCAGAGAGCGAACTGTTTGAACCCAGCATCAGACAATGCCTCATAAATCAACTTTTTGGGGGATATGAAAATAATACATGAAAATAAAGTGTATCCGCCTCTACTCAGTTGGACGAGGCGGGTTTTTTTTTCATTTTTTCACAACAATAATAATGACTTTCAACTCATCTAAAATCTGCACCTGATCATTTGCACCTGACTGGGACGAGCTCGATCTGCTCTTGGCGGTTGGGAAACAAAAGAGTGGCGGCGCCCCTGGGAACGATCTCATCGACGCCGCTATAATCAAGAAAGCATTCCCGACCATCAAGACAGATCTTCTACATCTGTTCAACGCTTGTCTAAGGCGAGGCCATTTCCCGAGCGCTTGGAAGCGTGCTCTAATATGCACCTTTGTTAAGCCCGGGGACAGGGACCTCTCCTTGGCAAAGAGCTACAGACCAATCAGCCTGCTCCCCGTCTTTGGGAAGGTACTGGAGACCCTTATCTTCAATGGAATTCAAACGCAAGTACACGCCTTAGTATCCCATAGGCAATTTGGCTGCATGAGGGGTAGATCTGCCGAGGACGCATTGAGGATGCTGAGAGCAGACGTAGAAGAACGCGACGGCAAATATGCCCTCTGCGTTTTCTTCGATATTGCGTCGGCCTTTGATTGCGCCTGGTGGCCAGCCATCCTCACGAGACTGCGGACTATGGAATTGCCTAGGAATTTATTTGCGCTGATATCTAGCTTCCTCTGCGATCGATCCGCCACCATAAGCCAGCTGTATACTAGTACTACAGTGGACGTCACTAGAGGCTGTCCTCAGGGATCGGTTCTCGGACCAACCCTGTGGAATATACTCTTTGACGGGTTGCTCCGTGACCTCGAGAACCGTGGGCATAAGGCAATCGCCTATGTCGACGATCTCGTGGTTACAGTTCAGGCTGATAGTCATGCCAACCTTACCCTTCGCGCGCAAACTGCAATAGACGATATAGGCAGCTGGTGCTGCGCCAATAAGCTGGCTCTCTCACCGAGTAAGACCTCGGCCTTACTGATGAGGGGGAGACCCGATGCTCGACAACCCCTGGTTTTGACAGTCCATGGGCGGCACATTGAATGCCCAGCTGTGATAACGTACCTTGGGGTGCGGATCGCACGAGGCCTGAAAGTGACGCCCCACGTTGTTGCCATTAAAGAAAAGACGATAGCCACTTTCAACGCCCTGAGTCGCCTAGCCCGCGCGACGTGGGGCCTCGACTATTCCGCGTGTAGGACCATCTACACAGGGGTATTCGTGGCTGTAGCAAGGTACGCTGCTGCAGGTTGGTGGCACCGCCCCACGAATCGGCAGCGCACGATTCTGACGCAAGCCCAGAGAGCAGCCCTTTTAAGAGTTACAAGGGCTTATCGTACTGTCTCTACGGCTGCGCTACAGGTACTAGCGGGAGCCGCCCCCATTGACTTGATCTTGGATGGGGCTGTCGCTTCGTATTTCTGTAGACGCAACATGCCCTTAGGAGCAGATATTGATGAGCCCTTACGTCTAGCCCTAGAGGAAGAGATGCGCGGACAGTCCAGACCAGTGCGGTGCAAGGACATCGTCCAGAATTGGATTGTGGAAAAATGGCAACAACGTTGGTCACGATGCCCGGATGGCCGAACGACGTACGCATACTTCCCGGACGTCCAGGTACGCCTTGACTCAACATGGGTACAGCCTAATCACTGGACGTCTCAAATATTATCAGGTCATGGTGATTTCAACTCCAAGCTGTTCTTCTTTCACAGGAAGAACACCCCGAACTGTTCGTGCGGCGGTATCGAGACTGCAGAACATGTGGTCCTCGAATGCCCGCTGTACGACCAAGCTAGGGTGGAGTTGATTCATGGGACAAGATCGTATTTGGGACTAGATCTACGGCAGATGGTGACGGAAACTGACCGATGTTCTGCCGATTCGTCGGCTCCTGGCGGGAGCAGAAACAGGCAATGTAATGATCCCGAGCTTTGCCTAAACGTAGACTGGGTGATGTTGCTGCAACGCAAGGCGCACCCTCTTTTAAAACTGAAAAAAAAAAAAAAAAAAAAAAAAAAAAACTCATCTAAAATCGATTCATTAACCAATGTCAGGAAATAAATTTTACGAATCCCTTTTCGCCTTAATGGAGTGTATTTTTGTACATTTATGGTGAGCATTGGTACTTTTCTAGCTATACGAAATATAGAGGAAATCATGTAATCGATCAGAAATTAGATCTCCCTTCAACCGATTTCGCGGGAAATAGATAGGTGCTATCTTTATGTAGCTTTAAATTTAAATATAAAATGCCATCTCGATAAATTCAACACATCGGCAGTTAATCTCCCCCTAATCCATTATTCCTTTTTGACAATTTGGCTGAAAATCAATAGGTTATATTCTAACGTAGGGAGTGATCGTGTACACAGACACATACACACACAGACAAACAGGTATTTTTACTTCCCCAGGTATACGAAGAACAGGGGAAGTTATGTAATCGATCAACAACTCGATGGAGAGTTTTCCACAGAATTTCATGTTTTATAACCTCTAGATTCCAAATATGAAATCCCTGTCTGTCTGTGTGTTTGTGAACACGATAACTGCCCTTGTAATGCATATATCTACACAAAATTACAAATATGAATTCAAAACCCCACCTTTAAAAAAACGACACATTAATTTTAAGAGGAAACGGCAGAAGGGAAGGAGGTTCAGAGAGGGGCTCAACTCAAAAACCCCAATAACTGCCGATGTAATGAATGCATCGACATAGAATTTAGTGTGAGGATTTAGGAGCCCCTATGTAAGTGAACTATTATTGAATATTAGCACAGTTTTTTTTAGGTGAAGCGAAAAGTTAATTGATTAAGGTGTTCTGGGGAAGTACATTGCCAGGAAAAACATGCACAACAACATACAACAAACCATTGGAAAACATGACATTCTGTTGAAAACCGCATCGAATTCTTAATTTTCCTCTATACTTCATACAGCAGAGAAATAATACAACGAAAATGCAAAGGACGAAAATTTATTACAGCAAGTTTGCGTAGGAGTTCAATTTCTAAGTTATGATTATTTCAAATGTGGACTGTGAAGGAGGCAGTAAATTGGTAACATTCTCACGTCATAAAGCTTGGCACTATGAATGTTGTATCTATGGTCCTCCCCCGCCCTGGTGGTGGGCAGCCCCCCGGGTGGAGTCACCGCTAGGATTTATGTCGTCTGGAGACTGAGAGAGCTGGCGGTGCTCCAGTGACGACACAATCTCCCAGTCATACTCCTTTCCCAGTAGTCATCGTCCATTTGTCAGACCATGCATCACTACATAGTGCAAGAGATACTGGATAGTCTTTATGACTCAAAAAGAGTTAATTAGCCATGATATTTTCTTTCCTAAATTTGTAGGTATCATTACGTAAGGCAATGGTATTGAAGATGAAATTGTGAGACATAGGATGAAGGTAGGAAGTCGGGTAAAACTTTATTTTAAAGCTCTCAGGACCATATCTTCGGGAATTGTTAGTTCACCATTATGGGAAAGTCTAACAGGAAAAATTCGCAAGCTTTCGAAAGTTCAAATCTCAGTTTTGAAGTATACCAACAGAAGTTATACCAACATAACAACAATTATAAATTATTACCATATTTGTTGAAATTTTTTTTGGGTTCATATTTTTCGAATAAAAAACACAAAACTATCTAAACACTCTGTCCAACATTAGAGGTAAATATAATAACAAAAAAATCGGGAAAAAACTGATTCGGAATTTTTTAGTGCTTAACTTCGAATTTCCTTGCTTTGTGGCCATTCTCACCCCGTTTGACGGTAGAAGATATCTTTCGACGATAAAACTGTTAGTTCATTTTCTGCATTAATATTGCTTTATCTTTATGTTTATTATTATTTGAATTAAATATTTTCTCTTTGTTCTGTATATATTATATTGCATATTTGCATATAGACCATTATTATTGTATATATATATATATATATATACACATATAAAACATTAAAAAAATAATAATACATTTTTTTTTTTTTTTTAATTACATATATACCGGGTGATTCATTTAACCTGAAAAACAAGAATAAATCGAAAAATAAGCTTTATCGAAAAAAATTGTTCAAACAAAAGTTGCAGGGTTTAAAGGGGGGCATATAATGGTAATACGAAATTTAACCTTGAATGGCGTTTTCAGGGTCAAATCAACGGCAACTTCGATTTTTTCAATGGGAACCCATAGTTTTAATTGCATACTTGTATTCTACGTAAAACAATACGTATCTTTTATAGGAAAAGTTTTGTTTGAAAATGTCAATTTTTTATGGTTTTGAGAATACAAGAAACGAGACTATCCTAACCGATGGATTGGTCGAGGTGGTCCAGTAAACTGGCCAGCTAGGTCACCGGACTTAACTTCGCCAGATTTTTTTCTATGGGGATATTTAAAAGAACAAGAATACAAAAATGTGTCAACTACAACTGAACATATGAAAGAGAGAATCAGAAATGCATGTCGAGAAATTGACAGAAAAACTTTATTAAGGACGGTGCAATGTTTCATTACACGTGTTGAAAAATGTATTGAAGTTCAGGGACATCATTTTGAACATTTATTAAGATGATAATTAATTGTTGATAAGTGGTGTGAAATTATTCAATTAAAATTTGTTTTCAACATTTTGTGTAAAATAATTGATTCTTTGTTACAATAACATTCATTTTAATTTAATCGATGTTTATTTCTTTGTGCATCAAATTTGTGTTTTTAAATTCTCAAAACCATAAAAAATTGACATTTTCAAACTAAACTTTTCCTACAAAAGATAAGTATTTTTTCACGTAGAATACAAATATGCAATTAAAACTATGGGTTCCCATTGAAAAAATCGAAGTTGCCGTTGATTTGACCCTGAAAACGCCACTCGAGGTTAAATTTCGTCTTACCATTATATGTCCCCCTTTAAACCCTGCAACTTTTGTTTGAACAATTTTTTTCGATAAAGCTTATTTTTCGACTTATTCTTGTTTTTCAGGTTAAATGAATCACCCGGTATAATAATAATAATAATATATATTATTATTTTATATAATATTATATATATATTATTATTATTTTGTACATAACCGTATGTTATCGATGTATATATTTTTTATTTTTATTTATTATTTTACATTTTTTATGTTTCTTTTTTTCTTTTTTATTTCTTTTTTCTTTTTATTTATTATTATTTATAAATATTTTTTTAAATTATCTTTTATCATTATTTTCTTCTTTTTTATTTTTATTTCATTTTTTTTTTTTTAATTTCTAATCTTTCATCAAATTTACTTATGGGTTATACCGATTGTAAATATTAAAAATAAGAAAATTTAAAAAAATATTTAAAAAAAGTTCATTTTGTTAAGTTAACTTTCATTTCGATCAGCACATAATCATCTGTTTGGCAACCAACTTGAGAAAAAGTAAATATTTTGTTCCGTTAGATTTTTTATTATTTTCAGTGCTTAATGACAAAAACAAAGTGTGTAAATAGTTATTGTATATAGTTCTTGTTTCGTTTTTTTCTAGACATAAGTTTTGTGCGTTTTCATTTCGTTATGGTTTCTTTATCTTTAAAGTGTTAAAATTAACCTTTACAAATACTATTTTTATTTAATTATTGTGATTTTGTGCGGACTTAATGGTGGCGGGAAGTGAGGAAGCCCCAGTTGGGGCCCTTGCTAGTCCTAGCACCAGCACAACAGTGGCTATGGAACAAGCCCCATCCAACTTGGGAGCGACCTGGGAGTCAGTAGTGGGCCGGAGGAGAAGCGGGACAACGTCCAGAGACCCACGCAAGGTGGCAAAACAGTCAGGTGAGCACCTCACCCCTACCACCGTAGCGAATAGCTTTAGTGCTCTGACCAACATGGAGACATCAGCTATTGAAGAGCCAGAAAAAACAAATAATGTTACAAAAGCTGAAAAGCCTCCACCTATTTACCTAAAAGGCGTCGAAAATTACGACAGCCTAATAGAAATTTTAATAAAAGAAGGAGGATTGGAGTCATTCTCCTTGAGGACTACCACCCAGGGCATAACAATATATGCCAAAACGCCGACGGCATACAGGGCCTTCATCCACCTACTCGAAGGAAATAATGCTAATTTTCACACATATCAAAACCTAAACGACAAAGTGCCTCGAGTGGTCATCCGAGGTCTTCATCCCTCCACGAGTGTGAACACTATACACAGAGCCCTGCAAGAGAAAGGGTTCGTCGCCACCCGAATCACCAATGTGTGGTCGAGGTTAAAAGTGCCTCTACCAATATTCTTTGTGGATATAACCCCTGGCAGTTATAATGAAAACATTTATGATCTTGAGAACCTCCTCTACACAAAAATTAAAATAGAGGAGCCAAGAAAGAAGCACACTGTGGCACAGTGCACTCGCTGCCAGGCCTTCGGGCATACAAAGAGTTACTGTAGGCACACACATCGTTGTGTTCGGTGTGGCGGCGAACACATTTCGGGAAGCTGCAACAAGCCCCGGACTGTTCCAGCCACCTGTGAGAACTGTCAGGAATCCCACCCGGCCAACTACAAGGGATGCCGGGTGTACAAAGAGCTGCAGTCCAAACGACAGGGCAGTAGACAACAGCCACCGAGAAACCCAGTAGCAGCACCCCCATCCCACCAGGATCAGGCGATCTACCCTTCTCTGGTGCGGCCCGCCCCTCCACCATCTCCTCTGAGGCAGACCTTTGCAGCCACCGCCAGGAACCTCACCACCGAGACACCTCCCCTTCAGAGACCACCGCACATCTCGGCAGGCCTGAGAGAGGACAACACCCAGTGGTCAGCAAATAGCCTCCCACCTCAAATGGTACACTTCATATCAGGTATAAACCAGATAGTCCAACCTCTTTTTAATCTTCTTAGCCAGCTATCCCAACTTACCCAAACCTTTTGTTCCCAGTATGTCCGCTAATACTCTCACACTGGGTTCCTTGATAGTCCTTCTATGGAACGCCAATGGCATAATACAACATAAAAATGAGCTTGAAATTATTTTGAATCAAAAAAGAATTGACGTAGCCCTCATTTCGGAAACCCACCTGACAACTAAATCTAAATTTTTCATTCAAAATTACAAAGTGTATAGAGCCGACCACCCAGACAACAGGAGCCACGGCGGTGCGGCTGTCATAATAAAACAATCCCTTAAACACTATGCACTACGATCACATACCACACCACACATACAAGCGGCAGCTATATCCTTACACACCAGACACAGGAAAATCTCACTCGTGGCCGTATATTGTCCCCCGAGGCACGCCATAAGGCCGGAAACATTCGTCCGGTTCTTTAGGGATCTGGGCGCATGTTTCCTCGCTGGGGGCGATTTCAACGCCAAACACCAGCGATGGGGTTCGCGCCTTTGCACCCCTAGGGGCAGAAGTCTGTATTCCTCTGTTAATCAGCTCTCATTAGACACTATTTCGACAAACTCACCGACTTACTGGCCAACCTCAAGACGCAAATTGCCGGACTTACTAGACTTCTTCATACAGAAGGGGCTGCGAGGTGTGCCATACGATGTTAAATCTTGCTCTCATCTCTCCTCGGATCACTCACCAGTACATCTCACTCTTTGGGCGGAGATTGAGATCGAATCAACGAGGCCAAGTCTAACGCCAGGAGTTATGGACTGGAACCTTTTCCAACAGCAATTGGAGACAACATTGTCCGTGCCATATTCACTGAAGACGGGAGAGAAAATAGAGGAGGCTGTGGAATTTCTTACCGTATCCATACAGCAGGCTGCCTGGCAAGCAGTCCTACCAACAAACACTGGTCCTCATCCGACTCTCCCCTCCTACCCTGCATACATCCGTGAGCTGATCGGAGAAAAGAGGAGAGCGAGAAAAAGATGGCAGACCTCGAGATTACCTTCAGACAGACGGACAAACAACAGACTGAGCAATGAACTGAAGACGCAAATCAGACTGATTAACAGGAAATACTACGACTCCTCCCTTTCCAATCTGAATGCGGAGGATGGCAGCCTATGGAGGAGAACCCGTAGACTTCTCCGACACCAATCTCAGTCGATGCCAATGCGACAGAACGACGGATCCTGGGCCGTGACGGACGACGAGAAAGCCGATTTGTTTGCTGCTCATCTCTCATCTACTTTCAGACCTCATCACGATCTTTCAGACATCCCTCATGAATCACGTATTCACCATTTCTTAGACACACCCCTTCCTATCTCCCTCCCACCAAAAGCCTTCACACCCTCCGAAGTTCAGTACGAAATTAAAAATCTCCCCAGAAGGAAGTCCCCGGGCTATGACCTGGTAACAGCGGAGATTCTCCAGCGGCTGCCTCGGAAAGCTGTTGTATTTCTGACAACTCTGTACAATTCCATACTTCGTACAACATACTTTCCCATTCAGTGGAAGTACTCTGTTATCACCATGATCCCAAAACCAAACAAACCTGAGCATGACCCTTCTTCCTTTCGACCTATCAGTCTTCTCTCTTTTCTTTCCAAGATCTTTGAAAAACTTTTCTATAAACGCCTCATTTCTATCCTTTCACTTCATCTTCCCGATCACCAGTTTGGGTTTCGTTCTTTTCACTCCACCACCCACCAACTGCACAGAGTTGTCGACTACACAGCGTCTGCATTAGAGCGAAAACTCTATGCAGCCGGGGCATTCCTGGATATATCTCAGGCTTTTGATCGGGTCTGGCACGCGGGACTTCTATATAAACTTAAACCCCTCCTACCCCATACATATTATCTTATTCTCCAGTCATACTTAACGGATAGGTATTTCGCCGTCCGTCAGGGCTCAGCTATTTCCTCCTGCCACCCCATACTGGCCGGCGTGCCTCAGGGCTCAATATTAGCCCCCCTATTATACTCCATGTACACCTTCGACTTACCCACCGACCCTCTCACATTAACAGCCACATACGCAGATGACACCGCCATTTTAGTCTCTCACACAGATCCTCACACCACTTCACTCATACTACAGCAACACCTCAACAAAATTGAAGTTTGGAGTAAATCTTGGAAAATTAAATTTAACACCACAAAATGTCAACACATAACATTCGCACTCCGCCGAGGTGACTGTCCCCCAGTATTCCTTGAAAACCAGCCATTACCGCATACCTCTTCCGTAAAATATTTAGGATTAACCTTCGATAGAAGGCTGACTTGGAACCCTCACACTCGGACGACACGACTCACACTAGACCGGTGACTTAGACTATTGTACAGTATTTTGAATAGGCGTTCTAAATTATCTACTCGACAAAAACTAAATTGTTATACTTATCTTCTCCGACCTCTCTGGACCTATGGCTTACAAATATATGGTACAGCCAAGACTTCAAACATCAAAAGAATACAGATATTTCAATCCAAGACTCTCCGACTGATTACGCAATGCCCACCATACGTTAGCAACAAGACTTTACACCGCGACTTGAACATCACACCCATAGACACTAGCATTAAACATTTATACCAACGTTTCTACACCAAAATTTACTTACACACCAATCCGGAAGTTCGCAAAATCCTAAATACTTTACCCCACAATCCCCCAAGAAGATTAAAGAGAGTTTGGCATAGAGATCTCCTGGTATGAAGTGATGTCATGAGGGTTCACCGCTGGGTGTTTTTCCTCTCTCAAGCCTTTCATGTCATATTTATTTTTATTATTTTATTTTATTTTTATTATTTTTGTATAGTACCTACATGTCAGCCCAGCCGCTGGTTGTGCATTTTTTTTACATAGTTGTGGCTTTAAATAAATAAATACAAAAAAAAAAAAAAAAAAAAAAAAAAAAACTTTCATTTCGATCATTAAGATCTTTACAAATTATGAATTAATTAATTAATTTTTCGTTTTCACTCTAAAACCAAGTCATCGTTTTGAAAAAAAATCAATAATTGACATTCATAGAGTTGTCTGAATCCTTATTCTAAATTTTGTGTCGATACATTCATTACATCGGCAGTCATTAGGGTTAATGAATCGAGCCCCCCTCTTTTCATTCCCATCCTTCGGACTCTTTTGTGGTAAACTAATCGGTACCGTCCTTATGGGATTCTGAATTTATATATGAAATTTTGTGTCAATACATTCACTCTATCGGGAGTTATCGTGTTTAGACATAGACACACCTACGCAGACAGTCTTTTTTTTCCAATTTTTTGAATCAGGGGTTCGGAAAACAAGAAATAATGGTGAAAACTCAACATGAAACTTCTGACAGGTTATATAACTTCCCCTATACTTCGTATTGCTTGGGATGTGAATATAACACTTCCTTATACCTATCAAGGTCTCAGATGAATCCCGAGAGTGTCCGTAGCGTGCTTATGTACAGAGCTCAAGATCGCGGGTTCGATCGTAAAAAAACCTTGATCACGCCGTTGGGCCGTTAACATAATCTTGAGTCTGTGTGATGTCAGATACTCCATACTCAACTATCCTTAGTAACTAAACCTGGCTAAGCAAAATTTAGAACTCCGCCAGAGTTGGGCTTTTGAACACCAGGGGAAAGAGCGGACTGAAGCGATATGAACTCGTCGTTAAAGCAACACAAAAACCCCTATATTTGCCGATGTAATAATAAAAAATCCAATTTTATATTTAATTCAACATTTCGTAAGATGTCGTTAGACCAATCAAAAAAGTGGTTCTTATCACAAATGTTTCTTATTAAATTTCCAATAGCTAATGTGTCTTCAGACTTGACATAGGACCAATACATGTTAAAGTTCCCCAAATATAAAAAATAAATTTATGATGGAAATCTTTCAGAAATGTTTAAATTCAACTTCATAGCAACTGATTTTCTAATATATCTTTATTATTGGTAGTTTTTTATAAACTTTATGAACAGACCCCCCCCCCCCCCCCCCCCCCCCCCAATCCCCTTCACACTTTCAAATTCATTTCAAAATGGCATTATTGGATATATAAGAAAATAATTCTCAGAATTATGCTGTACAATGAAACAAGGAAAACTGCTCATCCAAACACGTGGAGAAAGAAAAGAAAAATAATAGAGTGTGCTTGGAACACAGTGAAAATAATAGTGTGTGCTTGGAACACAGTGAAAATAATAGTGTGTGCTTGGAACACAGTGAAACTTCTTTCGTGCATTTTTTAATTTTTTTGTTTTTTGATCCATAAATATTATTTTTATGTTGTATGGGATTTCTCAATTAACTAAACATTTTAGGTACAAACAGGCTTATCTATTGACTTATTTTATTTTTATTCATTTCTTAAATCAATATTATTTTCGATGTTAGGAACATCAGAAATAACTACATTTGATTCCAAAGTATATACAATAGGCCTATTATGGTAAGAGAAATGAGAAATGTAGAACACGAGAGAATATAGAATGAGTATTGAGAAAGAAAAAGAGACGCTGTCTTATGACGCCAGCAACGCTAAGTAGGCGTACACTTACCTTTGTGATTCATTATCACTAGATTGGGTATTAATATGAAAATGTTGTTCCTCTTTTTGGACGACGGTCCTGGACCATTATTATCATATTCAGAGTCTGTATCACTGATTTTAGGGTTCACCAACGGGGTGAGTGAAGCGGGAGAGTGACGTGAGGAGAGAGGCGGGGTGGGGAGCGCTCCCCTCTACTAGCCCGCCCGACGACTGCCGCTCTTAAGAATTCAAAAAAATAAATTGCCTTCACTCACCCCTGTGCGCATTCGTTCGATTTCGTCCACATTTAGAATGTAGGGTTTTTAATCGGTGCCCTCACAGATTAAACACATTGTTTTAAAAAAAGGACACATTAAATCAATTATTTGGGGACAAACTAAAACACTGGTGCGGAGGGGGTCTGGAAGGTGTTCAGAGCGTCACATAATTTCGTAACTCATTTACCAGCTTAGTCCCCAAGTTGCCCAGTGCATGTAAAGAAGTTTCACTTCAAAAAAAAAAGTTCTGTTACGGCCACATCACATATTTTATTAATATTTTCTGACGCATTCGTTTGTTCTTCGAGTTTTCCACAGCTATTATAATGATACCAGTTTGATCTGTAGAATGATATATTTATGGGGAAATATATGAATGAATAAAAATAACATTTGATGCCAGTTGAGCAACAAGTGCTCAAAGCTTTATTTTAAATTATTGATGATTCTCGGGAGGCTGCTATTGGTCGTCTTGTATATTGGAACGAATGAAGAGACACCTAACGAAGAGAGACTGCAACTCAACAGGTCGATATGTTGAAGTGGAACCGCCCACTACCTCTCCTGGTGGCAGTCTTCTAAACTAAATCCTCCTTTAAGTTGGTTCTGGTACACATTTAAGCCCCAACCATTGACAGTTCTTTTCAATTATTCAGTAATTTTACCAACCACATTTGTACAGACCCTGCTGTTTCCCCCTCTGAAATTCATTTCGTACTGACATTATTGGGTAGAAGAAAGTCAGACTCAGAATAAACCCTAGTATGAACTGATGTTGAGAGAGGAGGGGAAAGTTAGTTATTATGACTAATGCCCGGGCTTTAACTGCGAGATCATATCCCTTACTAACAAAGCACTCTTTCGTCACTCTGGACACTACTTTGAAATTCTAAATTTGGTACCGTAATTGACCTATCTAAACAACTACATAAAAATACATCAGTGAATCACCGGCTATGTATCCACTAGCATTAATTATTATCTATTAATCAACTATTTTTGCGCTCTCCTGAAACTGATTTCGTTGAAAATATATCCTCATACTAAATTTTGTATTCATACATCTGTTACTTTCAACTTTATTAGGGTTTTTGAGTTGAACCCGCTCTGGACCTCCTCTCCCCTTTGATAGATTCCGGTGAAAAATGATAGATGTCGTCCTAATCGGGTTTTGAATTTACATATGAAATTTCGTGTCAATATATTTATTACAACAGCAGTTATTGTAGTTTTTTTGTTAAACCCCCTCCTCTGATGCTCTCTTTCCCTTCTGCCAATTCCGATGAAAATCGATAAAGTCATCCCTATTGAATCCTGGATATATAAAAAAGTTTATGTCAATACATTCATTACATTGGCGATTATTGGAGTTATAAGTTGAACTCTCCTTTTTTAAGGTCGATTTCACGGTAAATGAATAGGTTAGGTTAGGTTTTATGACTCATGCCCGAGCTTTAACTACGAGGTCATATCGCCTACTACCAGAGCGCTCTTTCGTCACTCTGGTGGACATGAGCCCGACTCTACTGTGGGAGTCCTAAATTTTGCCTACCCTAAATTTTTATTCACTTAGGGCAGGGGTCTTTAACGAGTACCTGACATCGTACAGGCTCGGGACCATCGCTTAGCGTCCCATCCGATGGATGGCTTACCTCCCAGATAAAATAAACTAAGGGCCTCGGTCGGGTTTCGAACCCACGAAGCACGCATACCACTGAGCTACCGGCGCCCTCTGGTAAATGAATATGTATCATTCTAATGGGATTCTGGATATACTATAAAATTTTGTATCGATAGATCCTATTACATCGACAGGTATTGAGGTTTTTGAGTTAAGTTAAGTAGTTACTCCATAATCCTCCTACTGTTTGGCCGATCTGGCTGAAAATTAATAGGTGTCGTCCTTATGGAGTTCTGAATACACATATAAAATTTCGTATTTTTGACCGATTACATAACTTCCACTATACATCATACAGCTGGGGAAATAAAAAGAAAGATATTCGTTTTCGTGTGTATAACGAAAGCCTTATACAATCGTTCAGTTGTATGTAGGTCACAGTGGTTTATCCTAGATCAAGTAGAAAGCTCACCAGCTGGTGATGGAGTCAGGAGGGAGGGTTTGAAGAGAGGCTGGTCCATGACTGAGGTAGACAGGATTGTCTAATCCAGGTGGAGTGGACGGTGTTGAGGTGAACTGAGACTGGCTGAGGTGGCTTTGAATGGGACAAGTTGTGAGGTTATCTTCAACTTAAGCACCACTCATCACTAAGCCCCAAGCCAGGGTGAAGTCCCGCAGCTTCAACTTAGTCAGCTTGATGCCTCTGTCTCCCCACAATGGATTGATTTTAAGACATATCATTAAAAAAAAAATAATTCGGTGAATTATTTATAATTCACTAAGATTTCACTTTTCATAATGGCGGAAGGGGGAAACAGTCAGAAAAGACTCATATTCGTAGAAGCTACCCAAATATTTGGTTTTGAAGTGTGGAAAATCATTAATACTGCTGTGAAAAAATTCCTAATGTAGTCAGATGGCAAAAAATTGTAGAAAAAACCGGTAGTCAGTTTGAAATTAACTTCACAGAGAATGACATATTGTGCGTTGACGTATGTTGGATAGATTCATCATGATCCTATGCACAAAATCAGAAAATGCACCGCGTTGAATCTTGGAATGAGCATCCCCATCACCTCACCCCGCCTTCAGGGCTCAAGACAGTTTATTTATCTTTTTTTTTTTTTACCGGGAAGACGAAAGTTTATAGAGGGACATGGACAGACGGACGGCTAGCTGATAAGACCGAAAACGGAATGGAGGGGGATCCTCACAACACAGCTCTAGGAAATCATCGTTTCCATAGTTTAATTTTGTGCGAAAGATGCAGACGATCCCATTGAACATACGTAAACGTACAATAGGTCATTCTTTTCAGTGCGAAATTTTCTACAAAATAAAACAACCGTAATGTTTTGATTTAAATGGTTAATTTTTTTTTTTTGTTACTATTTCTTGTCATGTGATTACATAAGTAATTTTTTCAAAACAATATTAATGGCTTTCCATATTTTCGAAGTTGATTCTTAAAAATCAACTCCTATGAATTTGATAGAATTAAAACAAATCTGGTTGTTCAGGAAACGGATTGTACAAATATCTGACTTTTCTGACTGTAGTCCCTTTTCGCCTTAATCCTCCTGCTTTTCAGTGATTTGAGTGAAAAATTACATCTTTCCCAAATTTGTGCTGGGGAATTACATTGCCGGTGATTCACAAATAGCAAGAACCCACGGCCTTTTATCTATTAACGTCTATAATTTGGTTAACACTCATACACTCTTCCGAGCGTTACACAATACTTGTGGCATATAACGAAATAAAGCTTTTTAAAGAAAAAATCCTCCAATGTTAATTTTATTTAACTTTTACACGAATTCTCTCGAAAAAATACAACAATGGTTAATTATTTTAAGGGTTACAAGAGCTTATCGAACTGTCTCTACGGCTGCGCTACAGGTATTGGCCGGAGCTTCACCCCTATAGTTGGTCTTCAATGGTGCTGTTGACTTATATTACTGTAGATGCAATATGCTTTTAGGAGCAGATATCGATGAGCCCTTACGCCTAGCCCTGGAGCAGGAGGTGAGCGGACAGTCCAGACCAGAGTGTTGCAAGGACATTGGCCAGGAAAGGACAGTAAAAAATTGCCGACAAAGTTGGTCACAAAGTTCGGATGGCCGAACGACTTATGCATACTTTCCGGAAGTCCGAGTACGCCTTGACTCGACGTGGGTACAGCCTGACCAATGAATGTCCCAGATATTATCACGTCACGGAGACTTTAATTACAAACTCTTTTCCTTTAGGAGGAAGAACAATCCAAAATATTCATGTGAGGGCATCGAGACTGCAGAACATATAGTACTTCATTGCCCGCTGTTTGACCAGGCCAGGGTGGAGTTGATTCGCGGCGGGACCGGATCATACCTGGGACTGAATCCACGGCAGCTGGTGACCAGTTTGTCGGCTCCTGGCGGCAGCAAAAAATAGCGGTGTGACGGGCTGGGGCGACCACCAATCGCCATACGTTGGTCGACCGGTGGTCGCCCCCGGCCCACCATAACCTGACTTTAAGCACTAGTCACATCCCGAGCTCCCTCTACAGACACGGTGGGTGATGTTGCACAGCAAGGTGCACCCGACGCAATAATGAGCAATAATAAAGGTTAATTATTTTTTGACGAGTATAATAAATAAGGCACAAATGAGAAATTTTATGGACAATATTGTAATACGTAATTAGAAAATTTAAATGAAGTGTCCTATTGCTGGATTACATTACACCCTCCTCTCCCCCCTTGACCACATTATTACATTACACCCTCATCAAGGGGATGCGATATTTAATTAATTTTAACTGTTCAGGTAATCGATGGTTAGCCCACACCAGTAGATTTTTATATTAGCCACATAGAAAACCATCAGTATAGTCAAAAGTAAAGAAAAATGTATGTTTTCTAAAAAATATTGTCTAATTGACAAAATATATAAAATATAGGAGTACTTTCAACAAATATTGTATTTGTTAAGTCGTGGCTGAAGATGGTAGCAATACCGAAAGTACTCCCATATTATGCATATTTGTGAAATAGACAATATTTTTTGAAAACTTACTTTTTTTCTTTACTTTTTATTAAGTGTTTCACAATATCTCTGCAAAAAATGTTAAGGATCAGTATAATGTTGCTTTTTTACTTTCCTATAGTATAAAAAAGTATCCTAATCGTGCGAAAATCAAAGATCGAGTTTTCAAGACGTTTCAAGATCACCTGAATACGTTTTGACCATTTTTGCGATGAGGTCTGTCTGTGAGCGCGCGCTTTTGTGTGTGTGATGGAAAAGGTGACCGCTTTAACGCAGAAGAGATTGTAGCTTTGAACTTGAAAAACTTCGAATGGAAAAGTCAAATGTGTTAACTTAGATCTGATTAGATTTTGGCAAAAATCGGAAGAAAATTGAGACTACGTCATTTCGGGGGACCTAAGTACATTTTAAATGATACCACTTATATAAATGATATTTGAAATACATATTTTTAGATGTTTCTTTGATTTACCCGAAAACGGTTAGTCCATCGATGTTGCCGCCCGAAGAATGTATCGAAAACTAAATGACTATAAGGAATATATCTAGGTTAGGTTAGGTTTTATGACTCATGCCCGGGCTTTAACTACGAGGTCATATCACCTACTACCAGAGCGCTCTTTCGTCACTCTGGTGGACATGAGCCCGACTCTACTATGGGAGTCCTAAATTTGGGCTACCCTAAATTTTTATTCATCTAGGGTAGGGGTCTTTAACGAGTACCTGACATCGTACAGGCTCGGGACCATCGCTTAACGTCCCATCCGAAGGACGGCGTGCTTAAGTTTATTTTACCTCCCAGATAAAATAAACTAAGGGCCTCGGTCGGGTTACGAACCCACGTTCTTGAGCTCAGAAGTCAAGCACGCATACCACTGAGCTACCGGCGCCCTCTAAGGAATATATCTAATTGCAAGTAATGTTTAAATCGTCACTCATAGCAACGAACTTTAGAATATATCGTATTATTATTGCTAGTTTTTTTTGAACAATTATGAAAATTAAGAAAAAATAAAATATATCTGATGTGGCCATTGCAGGACCTTCTCGTACCAACCATGCTTACAGATCACTGTATTTCCAATTTCTTTTCTTCCCCTTTCTCAAAATCATTTCATACTACTAGCATTATTGGTTATAAGAAAGTCTCAGAATTACGTTGTACAATGAAACAAAGAAATACCTCTGACGCCAACTCAATACTACAATATCCAGTATGAAATGGTTTTGAGAGTGATCTGAAAAAGCGTGGTTGGCACAAGAAAGTCATGAAATCGCCATATCCATACATTTTAAATATGTAGTAGTATGAGTTTTATTTATTTATTTTTTGTTATTCTTAATTTTTGACTAGACAACCATGATTTTTACACAAAATAAAAAAATATATATATGCTGTCCTTGTTAGAAGTCAGATAAATAAAAAATGTATGTGTTGTAAGCTTGGAGTTGTCTTGTTCACTTCCAATTGCCTTCACTGGCAAGTTTTTTTTTTTTGTTGTTGTTTTTCTTCGTCTTCGCTACTTTTTCTCTTCGACAAGGAACAACTGTTACCAATGTTGTAAACTTGAAACAGTGAACAAGGGTCTATTTTATCTCATCTGTTATACACGATATACAGCTCATCACATATATTGACAGATACATCCGCTGTTATTCAGAAACCGCGTCAATAACATACGCTATTCGATTAGTTGGTCAATAAGGTCGTTATTCGGAAACCGAGTCAATAAGGTACGTTATTCGAATAGTTGGTCAATAAGATCGTAATTTAGAGCAAAAATCAATAATGATATTTACAAAAGGAGTTGCCACACCTTCAGCGGAAGAAAAATGTTTATTATTATCTGATAGTGATATAATTATGTATTTATAATACCTAATTGGCTATCAAATCCAAAGAGATTCCTTTCTATTTTATTTTTTTTTTTAATTATTTTTATTATCTTCAATTTTTTTTTATATTTCTGAAATTTAGTGGTGATAATAGATCACTTTTTTTGCATGTATCACCAGTTTTTTTGAGATTTTGAAAGATATATAAAAAAAAAAAGTTCGCCACCTGGGTAGCATTTGCAATTTTTCACTGCAGCAGCGAACGTGTTAATATAATTAGAACTTAATTATTATTATTATTTAAAAAAATTATAAATGATAAAAAATATATATAACTTGAAATAATTGGAAAAACATTTATTGATGAATGTTGAAAAAGATTTCAGAAATATAAAAAAAAGTTGAAAAATAGGTAATTAAAAAAAATAAAATAGAAAGGATTCTTTTTGGATTTGGTAGATCAAATAGGTATTATAAATAAATATATCACTATCAGATAATAATAAACATTCTTCTTCCTCTGAAGGTGTTGCCACTTTTGTAAATAACATTTTTGAATATTAACCTTATTGATTTTTCCTCTGAATTACGACCTTATTGATCGACTATTCGAATAACGTATGTTATTAACGAACTTTCTGAATAACAACTTTCTTCTATTGACCATCGCGTTGTCACAGATATCATAACTGTTCAGATGTATCCCTCGTTCATATTACATCAATATCTCACTCAAGTTGAGAACTGTTGTAACACTTGGGAAATTAAACTTAACACGGACATATAACATTTACACTAAGACGAGATACATATTCCGCAGTTTTCAACTGCAACAAGTCCCTCTCAGACTAACACCTTGACATATATTTGAGGGCTGACATGGAACCCTCACGTATAATGCACTAAACAAACAGTTTTATTTTTTTCTGAATAGATTATTCAGTATTACTCGTGTAACACGAAAGCGTTACGGGTACACATTCCTAATCAAACTACTCTGGATACACTTCTCACAGGTTTTATGTTAGGCTAAGACACCCATCATACGGAAGCAACAGAAGACCCCACAATGACCTCGTGATAAACACAGAACACGACACAATTCAGGACTTTCCCAGATAATGAAAATAAAAGCCGGTAAATGACCCGCAATGTACTTCCCCATTTGGGCGAAAAATCAATATTTGACACATAATGGCTTCTGAATCCTCATCAAATTTTGTGTCGATACGTTCATGACATCGGCAGTTAATAAGTTATTTGAGTCGAGCTCCTCTTCACTGTTCCTCTCCTCCCCTTCAGCTGATTTCGCTAAAAATTAATAGGAGTCTCCTTATAGGACTTTGAATTTACATATGAAATTTCGTGTCAAATAAGTTCATTACAATAGCAGTTATTGGGATTTTCGGGTTAAGCCTCCCCCCTAATACCCCTTCTCTTTGGCCGACTTGGCTGAAAATTAATAGGTGTCGTCTTCAGAGAAATCTGGATACACTTATATATTTTGTGTCGTGGGGAGGATTAGCGTGCGGCTCAACTGAAAATCCTCAATAACTACTGATAAACCCCGTAAGAACGACACCTACTAACTTTCAGGGGAATCTACTTTAGGGAAGAGAAGGATCAGAGGAGAGCTCAACTCAAAATCCCCATTAACTTCCAAATGAATGTATCGATATGAAATTTAATTTTAAAATTTAATACCCTATAAGCTTGACACCTCTCAATTTAACCCAAAGTCTGCAGAAAGAAAGAGGAAGATTAGAGAAAAGTCTTGTCAACTATTATATATTGAAAAGTTAATTGAATAATTCTTTCTGGGGAAGTACATTGACGGTGATTCACCGGCGGCTTTTTTCCCTAATATTTAAATTTTAGTCTCTCCCCCATTCATTACATCGGCAGTTATTAGGATATTTGAGTTGTTTGATCACCCTCTCTCCTACGGCTGATTCCACTAAAAATTGGTAGATGTCGTCCTTAGAGGGTTTTGGATACAGTCATAAACTTTCGTTTTGATACATTCATTCTATCGGGAGTTATCGTGTTCACAGACACACACACAGAAACATTTCATTTTTGGAATCAAAAGGTCGGAAAACATGAAATTCCGTTGAAAAAATTACATAACTTCCCCTATACTTCGGCTTGCTGGGGAAGTAAAATTAAATAAAGGTATGTGATGTCATAACCAGAACTTTCTTATACCAACCACCTTTGTACAGATCACTCTCCCTCCCCATCTCAAATTCTCTTTCATAACTGGGTATATCAAAATTACTCTCAGAATTTTGCTGTAGAATGAAACAAAGAAAACAGATGATGTCATTACTTTCATAAACCTAGTACCTAATGCCAGCATGAAATTAAGGGGAAGGCGAAAGAAAGTGATCTGTACAAAGGTGGTTGGTATAAGCAAGTTACAAATTAATTCGTCAACAGACTATACTCGTACTCAGTGGAACTCAAGTTCACTTTGAAGTTACCTTTTGAAACATAAAAAAATTGTAGGTTTTTCTAAAGCACTAATGAGCTTGAAAAAGTTTTATACATGCTCCAATTCATCTGAGTTGGAACTAAAGAAAAACTCTTTTTTTCTCTCTTTTTCAAATTTAACTTCTTACTAGCTTAGAAACTAGAATAAGAAAAAAAAAAAATGAAACAAATAAAATTGCAGTTAAATGTTTCAAATTTTGCAGTACTGGAATAAATGTTTTAAACAATCTGAAATAATAGCGTAAGCAGTTCTCTTAGTTAACAGTTTTTCTAATTTCCAATATGGTTCAGTGCAAGCAAAGCAGTAAAACGAAAATGACAATAATTTCAAAACAAAACCCTCCGTATAGGTCTCAACGCACCGAGGTTCGTGAGTGGGAGTATAATTCATAAAGAGCTGGACATAGCTCCCATGGACACCGTCCTACGATCTCTGACTGAGACGTTCCTCCAGAACCTGCCCCTCAGCCCTGGAGCTGTCCACTTCAATATTGACAAGCCCTTACGCACGTCGCCGACTGCGACTCAGACTCCCATAGGACATTTTAGCCCCATAACCTGTTATTTTAGTTTTATTTATCATTATTATTTTTTTTTAAAATTTATTTATGGTTAATTCAAGGCTCCCTATTCCTTTTGAGTAGGGAAATCGTCAAATAAATTAAATTTTGCTGGAGCTTCCTAATTATTGGACAAGCACATGATAGGGAAACGGAGAACAAAAAATAAAGTGGACACAAAATAATAACAATACTGAGAACAATGTAAAAAATATATATATATATATATAAATGTATATTCAATGACGCAAAAAAGAATACATCCTGTTAATCAAAATAAAATTAAAAATTAACTTGAGTTTAAAAAGAAATTCTTATCAAAATATATCAAAAAGATTGGGTAAATAATTATTATATATTATCGGACATATCGGATCTATAATAAAAACAAACAGAATATCAATTCTTAAAACAAAAAGAAAGGTATCTTTATATAAATTTATATTGTTAAAAAATAATCACTGAAAGTAATATAATAAAAAATATAATCCACTATGGACTACGTACGACGAAAGTAGTTCCGTAAGAAACAATGTTTGAATACCCCATATGTAATTAAAACTGAAAATATTAACGTGAGCTCACGATGAAAATAAAAATAAGTATCTTTATGTTGACATCAACAGTGTGGTGAAAATAGTGAAATTTAATAAAAACTTAAAATAGGTCCGCTCACGGGCAACTATAACATGGGACTGACTGGGCCTCAGTCTCAGATTCACAGAAGGATTAGCCGTGTGTTTACATTATGAATGTTGTTCTCTAAACAATTCATTTTTTTTTGTATTTCATATTGTTATTTTTGTGAATTGAACTAGAATTCCGGGTCAGATAAATTACTTTCTTTTTTCTTCTTCTCTATTTTCCTTATCCGAATTATTGATACTTCAAATACACAAATTTACCGGTAATTCCCCCTTTCCCGATACACCAATTGCCCTCAGCTTAGACTCTCACAACTCAGTGTATTTACTCATTAATAACAAAGATTACCCAGATAACAAAAGATAATAATGACGAGAGGAATGAGAGTACATTTTTAATTTAAAAAAGACAAAGAGAAATGTAAGCTCTACATCTAACACGAATTAAAATTTTAAAAAATCCATTTAAAAGTCTCTCGGAGGAACAATTACGAGAAAAATTATATCTGATATTCCCAGAATTTTTCTTCAAATGTAGGGGAAAAAGTTCAATGAATGGGAAATGTGTATGTTATTGATCAATGGAATAATGTTTTATTTCTGGAATTGCTCCTTGAGAGAGGACAATGGGGGCAGAAGTCCTCTCTTTTTTGGAGTTTTTATATTTTAAATTTCGAAGCTTCAAGGATTGGTTTTCAGAAAAGATTGCATTTATACGGCATTGCTTATATTTATGATTTAATCAAAAATCTTTACGAATAAAAGTTGTAGAGAATAATGGAATGTACATTTTATAGTAAATACGTTTTTTTGAAGGCCATCCGGTTTATGAGGTACATACCGAAAACTATCCTATATGTATTCCATGAAACCCATTTTTAGAGGTTTACTTGATTTACTAAAAAACTGTTAGTTCTATCGAAAAATTGGTTATTATTAAATATGAACCTTATAAAATTTCCACTTCAACGGTATTCTTAGATTTGAGGAAGAACAAATACAACCAAAGTTATAGCACCCCAAAGAATGTACAATAAATGTCCATAGGAAATATTTCTAAGTAACGTTTCAATAGCAACGAATTTTAATATATCTCATTATTATTGGTATTTTTTTATTTTTTATTAAAAAGGATAGTAAAATAGAATATATGTAGTCAGTTCAGGGAGGAGTACGATAAGGGGTAAGATCCATTACATTTTTTAAAATATTTATTTACTTCTCCCCCTACGGCATCTAACCTAACCCCAAAATTTATTTTAGTCAGCGAATTTCTGGAGGTTGCCCTCCTTCAAAAGAAAAGCCTCTGGACCCACAATCGGCTACAAGAAACCGTAAGTCTGTGTGATTACAATATACGAAATAATGATGAAAAATTAAAACAAGACTAAATAAATAAAATAAATGACAGTGAAGTACATAAAGAAATTATAAAATAAAACAAAATAAAGAAAATAATACGATAAATTATAGAAAAACAACTATTCAGCTCCGAGACCCTCGCTCATTCCTACAACTAGATGGAGGTAGAGGTCACCCGTAACCCGAGGTTCTGCCTGGCCTCTGACTAGCAGTGGAGACAGAACGAGAGGGACAGAAGAGCTGAAGAGAGGCGACAATGCGGGAAGAGGCCAGGAACAGTACTTCCAGCACACTATCTTATCATAGCAGGTCTCTCGGCCAGTACCGCCTCTGTCTTCGGGTAGGATCGTCTGATGACAAGAATCGAACAATGGGACTGTTATGGAAGGAAAGATTGAAGTGAAACTTCAAGAAGCGAGACTTAATAAGGTTGGTGACAAAAGGAAACTTGGAGATCATTGTGTAGGGTAAGGTTGGAAACATAGTAGGAAGCATCACGGATGGTTCTTAGGACTTTGGATTGAAAGGACTGAATGCGCTTCATGTTGGATGGCTTAGTGTGAGTACATCTAGCTATATTGAACTGTGAGCCAGATGGGGTGACTATAATACTGCTTGTCTACTATAGGTAATCATGGGGATAGCGGCCGTTTGATTACTTGACTGACCGCTAGGGATATTGCAGGATATTACGGAGGCTGAGGCTCCCTTAGTAGTCAGACAGGTTGTGTACCTTGATCCTTGTCCTAATTTTCATTAACCAATTTCAATCAGGTGCTGTATTCAGGCACTACCTCTGTAGAATCCTTCCCGTTTGGCCACTATAAGATAAGTGTAAAGTCGGGGCTAAGTGATCTGAAATCTCCATAACTGAATTTGTAGCTGGAAAATGAACATTCATCTATTACTTCTCCAGCTAAACAAAGTATAGGAGAAGTTATATAATCGGTCAAAAATTCAAATTCATTGATTACCAGAATTTCATGTATTCCAAACATGAGTGAGTTCCAAAAATTAAAAAAACAAAATATCTGTCTATGTGTGTGTGTGTTGTACTACTAGCAGTAGTAGTAGGCGACATGATCCATGAGTGACAAAAAAGCAGTTAAAATAAAATAACCAAAATCTCAGATACCTAACTGTCGAAAGAAAAAAAAAGAAAAACTGATTTAAAAAAATATGTAATGGGTTGTTGCTTTTTTCCGGTATTTTATGTATCTATGAACTAGATAATTCCCAATAAATGAATCGACACGAAATTTTATATGTGTATCCAAAACCCTCTAAGGACGACACCTATTCATTTTCAGCCAAGTCTGCCGAAGAAAAGAGGGATTAGTGAAGAGACTTAACACAAAAGCTCTAATTACTGCAGTTGTAATGAATGTATTGACACGAAATTTCATATGTAAATTATTAGTGATTGATACCAACTTAAGAACTGCGTCCAATGTTCACAGTGTCAGGACGTATAGACACAATCTTATTTGTCACTTTTTTTTCTTTTCATTCTCTGTGTAACTTCTTTACTTTTTTGCCTTAAGTTTTTTGTTTAGGTGTCTTAAGTTTTTAGCTTACCTGTAAAGAATATAAAATACAAGATACTTTGGAAGGAAAGCCAGACGTAATCAAACCTCCAGACAAGAACTAGTTGGCATACCCAAGGAATATTTTTATTAGTTCATATAACATATAGGTAGTTAATATATCGATGGGAGCCCCAAGTCCAGTTTGGCTGTATATAATGTTGATTCTGTGGTTCAACTGTCTAAACTTCGACTCCATGGGTTCTGTCCACTTAATCCTAATTTTAATCCAAGATATTGAACACTGTCGGTGTGAGCTCAGAGGAAATATTCAATAAAAAAAACTTGGTGTGAGCATAGAGGAAATATTCAATAAAAAAAAATTGGTGCGTTTTGTCATCTATACTGCCTAGGTCTATGGGTGGTGAGAGAAAAAAAAAAGATAGACTATGAGTATTGAAA
This sequence comes from Aradus depressus, assembly GCA_963662175.1. NCBI lineage: Eukaryota > Metazoa > Arthropoda > Insecta > Hemiptera > Aradidae > Aradus > Aradus depressus. The sequence continues at coordinate 37,832,767 of OY759214.1, forward strand.
TCAATTTATTCGTCTATAATAAATATATATATACAGTAATACTGTTACATTTATTAACTGGTCTCTGTTCCGTAATACTTTATTACAGAATTGTGTAAAGTAGTTATTTTCTTTTGATATGACTAAGGGGTGAACTAACTTTTTCGTTCAATCTATCTTGATTTCTGCATTTGCGTAGATTGTGTCGTTGTTGTTTAGTCTTAGTCTCTCACGTGATGAGGCATGTGATGACACAATCGCCACGTCCGCATCTCGCTGCTGCATACAATTGTCAAATTCTTCTTCATACTCCGAAACAGATTGAGGTAGCTGAGTCATCCTTTGAGTATTAGATTTGTCTTGTCGAACACTATTCATGTTGTTTATATCATTAGTGTCCTTATCGCCTAACTAATCGTGATCCTAAGTAATCTGCAGAGAAAATGATTATTGGTTAGAAAGGCACTATATGTGTTTATTATTTATGGTTTTGGGTTATGTTTTTAATTTCTCTGTTTCTCTGTTTTTTTACGCATAAAATGGCACCAGGAATTCTTCTGTTCTTCCAGGAACTGTTCGGTCGTTATAGCGGTTTTAAGCATGCTAAATCGTTCGAAATCAGAGGTTCCCAGAGCGGCTCTCACCGCGGTGGAATTACGTCAGAACGATAGGTTTGTGTGTGAGGCATGAAGCCTAAGGACCGACCTATACGACAGAATGTTTATATTTAACGCACTGCTCATTCTCAACGAGTAATTGCAACGGACTCGAGAGCAACATTTCGTGACGCTCACTTTCTGAACATCAGCGGCTGAGTTGTAAGATGTCACGTCAAAAATAACCACAGCGAGGAAATTTTGTCGTTGGAGAGTAAATGCATGGGTTATTTTTAACAATCTTGGGTGGACCTTGTGTGCAACATCACCAGGCCGTCATAATATGACCGAGTGTTCAGCCGGTTCCTTTCGAGAGTAGAAGAAAGTATTATGAAATGCTCGGGATGGCACCGATCGCCACAGGTTGATTGGTCCGGTGGTCTCCCCCAAGCCCCCATAGCCTCAATTAATCCCTGCACTGATCCGGAGCTACCTCGACATATTATGACTCTGAATACTTAGACGTAGAACTTATGAGGTAGTGCAATGAAATAGGAACAGTTGACGTAGTTCTACGTTGTTGGTTGCAGCACAGTTACCATTGTACCCTTTTCTTACTTAGGTAAATACCAATTTTGTGTTACTATTACATATTATGTCGAGGTAGCTCCGGATCAGTGCAGGGATTAATTGAGGCTATGGGGGCTTGGGGGAGACTACCGGACCAATCAACCTGTGGTGATCGGTGTCATCCCGAGCATTTCAAAATACTTTCTTCTACTCTCGAAAGGAACCGGCTGAACACTCGGTAGTGTCCCCCTGGCCTGGTCGTTCAGCGGACATTGGACATGTTCTGTAGTCTCGATTCTCCCAACAATTCGAGTTGTTCTTCCTTTTGAAGAAGAAGTGTTTAGCGTGATAATATCCGGGACATCCAATGGGCAGGTTGTACCCACATGGATTCGAGGCGTACCAGGACCAGAAAGTTTATTGTCCAGAAAGTATGTGTACGTCTGGTCTGGACTGTCCGCGCATCTCTTCTTCCTTCGCTAAATGTAAGAGCTCATCAATTAATTGTTTATAATGTACTTAAAATCTATTCTTTTTCTTCCTGTGTAGAGCGATTCGTTCACTGGGAACAGAAATAAAGAGTTTTTTTTGTATTAAGTTATCATGATTGTTCTGGCCAATTTTATATTTTGTAATTTGGATCGATTTTTAATTTTGCGTCATCAATAGCGCCGGGGCTTTGTTTGTTGTGAGTCCTAATCCGGTTTCCCCTACCTCAACTCTTTTGGACTCCGTCGTTCGAACGGAACCCTACACAGGTATTTAAGTCGTCTAGATCACCGATTTATCTCCGGCCGTAGTTACTGGCGGGCATATAGTCTCTAAGGTAGGCCCAGGCAACCCCGAAAACGGGATTGACAAAGAATTTGGCCTCCATCTAGGATTGGATTTCCAGTAAGTTTTGGTCTCCTCTCTCATTTTAAATGCAGTCCACTAATCACATTAATTTCCACATACGGCAAATTTTAGTTTTTTTGAAGCCCTGTGATCTACCAGCGCACCCGGCCATTTTGGCCTGAACATGATTATATTATATTTTAAAATAGATATGTTAAGGTTGGCTATACCCAATGGTGGGTATAGTGTTCTTTTTATGGTTGGCCAGGATGGACGTATTGAGAGCTAGTTACTAATAAAGTGAAATGTTGTGAGACAGTATAAAGCCCTAAATAGAACAAATATATGGGCGGTTTGTAATAAGCGAATAAATTATGACAGCGATGACCTCAGTCTCACGTTCCATAGATGACAAACGTTGCTTTTCTTGATCATTTCTATCGTTTTATTCCTTAACAACTATTTCTCTGGAAAAAATCAAAGGAGGACAATAGCAAATGTGCCGCAACATACAACCTTAACTGTACTCTGAATACTTAGACGTAGAACTTATGAGGTAGTGCTATGAAATAGGAATAGTTGACGTAGTTCTACGTTGTGGGTTGCAGCACAGTTACCATTGTACCCTTTTCTTACTTAGGTAAATAGCAATTTTGTGTTACTATTACAAATTTGGGTGTTTAGGACAGATGCTGTTCCCTCAGTTCTGAGGCAAGTCCTGAGGTTAAGTCCAGAGAAATGGGAAGACATTCCTTCCAAGTGACAGAGGAGACGGGACAGGTTTGAGTGATAAATGACGCCGACCTACTTACATGATGTCGCCAAGTTTGAGCCTGGTCTGGATGAGAGCACAGGTCTTATGGTCGGAGGTGGTGACAGCACGCCTCCTACGGCGGTACCGGGGGCTCCCCGGCGGCATCGGGGGCAGCGGGGAACTGTCCCGCCTCCGGCCGGACAAATGCCGGCCTACAACTCCTCCAAGCATCCTACAACACATTAACATCAACAATTAGTACACCTTGTAAAAAAACAAAAAAGACATTTTATCTCAAAACCACACACGGATTATTCATAGAAACAAAGGACCTTGTCAACCCACTTTTTTATTTGCGACCAGAACCGGTTTTCAACAGCGTCATCATTAAACGTCATCCGTCATCCGTGGAGTGTAGGGGGTAGCCTGAACTACATGGAAGATGTGCCATAGATGATGACGCAGTTGCGTTGAAAACCAGCTCTGATCAAAAACAAAAAGTTATGCCAGATGCCCATAGTCCTTTAGACTAAACAATGTACGGGTCAGGGAAGTAAGTTTTATTTTGTTACTCTGTACCCTGATGCTTATATATGATTTCCTAGTTACTTTTCTATAAACATATATACAATGATTTCGAAATGTTTGGGGCATAAGGGCCATTTGAACAACGTTTCCTCATGAAGAATACAATATTTACCCTACTTACAATATTTTCACCTCAGTTGATAATACCCTGGTCATGCAGATCCCCCACCTCTATAAACGTCCCTCAACCGTTCATAACAATTTATTGATGGGTCTCCGGCTCCTTCATGTTATTTCATACAGAATTTAATTTACAAAATCTTCTTTGCCAACCCCCTTTTTTTTTTAGAGAGAAGAAAAATGCCTGCTAAGCCTTAGATTTTTCATTTATTTTTATTTTCCAGCTTATTCAACATCATTCCAATGAGTTTATATGACGTTCTAGAACCATACAGATTGCTTATTATTATTTTAAATTATTGTTGTTTCCCCACTTTTTATACATTTTTTCTTTGTTCAAAAATAAAAACTATTGTTTGAAAATAATGTTTTGTACATTAAAGCTTCAATTCTTGCTTTCATTTTTATTTTCCTGGCAAAGATCCTCCATTACTATCCTACAATAACTATTGTATAATATTGTTAATATCATTATTTCCTTAGTTTTTTGTATTTTTCACTCTTTTTTTCTATGTTTTGTTCTGTGTGACTTGAGGAAGGGGCCCCAGATTGCAACCAAATATCATTCTGAAAGAAGTTTTATCTTAAAAAAAAATGTAAATATCAAATATTTATAATTAAAAACATAAATAGTACCTGTTGTATTAGGAATTTTACTCATGCTTGGGCTTTATCTGCAAGGTCATATCACCTACTACCAGAGCTCTCATGGTGGACATGGGAGTCCTAAATTGTGCATATCCTAAATTTTAGTCAAGCGGGTCAGGGTCTTTAACCTTTCATCGTACAGGCTGGTGACCATCGGTTAACGTCTCATCCGAAGATGTGCTCAAGGTTTTTTCCTTGTAAAGTAAAAAAAAAAACTATTATAGATTATTTACCTTCTATTATTTATTATTAAAAAAAAAATATTATTATTCATCTCAGATGTGTTTCTATTCTAATATTTAATAAGTTGATGTCTGTAATTTATAAGCTATTTATTAAATTTATAAGCTATATTATAACATATTTTTAGATCGTTAGAACTTTTAGATCATTTGGTTAGTTCCAAAATATTGTAAAATTTGGCCAATAAGAATCCACGGATTATTTTAGGGTTAAAAAATCATATTTATATATCGGGTAAGAAAGATACACATTGCATACAGACGTACATTTGGAAGCCATCTTTCCTTCTATACGTTCTCTACACGATCAAACCATTCATAATATTTTTGAATATAAACACTAAACACATTTCTTATTGGTCATTAAAATTCTTTTTAAGCCAGAGTAATTAAAAAAGTCCAGAAATCGAATTTTCATAGTGAGTTTACTTTCGAAGCATGTCCATTGGACCTTTTTTTGTTTAAAGAAAAAACAAAAAGTATTTAAATTAATGAAAAAATTGAAGTTTGAAGTTGAAACTTTTATATAGAAAAGTATTTTTGAAGAAAAATGAGTTTGGTAAGTTACTTTTCATTAATTAGATGATATTGTTCATTAAAAAATATTATCATGGCCAGGGGCGTAGTGAAGTGAACCGATATATTCTATTATAAAAAAAAAAAATACGAAAGCAATTATGTTTTTGGTACTTAACATTTTCGCAGAGATATTGTGTGAAACACTTAATAAAACATATAAAGAAAAACGAATGTTTGTTAAAAATAGTGTCTAATACAAGATATATAAAATATATGGGAATTCTTTCGGTATTGCTACCAACTTCAGCCACGACTTAACAAAAACAGTATTTTATTATTACAGTTGAAGATGGTAGCAATACTGAAAGTACTCCCATATATTTTATATATCTTGTGAAATAGAGTATATTTAAAAAAAAACTTCGTTATTCTTTATATCTTTTAATTATGTTTATCTCAACCGTACAGTGTGGAGTCTACTGGACTACCTACTGGCATAGCTCAAAGGAATGGCGATATGAGATTTATTCACTCTCTGTGTAAGGAAATAAATACTTAAACATTCATTCAAAAATATTATAAGATACACTAAAATAAATATCTGTAATAAACATAATAAATAAATATGCAATAATATAAAATATTAATTTTAATATAAATTCAACAATAACAAAAAATTTTTTTTTTATTAATTCTGTTTTTTTTTTTTAGTTTTTATTTAACGTCGCATCGACTTCAGGGTCATTAGCGACGACTTTTGTGTCTACATGTCGTAGAGTTTTGCATCTTTAAGGAAGTGGATGAGTCCGTTGTATTCGTAGTTGGATATTTGGAGTACCTAGTTATTTCATGTCAGTCGGTAGTTTGTATTTGTTTCTTAATGTGGTGTAGTTTGTGCAGTCAGTCAGTATATGTTGTACTGTGAGCTCTGTGTTGTCTTGGTTTCAGGAGCATGTCGGCTGTTCAAGTCCAAGAAGTAAGTAGGAATGTGTCAGTTTCCTATGCAAAAATATTAGTCTTGTGATGATCACCGTGTCTCGTCTGTTCATGGTGCTTGGAGGTTTCCACGGCTTGTTTTCTTCGTTTATTCTTCGGGGTTGTCTTCCATCTGAATCCATTCATAGTTCCAGTGTTGTTCTATTTTTCTTCTGAAGTAGGTCGAATTAATTCTGTTGTTATTGAATTTATACTAATTATTATTAAACTTCATCTATTTTTTTCGTTTATTTGCTTTTTCACTTGAGCATGTTAAATTTTCAAGTTGCTCATTATTACACTGTAAATTTTCTATATATTCTATCAACTTCTATTTTCAGCATGTTTTATGTATTCTGTTTTAATGTAATTATAAACGTAGTATGTATTTGTATACACTTTTTGTTTAAACGTTGTATGCGCTTAGTTATTTCACTTTTTACTTCTCTCTCTATATTTATATATTATGTCATGTAGTTAATTCAAGAACCTTGCTTTGGGGGGCCATGGTGGCCGTGCGGGCTAGAGCGTAGGGCTTTGGTCGCATGGTCTCACCATGGTTTGCGGGTTCGAATCCCGTCCGGGAGTGAGTTTTATTTCGTAGATAGAACTCCCTCCCGGGGCCATGGATGTCTTAAATAATTATATATAACACATTGACATGGCTAATATGCACCGTACATAAAGCCAAACAAAAAAAAAAAAAAAAAAAAAAAAAAAAAAAAAAACCTTGCTTTGGGATGTATTAATTTTCATTAATTAATTTTCATATCTCATTATTTTCCATTCGTACTAATTTATTATATAATAAAAAAAAGAAAATAGCTTTAGTTAAATAATTATTCTTTGATAATGAGATTTTAAGTTATTTTTTCCCATCATGTTCCCATCCCTATTTGACATTTCATTCACACATTGGATAATTTAAAATAAAATATTTTGAAATGTATTAATAAATTTCTCAAAAATAAACTGTGTTTATAAATAATAGTAAAATCTATTATAAAAATACTGATGTCAAAAGTCGTTAAGTTTTGTAAAAATAGGAATCTTCTCATATTTTGGAGTATATTATGAATTTATTAATAGTTTATTTCATCTGGTCATGGTAAGTAACATATGTACTGAATTTCAAAGAAGGTTATGCTAAATAGTTATTGTGACTCATGCTCGGGCTTTAAATACGAGGTCATGTCGTCTACTGCCAGAGTGCTCTTTCGTTTCTGTTGTGAACATGAGACCGACCTTACTGTGGGAGTCCTAAATCTGGTAAATAGTTAAGTTTGTTTGGTTGAACGTCTTTGAATAGTATATTGGTTATAAAATTTCTCCACTTAAAATAATATATGAATAATTGTGAACATAAGCTAATTTTATTTTAAATTATTATAATTTTATTTAAATCATAACGTCATCTAGAATGGATAAACAGAAGTACTGTTCCAAAGTTAATTAGTTACTGTTACTGCTGGGCTTTAACTTCGAGGTCATATCGCCTACTACCGGAACACTCCTTTGATACTCTGATCGACATGAGTCCGAATAAATTCGAGATCGCGAGCACGCTCAGAGTTACCGGCGCGCTCTGTCGCAAAGTAATGAGTCGTAAGATCACAAATAATAAAAAATATTGGCTATTTTGCAAAATGTTTAAAATAATATTTAAAAAAAAATTAAGTTCTCTATTTTTATTGAGTGTTTCACAATATCTCCGCAGAAAATGTTAAGTGTCATTATAAAAAATATGCTTGTTCTAGTGACTTATGCCCGGGCTTCAACTACGAGGTCATTTCGCCAACTAACAGAACTTTCGCCGTTCAGCTAGACTTGAGCCCCCTCGCTTCCTTGAGAGTCCTAAATATTGCCTACGGCCTTATATATTGCCTTATATGGCCCTTATATTGCCTCCTACTATAAGGAGTTTTTAACGAGTATGTACCGTACCTGACATCCTACAGGCTCGGGACCGTCAAACAATAAGCTTGCGTTGTATAACTTTAGATATTAAATCTTTTCCAGAATTTATCCACTTATTTTTTTGTTATCGTAATTTTTACTCACGTTATTTGACATTCTTTATTCACAAAACATGCAACATTAAATGTCGGATAAGCATAATTAGACCATAACGACCAATAACATTCGATATATATTTGACAGTAGAAGAATATTAAATGTTCACCCTCCTCTTAGTGCACTATTAACCGATTACATAACTACTGCTATATTTCGTTTAGCTGGGTAAATAAATATAAATGATTGATAAATTCTGGGGAATATCATATTCTGTTTGTTTGTACTTTGTAAACAGTCATTCCTATACTGCACTTTGTGCATCTGTGTTCTTACACAACTAGTTTACGTCTATAGAGCGCATATGAGTTACCTTATGAATGAAATTAATTCAATAGAATGATTCCTGCTTTGAGATTTCCTTATTAAAAGATGTATTTTTATATTTTTCGATTTCTCCCATTGCTATCGTTAAGCATTTCGTGCACAGGCTAGAAAAAAATATTTAAAAGAGATTTTCCATGAAAAGAGAATAAAAATGTCTGTCCTATCTTCCCTTAGGTTTTGATTATTTTTTTATTAGATTAGAGGCCTGAGGATTGAAGAGGTTTCCATCCAGAAGCAATACTGACAAAACTCTGTTTAGGTTGGAGTGGTCGCCTCAAGGAGCAGCAACCATCCTATCTAAGAATGGTGACAGCTTCAGCGATGCGATGGTCCAGGGTCAGTGTCTCCTGAGAAAACTGGACGATGAACTGAGTCGAGAAGAGTTGGAGAAGAGGGAGAAGATCCGGCTTCTTGACTACCTCCAGCAGGCCATCCGGGATAAACAGGTAAGGGATAGTCGTTGAAGTACTCTTCTTCGGGGAAACAAATGAGCGATACCTTCGGAGAGGGTAACTTCCCTCAAGATAGGGAAACCGATTAAAGAAATTAAGTGATGGATTTGAGTGGGAGGCATTTTAGAATGGGAATTGCGCATCATCTGCAAGTGGACCAAGGCTGGTTAGTGTATCATGGTAACCGGAGAGTCATAAAAATGTATCCATCAAGGTACTTCATGAATTGGATATATAACCAGTTTTGATCCCCTTTCCCTCTGGCCGATCCGCGGAAAATTAATAGGTGACGTTTTTATGAAGTTTTGAATTAAAATTAGAAACTTTGTTTCGATACAGTCATTAGGATCGGCAGTTATTAGAGTTTATGTGTTAGGCCTCTCCCTTTCCTTAGGCTGATTTAGCTGAAAATCATTTGGTGTCGTCCTTATGTGTTCTGGACGACAAATATCGTGTCAATACATTCATTCATTAAAAGATACTGTGTTCACATACCGTTTTTTTTTTTAGAATCAGAGGATCGGAAGACATAATATTATGAACGCACGTGTGATTAGTAATAACAATAATAATAAATGATAAAATAAATAAATAATATGAAATCACGATCACTCTACGGAGTGGATAAACTTCGGAACAGATTTCGATGCGGTTTTCACCTACATTTAGAATATTTTTCAAGACCTATCTCATCCCCTTTTTGTCCTGCCCCGAACCACCACGAAAATGATACGGGTACTGCAGCTAGTTAAAATATTTTAAAAAACGGATGTTTTTATAAAAATATTGTCTATTTCACATAATATATGGGAGTATTTTCGGTATTGTTACCATGTTCAGCCACGATATAACTAATACTCAGTATTTGTTTAAGTGATGGCTGAAGATGGTAGCAATACCGAAAGCACTCCACATATATTTTGTGAAATAGGCATTATTTTTTTTCAAAACGTACGTTTTTCTTTATTTTTCTTATTCGTAACCCATCCCTGGAAGCGCTGGGATTATCTGTTACCTTGATATACCTGGATTAGTAGTTACCAAGTGAATGACCTAGTATGATAGACCTAGTATTCCAGTTTCCTTAGCAAATCTAAGAATACTTCTGTGATCTAACCATCCTCTGAGATCATATCTACCGTATATGTCATTATTATTACAACATCCACTTCAGTACATAAGTATATTTTATTCTTCATTTTGTTGATACATGGCTCATTTATTATTCTCAAGATGTTATTTAATGTATCTTCTTTCTTATTATTATTTTTCTTAACAATCTATTAATTTTATTTACAATTCTTCTTTTTCTGTTTTTGTCTTTTTATCACATTTACTGGTGGTGTTCGCATGTAGTGCCTTCATTATCAAGCCTACGTGTTAAAATATGTAAAAACATTTTCTTTGTAAAAATGCAATGTATATGTATGTAATACACGTCTTGACAACACCTAAATGCAAGAAGAAAGCTGCAGTTGCATATTTTACCTTAGCATCTCATCGGTGGTAGAAACTTAGAGTGAACTCATTAAAAATTCTATTAAAAAGACGTTCTTTAGTCAAAAGGGTTACTTTAGAGTTAAAAGAGGAACTAGGGCTACTAGAAGATAGCTCAGGATAACATCATTCACTGAAGGAGGGGATAATCCTTCATTCATTTACTTCCCCAGCTGTACAAAGTATAGGGGAGGTTATGTAATCAGATATCCAAGTATAGGGGAGGTTATGTAATCAGATATCCAAGTATAGGGGAGGTTATGTAATCAGATATCCAAGTATAGGGGAGGTTATGTAATCAGATATCCAAGTATAGGAAAGGTTATGTAATCAGATATCCAATGTTGAGTTTTCAGAGGAATTTCCAATTTTCCGACTCCATTATTCCATTATTTAAAAAAAAAAAGTATCCTCTGTATGAGTCTGTGAAAACGATATGTTTATATCCCACTTATAAATTTGTGTATTTTACTTTGTTATAATTTATTTTATTTTATTCAATAAAAATAAATGTATTTTCTACATCTAGGATGTGAGGTGAAGGGGACATAAGTTGAAAAATAGGTTTTCTAAAGTATTATAAAACTGAAAAAAAATATATATACATATATCTGAAATCCGTTTGATGTGTCATACTGTACTTACAATTCTGTGGTCACAGAGAATAAATTGATAAGTTTAAATTCTTAACTTTTCAGGGCAGCTTTTTTTTTACTTTTGCATTAGTCGTGTAAATCCAGTTTTTGGAATAAATAAATTATGTTTACATCATTATTGATCATATACCTTCTAAATCTATAGGAGCGACTGAAAATGAATATTGTTAATCCTTTCTTGAATTTTCCCTTAGTTACCTAATCATTCCCCATCACTTACCTAACTATTAACCATACTTTTTGAAATACTCGTAAATGATGCTTCTCTAAAGTTGAACAAGTTGATTTAACCCAAAACACCCTGGCCATAGTGCATAAATGGTTAAATGCAGTTATCTCGTGAATGATTCCACAAAAAAGTAGATTAAATTGATTTAACCGAGAACATACACAATTTTACGAGATACCAAGAAACCCACATCTTTATAATCCCGAAAGTATTTGAGTCCTGAGCTCCCAACTTCTTCACAGTACACTTAACTCATTTTGGCTATTTTATGACTTAACAACTTATTCCCTGTGACCATAGAATTAGTATTGAGAAGGGGGTAGGCTTTTTTATTTCAGAACAGTTTGTTTTATTTATTCACTATAAGTTTCAACAATTTTTTTTTTTTTTTTAATTCTGTATTTACAACTATATATATATATATATATATATATATATATATATATATATATATATAGTCGTAAATACAGAATTTAAAAAAAAAAAAAAAATTGTAGAAACTTATAGTGAATAAATAATATATATATATACAAGCAAATGTGATACATAATAAATAAATGTCTTGGATGTTCAGAGAAATCATTCAATAATGACACTCCATTATCTTGTATCACGGATGAGAAAGTGAAATATATAAAAGAAAACAAAAAAAAAATAGTAGTTGGATAAAAAGAAACATAAAACGTGTGTAGATGATTAGTCTTCAATCCACTAGTAGGTCTCGAGGCCATTGCCTCGGTCTCTGAACATGAACATTGGGAAGGGTTCTTGTGGCAAGTCTGCGGACTAAAGGATTAGGGTGAAAGGAAAGGGTAGAGTGGAATTTTCTGTAGTAGGATTTAATTACATCCCTTACAAAGGGAATCTGCAGGTCATTGTGAAGGATAACATTAGAGACGTAGAATGGAGCGTTTGTGATTTTACGAAGGATACGGGATTGTAGGGTTTGGATTCTATAATAATTCTAAGGTTTATTTGAGCCCCAGAGTTCAGCCCCATACGCCCATACTAGCTTCAGTAATTGGTTGTAAATGAGTCTTTTATTACTTGATGTAAGTTTCTATCTGTTGTCTAAAAGTCTTAATAAGAGTTTGTATCGTCGATTAAGTTCTTGTCTTGTCAGGGTAGACTCTGTTCAGTTTTTCACTTACGCCCACTATTCCATAAAAAAAGTAAACATACACTACCGGTTTCGGTATTACACCATCGTCAGGTTTAGTTATAAACTAGAAAAAGTTTATAAGAAAAAGTTTGCTGAGTAGAAACTGATCATATAGGTAAACCAGCTAGGCAAGGGAAGTGTTGGAATTTGAACTTGGAAATTCCAGTAGTTTTAAAGGGAATTTGTTGGTTTTGAAATATTTACTTCCCCTTTCGGGGAAATTCCCCTTTATTCAATAACAGTGGTGGAACTGAAATTAAGGATAACATTATTAAATGATATCAACATATGCTAATTATATATGATATAATGTTTGTGTATTTAACAAAATAATTACTGATGACATGAGAATATTAATGACATCGGAAGCTTAATCATTGTTTCACACATAAATTAGTTTGTCTTGATTCAATTTAATAATTTAAAATATATAATTTTTTTTTACCACTGTTATAAAATAAATAAAATAGCTTTATTGACATTCTTTTAGAACAAAAGCCTTTCCTTTTGGAGGTTTTGAGTCTACTGCTCTCTCAACAGAAGAAATCATAAAATAATTTAACGATTGTTCCTAAATTAAATTAAATTATTTCTCATGTAAAACTGTTACTTCTTGATTAAAAATAAAATTAAAATAAAACAAGATAAAACAAAACAAAAGCAAACAGTAAAAATAAAAAAGTAAAAGTGAGGGTTATTTGTTAAATAGTACTGTAACCACTGTTATTAGAAGTAAATATTACATAACAAATAAATTATTTATTGTAAAGCCATGCGATTTCCAAGTTCAAATTCCAATCCCAATCTTATCTACCTGATTTACCTATAAGAACGGTTCGCACTCAGCAAGCTTTAGTTTATGTATACATTGTACATACATATAAAAATGTTTTTTTTAGAATAGACAATATTTCAAAGAAAAATTGGTTTTTGAGTTATTTCCTTCCTCCCCTTTGGTCGATTTGACTGAAAAACTGTAGATGCCGTCGTTCTGGATTCCCATATAAAATTTCGTATCGATACATTTATTCTTTCGCGAGTTATTTTGTTCACGGACATACAAACACATTTGTTTTTTTTAATTTTCTGAGTTAAGCCTCTTTCCCTAATCCTTCCCCTACCCCCCCCCCCCCCCTTTGGTCGATTTGACTGAAAAACTATAGATGTCGTCGTTCGGACGGAAAACATGAAATTCCGTTGAAAACTCTGCATTGAATTTTTGACCGATTACATAACTTCCTCTACACTTCATATAGCTGAGGATGTAGAAAGTCGATTGATGCTACTTTCTGTTTTTAATGCAATCTTCAATCTAGGTTAGGTTAGGTTAGGATTTATAACTCATGCCCGGGCTTTAAGTACGAGGCCGTATTGACTACTACCAGAGCTTTCGTCACTCTGGTGGACATAAGCCCGACTCTACTGTGGGAGTCCTAAATTTTGCCTACCCTAAATTTTTTATTCATCTAGGGCAGGGGTCTTTAAAGAGTACCTGGCATCGTACAGGCTCGGGACCATCGCTTAACGTCCCATCCGAAGGACGGCGTGCTTGAATTTATTTTACCTCCCTGATAAAATAAACTAAGGGCCTCGGTCGGGATACGAACCCGCTATCTTGAGCTCAGAAGGCAAGCACGCATACCACTGAGCTACCGGCGCCCTCATCCTCAATCTATAAACTCAATATAATGATGATAGCAACCATCTTAAAAAATGGGAACGAAACAATTGTTAGAGTAAACGGTATACTGAATCTAACATAATTAATGTGTTATGTTGCGGAGTTAGATGCGGATACAATGACTCGGGCCACTACGAACAGTTTAAGAACTTAAATGAACTGACTTCACACTTCTTACACTGCTTTACTTGAACTTCGTAACAATTTAATAGGATTTATGTAGAAATAAACTTAATCCAGTTTCTGTCATCTTGAATAAAACTTCAAATTTGACAGAGTTTCGAAATTTAATTATTTCGTTCCTTGGGGCTCTATTATAATGGGAATTAATAACTATAATTGCGAGAATTTCTTCTTAAATATTTAATTTAGTATTATTGAAGTTATCAATACTATGTAGGTTATAAACATTGCTAAATCTTCATGGGACTTATTTGAAAAAACATCTAAGTTGCATTTATCGCTGCTACAAACTAAAATCTTGCAAACTGCCTTATTGTCTGCTGGGTATAAGAAAGCCACTCGCAAAATTACGCTATAAAATATAAAAATTCAATATGAAAATATTACTTACATCCAGTAATGCCAGTATGAAATGATTTTGAGAGAGGATGAACGGCAGAGTAATTTGTAAAAACATGGTTGGTATTTCTCTTTATTTTAATTTTTGTAAATGATAAACATTGGAATATGTAGAAAAATAGCTCTTAGGTTTTTTATCTGGGAGATGAAACAACTTTGATCACGCCGTCCTTCGGATGGGATGTTAAGCGATGATCCCAAGTCTTTTGAAAAAGATATAAAAACAAAGTATTTTGGGTAGATTTTTTTTTATTTTTCAACATAGTCTTCTTTTAGCTCTATACACTTTTCTAAGCGTTTTTCCAACTTTTTTAACCCGTCCAAAAAGTAAGATTTTGGAAGGTCCTAAAAATAGGCATCTGTTTGTGCGATGACCTCCTCCTTCGTTCCGACCGTTGTCCGCCGAGCCATTTTTTCAAGTTTGGAAATAAGAAAAAGTCACTGGGGGCCAAATCTGGCGAATACGGTGGATGTTGTAATAATTCGAACTTTAATTACAAGAATTTAGCCATTGAAACTGCACAGGTGTGAACCCGTGCATTGTCTTGGTGAAAGAGGACTTTTTTCTTTTACAAATGAGGACGTTTAATTTTGATTTCTTCACTCAACCGGTGCAATAACGACGCACAATACTCTCCAGTTATTGTTTTTCCTTTTTCCAAGTAATCGATGAAAATAATACCGCGTGCATTCCAAAAAACTGTGGCCATAACTTTTCCAGCCGATTTCACCGTCTTCGCCTTCTTCGGAGCCCGTTCGCCTTCAAAAACCACTGTTTTGTCTGTTCCCTGTTCTCTGGAGTGTAGTAGTGTACCCATGTGCAGAAACTCACGCAGAAACTTATCGAAAACTATTTTGATCGTAGCATACTTAATAATAAGGAACATGTTTTGTGAGAACAGTTGTTTCGATAAGACTATTCGATTTCGCATAAATTAATAAAGGAATACGATTTTCGGCCGGTTTACGAGATACATGCCGAAAACCCATTTTTTATACTTTCTTTGCTTTACGGAAAAACTAATAGCCTTATCAAAAAATTGGTCCTTATAAAAAAGTTCTCTAATAAAATGCCTAGGAAATACATCATAGTGTTGTTTTAACTCTGTAAGCATAGCAACGAATTATGAAGTATATTTTTATTATATGTTATTTATTAAAAAGGATTACAAATAAAGAAAATAAATATATGATTTGGCCGTTACAGAACTTTTTCTTGTACCAACTACGTTTTTACAGATCACTCTCCCCTTCCCCGCAGTGTGATGCCAATTTTAAATGAATTTGAGAGGGGACGCAAAAGGGTTTGGTATAAGAAAGTCCTGTTATGACCATATCACGTATATTTGTTGCTCTTTTCGAACAGGTAGAACTGAAGGTGGAGAATGAAGAACTTCGTCAACGCTACTCAGAACTGAACAAGACTCGAGAAGCCCTCGTTGAGCCGTCATGCCCGGACATGCAAGAGGAGGTTCTGAGTCCTGAAGAGGACTATCCAAACAAGGAGAACCGTCGTATGGAGGAGGACACTCTGGCGGTACGCATCTCCGAACTGGACACTAAGATCCGAGAGTTGCTCACTAAGAACACCGTCACACCTCATCACCAGCTCTACCTTCCTGGACAGTCCTACCGCTACCAGTCCTACCTACCAAGGTCTAATTTCTACCACTATGGCCAGCTACCTCTACCCTACTATCCGTTTAGATCCTTTAGAGGCCAATACTAATAAATCAATATATTCATACGAACTGAATCATTTAATATGGTCATTAGGTCATTTCATGTAGAATGGTCCGGGACAAGTTCTTCGGGAAGAGGGAAGAAAGCGCTCAACTCAAAAACCCCAATAACTGCCGATATAATGAATGTATCGACATAAAATTTCATATTTGAAAAGTCAAAATCCCATGAGGATAATAAATGTTAATTATCAGCAAAATTAGTCAAAAGGGGAGGTTCAGGGAAGGAGGTTCAAATCAAAAACCCTATTAACTGCCCATGTAATGAATTTAGGACACATAATTTAGTATTAGGATTGTCCCTCGCCCCCACCATAATCCTGTGGTCGGTGCCTAGGCCTGCCACGGCGCCTCTAACGCAATACGGCTCCTGGAGAGCAAGTACCTGGATGTTCTCCTGGGACACCATGTGCCGTACTTCCGTAGCCACGACTCTGGGCCTATTCATGTTGTGTTGCCATACATGAAGACTGTCCGGCCATAGTCCGTGCGAGCGGCCAGGGCCTCTATCGCCTGGATATATGTCGGGCAGGTATCCACTGTTTGCACTGTGATTCGCGGCGGACTTTCCTGTGCTGCAATTGCAACACTTCGGCGCTTTAGTTTTCCTATTCGGACACGCGGTGTCGCTGTGGTTCTCCGCTGAGCACCATGCGTACCTCTCCTTCGCCTTACAGTATTTTGCGATGTGGCCGAAGCCTTGGCACTTATTGCACCGTGTGACATCCAAACAGTCCCTGACTCTACATGAGTACCACTTACCTAGTGAATCAAGAAAGCCTCCTAACCCGGTGACGGGGGCCCCGCCGACCGCCGACAGAACCCCCGAAAAGATCCCGAGTTCACTCGGAGTAAAGCGCCGGAAACCAAGGACGACTGTGGACCGTAGCCATCGTATTAAGATGCCAAGTATTAGGATATAAATCCCTATATAAGTCAACTATTTATATTATTATTATTAATATTAGCGCAAACGGTCGACTGGCTTTGGAGAGTTAATTGATTAATTCGTCCTGGGGAAGTACACTGCAGGTGACTCAGTGACGACTATATTTGTTTATGTATTTGGTAATTTGCTCTTTTCATTGTTCCCTCATTTATTAATTTTTTCTTAAATGTTTGCTTATCTAAAAGATAGTTTAAGATTTTAGATGCTCGAGAGCGTTGTAAAATCTCTGATCAATAGAGATATATGAAATGTTATACACCTTAGAAATTGTATATATATTGGGTAAGAGAGATTGAATCAGTCAGTCATTTGGTTTATTGATTAAGTTAGTGTACAATTGAACAGTTAATAAATAAGATGAAATAGTTTATTTGTTTTATTAGGGTATAACTTTTCTAAACCAATTTCCTCCTTCCCTTTGGTCGATTTGGCTGAAAATCAATAGACGTCGTCCCCATGTAAAATGTCGGATCGATGCGTCATTATATGGGCTGTTATTAGTTTTTTTTCAGAATAACCCCCTCTTCTGGGACCCCATTTTAGGAGAATCGGTTGAAAATTTATATATGTCGTCCTTATGGGGTTTTAGATTTACATATAAAATTTCGTGTTGATACTTTCATTGCATCCGCAGTTATTGCGGTTTTTAAATTGAGGCACCCATGGATCTCTCTTTTTCCTTCAGCCGATTCCACTGAAAATCAATAGGTGTCGTTCTTATGGGATTTTGATTTTACATATGGTTTCGTGTTTTATTACAACAGAGTTATTGGAGTTTTCGTATTGAATAGTATTCTATCGAGAGTTATTGTGTTCATAGGCACACAGATAGACATTTCTCTTTTTTTTCAGTTTTGAAATTTAGGAGGAAAACATGAAATTTTGGTGAAAACTCAACATCGAATTTTTAACTGATTTTATAACTTCCCCTATACTTATGGGGAAGTAAAATAAATTCATATACATCTGTATAGAAAATAACTTTGGTGGTCTTCTTGGGTGGCCGTTTTAATTTAAGTTAGCTATGAGAGCAATTTGGGAGAGAGCCTTGGGAAAGGAAGGGCCACTTCTCCCATAAGTAATTCCAAGGATTAACTTTCATCAAGAGTGGGCTACAACGGGGAAGGAACCGGGTAAAAGAAGGAGGAATGAGGTGGGGAAGAGAATACAGGGAGAGAAGAGGAGAGGAGAGAAGAGGGTGGTAATCCTGAGGGAAGGACGAGGGATAAGTCAATCAGCTTACCTTTTACAGAGCCGAGGAGGCTTTTATATCAGCTGTACGGCAGGATCAGGACGGATCACAGAATATTGTACCTCAATCTCGGCATAGGAGAAGAAAAAATCATGAAAAAAATGTCCTCGCATATAACTTCATTATACAGGCAATATATATTTTTTTTTTATTGAAATACTACATTTCAATATTTACAATCGGTACAGTCAATAAGTAAATTTGTTGACAATAGGTAATGAAACAATTTATGTACAATGACAACTAAATAAATAAAAGATTGAAAAAAATAAATAATAATAAAACAATATAAAAAAAATATATAAAAAAAAAATAAATAAATAAAAATGTCTCCGTGAAGTCATGAAGAATATGTACAATATAATAACTACATATGTGTACAATGAGAAAGTAATTACAACGATAATAATAAAAAATATTTTAAAAAAATATATAAATAATAATAAGAAGAAAAACAACAAGAATATAAAAAATTACGTTAAAAAAATATATAAATATAACAAATACATACATATAAAATAAATAATAATAATATAATTGTACGTAAGAATCCAAATAAAAAAATTTTAAAAACAAATAAAAAAACTATATAGAATACAGGCAATATAAGGACAAAGACTGTATGAAACAACTGGTATACCTACCTACTGGTCAGGTCAATCACTGACAATGTACTTCACTTGCGTGATTTGTTGAGCTATGTTTTCGTTTCCCCTCCAAGATGATTGATCTTTTAGCTCAAAAGATCGATTAGATCTTTTGAGCTAAAAATCAATATTGATTTACATACATAGGCTTCTAAATCCTCATACTAAATTTTATGTCGTGTTATCGTGTACGTAGATACACATATATACAGACAGGAATTTTTTCCTTCATTTTTGGAGTCATAGGGCTGGAATAGACGAAATTCCGATAAAAACTCAAGATTGAATTTCTGGCTGATTATATAACCTCCCCTGTACTTCGTATAGATGGGGAAGAAAATTTCAAATATATAAAAAAAATTATATATAGCATTATAGAAATGGCCGACTTCATATTAACTGCCTGAGTTGAAAGTTACACAGGCAATTTGCTGCAATGGTAAGAGTTGCTTCTATCTTATTACAACTTCTCTCTTGTTTTAACCTGAAACTTTATACCTTGTGAAGTAAAATTATAAGTTCACACATAAATCATTTTACACTACAACACATCTTCAAGTGGAGAGTCAAAAACTGTGCTAGATCGGAAAATATCTACACTGGAGTATTCGTGGTAGAACGCAAGGTAAGCTGCTGCCGGCTGGTTGCATCGTCCTAGGAAGCTGCAGAGCATAATTCTGGTGCATGCCCTAAGTACAACCATTTTCGGTGTTAAAAGGGCATACTGTTTTAACAACTGCGCTACAAGCGCTAGCGGGAGCCCCCCTCCCAAAGACTTGTATTGGCTGAGGCTGCCGCCTCTAGTGCAATATGCTATTACATACTGATGACCAAACTCTTCTTCTTTGATGATGAGATGAAGAACTACCCAAACATCAGCATCAGGACTATCTAGTCCTTAAATGTCCGATGTATGACCAGGCAAGGGGGGTAAGATGATTCCAGGGAATGGATCGTACCAGGGACTAGACGTGTGGCAGATAGTGGCAGAGACCGGCTACACAATGTTCAACTGGTCTGTCTGTTCCAGGCGGGGGTAGAAGAAAGCAATACAATGGACTGAGGACGGCCTCCGATCGCCTCAGATTGGTCGGCTGGTGGGTCGCTCCCAACCTGTCAGAGCCTCAGAGTAGCAAATCACCATGATAAACGAAATTGTCTCGAATTCGCGTTCTTTGATATGGATAACCAATTGTTTTGATCGCAAAGATTAGGATTTGCTAGGAGTTTACATTATCAGTTTAAATCGCCATACGTATCAAGATGAGGGGAGATCAAGGGAGTTCATGCAATAGCTAATAAAATATAAAGTGAAAAGGAGAGGTTTTAGGGCAAAGTTAGCAAGTGCTGGGATTTAGTTGTCTTTTGTAGGGCGAGCAACAGGTCTTTGGATACCAGGTGTCTAAAGAAAGAATTAGGACAGAGGTAGAAACAAATGAGAGATAGAGGGACGTTAGAACGAGGGGTAGTAGTGTACGGAGAGCTACTCTGGTCTTTGGACCTACAGGTGTGGACCTACAGGTGAAGAAGGAATTACGCAAATATTTGAGGAAACAGTCAAGGGCACGGGCAAAAGACAAGCATCAGGTATCTCCATCCTCAAGTGTCTCAAGAAGGAAATAGGACAGAGATAGAAACAGTTGGGATTTAGCGGGGCCTTAGAAAGAAGGGTTTAGAAAGAGCTACAGGTCTTTGGTTGTTCAAGTGTCTAAAGAAGGATTAAGGGCTGACGTAGAAACAGCTGGGATCTAGCAGGGCCTTAGAACATTGGGTAGTGTAGAGTGAGCAACAGGTCCCTGGATCCACAGGTTTCTGAAAAATAAATTAGGACAGAAGTTTGAGCAATTGGAATTCAACCAGGAAACAGAGCCCGGGCATTGCTAGAAGACAAGCAACTAATCTTTGAGTCCATAGGAATTGGAGCAGAAGCATGAGCAACTGATGTTAAACTAGGAAACGTAGCCAAGGGAATTGGTGTAGGACAAGCAGCATGCCTTTGAGTCCACATGTGTCTAAAGAAGAAATACAACTGAAGCTTGAACAACTGGAATTCAACCAGGAAACATAGCCAAAGGCATTGGTGTAGGCCAAACAGCAGGCCTTTGAGTCCACATGTGTCTAAAGAAGAAATACAACAGAAGCTTGAACAACTGGAATTCAACCAGCAAACATAGCCAAAGGCATTGGTGTAGAACAAACAACAGGTCTTTGGATCCACAGGTGTCTGAAGAAGGAATTAGAACAGAAGCTTGAACAGCTGGGATTCAACCAGGAACAGAGTCCCAATGTTCCTATAGAACATGCAACAAGTCTTTGAGTTCACAGGTGTCTGAAGAAGGAATTAGAACAGAAGCTTGAACTGCTGGGATTCAACCAGGAACAGAGTCCCAATGTTGCTGTAGAACAAGCAACAAGTCTTTGAGTTCACAGGTGTCTGAAGAAGGAATTAGAACAGAAGCTTGAACTGCTGGAATTCAACCAGGAACAGAGTCCCAATGCTGCTATAGAACAAGCAACATGTCTTTGAGTTCACAGGTGTCTGAAGAAGGAATTAGAACAGAAGCTTCAACAGCTAGGATTCAACCAGGAACAGAGTCCCAATGTTGCTATAGAACAAGCAACAAGTCTTTGAGTTCACAGGTGTCTGAAGAAGGAATTAGAACAGAAGCTTGAACAGCTGGGATTCAACCAGGAAACTTAGCCAAAGGCATTGGTGTAAAACAAGCAACAGGTCTTTGGATCCACAGGTGTCTAAAGAAGAAATACAACAGAAGCTTGAACAACTGGAATTCAACCAGCAAACATAGCCAAAGACATTGGTGTAGAACAAACAACAGGTCTTTGGAACCACAGGTGTCTGAAGAAGGAATTAGAACAGAAGCTTGAACAGCTGGGATTCAACCAGGAACAGAGTCCCAATGTTCCTATAGAACATGCAACAAGTCTTTGAGTTCACAGGTGTCTGAAGAAGGAATTAGAACAGAAGCTTGAACTGCTGGGATTCAACCAGGAACAGAGTCCCAATGTTGCTGTAGAACAAGCAACAAGTCTTTGAGTTCACAGGTGTCTGAAGAAGGAATTAGAACAGAAGCTTGAACTGCTGGAATTCAACCAGGAACAGAGTCCCAATGTTGCTATAGAACAAGCAACATGTCTTTGAGTTCACAGGTGTCTGAAGAAGGAATTAGAACAGAAGCTTCAACAGCTAGGATTCAACCAGGAACAGAGTCCCAATGTTGCTATAGAACAAGCAACAAGTCTTTGAGTTCACAGGTGTCTGAAGAAGGAATTAGAACAGAAGCTTGAACAGCTGGGATTCAACCAGGAAACTTAGCCAAAGGCATTGGTGTAAAACAAGCAACAGGTCTTTGGATCCACAGGTGTCTAAAGAAGAAATACAACAGAAGCTTGAACAACTGGAATTCAACCAGCAAACATAGCCAAAGGCATTGGTGTAGAACAAACAACAGGTCTTTGGATCCACAGGTGTCTGAAGAAGGAATTAGAACAGAAGCTTGAGCAGCTGGGATTCAACCAGGAACAGAGTCCCAATGTTCCTATAGAACATGCAACAAGTCTTTGAGTTCACAGGTGTCTGAAGAAGGAATTAGAACAGAAGCTTGAACTGCTGGGATTCAACCAGGAACAGAGTCCCAATGTTGCTGTAGAACAAGCAACAAGTCTTTGAGTTCACAGGTGTCTGAAGAAGGAATTAGAACAGAAGCTTGAACTGCTGGAATTCAACCAGGAACAGAGTCCCAATGTTGCTATAGAACAAGCAACAAGTCTTTGAGTTCACAGGTGTCTGAAGAAGGAATTAGAACAGAAGCTTCAACAGCTAGGATTCAACCAGGAACAGAGTCCCAATGTTGCTATAGAACAAGCAACAAGTCTTTGAGTTCACAGGTGTCTGAAGAAGGAATTAGAACAGAAGCTTGAACAGCTGGGATTCAACCAGGAAACTTAGCCAAAGGCATTGGTGTAAAACAAGCAACAGGTCTTTGGATCCACAGGTGTCTGAAGAAGAATTAGGACGATCGGCATTTCACTCGGCACAAAGCAAAAGGAATAATCATTAGATCTATTATTTATTTTTCATCAATAAAATAAATTAATTTTATGGATAGCTATTCGCGTCTAATATCCAGCGGTCCATACTTCAGTGGGAATACCAATAACTAATTATAGTAAAGAAAAATACATATAATGCTCATAAATATCAACTTATTTCCTACATTCAATTAAGTTAAGCGGATTATATTTATGGTAAGAAATCTCATACCGTTTTTGACACCCATAGTTTGAACAATAGTTCATTCTTGTCTGCCTATGCGTACTCCAAATTCTTTATACCATTTGAGCATCTTCATTTAGATGTAGGCTTCCAGTATTGTGAGCTCAACTAAAAAATAGCTCCAAAGAAGCATTAATCTGTTAATATATTTGATCAGAGGAGAATAATCTAGGAGAGCCCATTATAAGCTGTCCTATTGGGTTTGACGATGGTAAACTACATTAGGGATTTAGGGTTTTTGTGGGTTTGGTTTCGCTGTTGGTCCCAAATCAATCATGCTAACTTTGGTAAACTTCTCCCTGTTAGGATAATATATTCCCTCCATTAGTGTTGTGAAAGGCTCCTTGATCCATTCGAATCTCATTTCTAAAGTTTCCTGATCAATAAGGAGTGTTCTGTACAGATCCATTAGGGAATATTCACTCGACGGAGCGACGAACTAGAGGGCAGTGCGACTGAATTTTCAGTTTCCATATAATCGATAATTGCATAGCGTACTATTCACAACAGATGACTCATTTGGTAAATAATGATGCTATTTGTGTGGCACAATAATGTGTATTTCTAAGCGTCACTTTATTAACGAAGCGCCTTATGTAACTTGTATATATAAAGCCTCTGCATAAGGCAATTTCATGCTCTACAATTATGGTCCAACTTCTGATCATGTTTATAGACGTTTTTGCCGTTTATATATATATATATATATTATTATTTTTTGTCTCACAAACACCGGTAGCTCAGAGGTAGCATACTAGCCTACCTGAGTTCAAAATCGCGGGTTCAAAACAAGAATATTCAGGGCTCCCACAATAGAGTCAGCACCTATTGATTTTCAGTCAAATCGGCCAAAGGGAAGGGGAAAATTAGAGGGGAAGCGTAACCCAAAAACTCTAATATAGTAATGATTTTTATTGTTTAAAGGGATCACCCCTATACAATTGAGTCAGTGACCATTACGTTTACAATATTATCATTAACATGTCAAAAATTATAGATTGATCCAATCCAAACCAATTACATAATTCCCCTTCAAATATCTGGGAAAGTAAAAAATTGTCTTCAAATCCTTGATTATGCCCTGTTATTTAAATACAGTGAAACCTGTTTAACTGGTATCGCAAGGGACTTAGGATTTTTTATCACTTATAGAGGCTTTTCATTTACCCAGTTTTCCAAATAGGCAGGTTTGAAATGACAGTTGTTTTATTTATAGAGGGTCCCGCTCAGAGAGGTCAAAATGTATCGTTTCTCATTTATAGAGGTGAAAATGTTAATGAAAAATGCATATTTTATGTTGTTATTATGTCCAATTTTTATTTTTCAAAACAATACTACAAAACTTATGACTTAAAAACACTTTCGTTTCGACATTTTGTGCACTTCTATTCACTTGTTTATCGTACAAAACCTTAGATAGTACAGGAAAACAAAGCACGTCTGGAAGAAATTATAATGTTTGTAAACAAACATGTCGTAACCTGATGAAGTGTCTTACTTATCCAGGTTATTGAGCTACAAAGTCTCAAATATAGAAGTAAACATCGAAAAAATCTAAGAAATCAAATCTCAATTAAAAAGGTTTGAAATTTTTCAGTAACAGAGGTATTTCAATGCAAAAGTGTCGGGACCTCATTGTAATTATCAGTAACAGAGGTTTCTCACATATCCAGGGTCCGTTTTATTACTCATATTATTTTGAGGAAGTCTAGCAGCCCAATTTTGATCTTCGGTTCACAGTTGTGTACAACAAATGTTGTGTGAAATAAATTTTGCAAGGTTGGTATCCATGGCAAAGTTTCCTAAGGATAAGTTGAGGGTGTAATATAAACTGGGGGGAGGACACAAGGAGTGAAGTAGCTCTATTGTGGCCATTGTGGGAACTAATGGAAACAGCTCCTGTGTGCTATGATAGATATAATACACACGCCACATGGGCCTATTACACTCTAATAATAATAAAATATACTTATTTCCCTTTAAATAAAAAATGGTGATTTGTACGTCAAAATAGCTCATAAAATATATACATCAACTAAATATTAAATTTTAGAAAACAAATAGATTAAAAATAAAATAAATAAATAATAGAAAGTTTCTAATACTAATTTTTAATTATAAATATTTTACATTTAGAGGGCCGGTAGCTTAGAGTTTGTGTGATTGCTTAATGAGCTCAAGATCGTGTGTTCGAAATCTGGGAGGTGAAAAAAACAGATGAGCGATGGCCTGTACGATGTCATGTACTTAATACGAGTATGAAGATGGCTGATGTGAGAAGTAATTTTTTCACAGGCTGTAAAATAAAATATAGTCTTACCTCTCGCAGAGAATTTATTAATTTTCGCTAGCCGGCTTTCGAGGTTGCCCTCATCGTCAGGCTCTCTGATAAATTAGTTTATTTTAAATTGAAAACCACATAATTAAAAATGTTTTAATAAATAAGAAATACACGTTACGAGTTATATATATATATGGGTAATTATTCGTGAAACCTGCCACCCTCTGTGTTCACTTTTTGCAGTTGTCTTAAGGTGTCTGCATGGTACCAAATGAAAGCTTGGAACCTCTACTTTTTTTTATCATATGCCTCCATAACGATTTTCTCATCATCCACTGAGCCCCCGAAGCCGACAACTGCACCTTGTAAAATCACAAAATCATCATTTTCAATACTTTTCAGAATGAAATCGCATTTTTAGATAAAAATTACACAAATTTGGTCTCTTGCGAGTTTTTCCAAAACTGCTCTGTTCTGACGTACGGAGCATTCAAAAAATTCCGTTTTCCCGATATTCAAAGCCCGGTAACGCGCATATACCAACAGATTGGGGAAAATTTGCAAGAACAAAAAGTGTTTATTTTTGATAGTTTCATACAGAAAGTAGGTCCGAACGTTAAAAACGAAGTTTTGAAAATTCAGTATTTCAAGTATACAAGGTGTGTCAGCAACCTCTGGCAATACTTCGGGATATGGTTCTTCACTTCATTTGGAACAAAAAAGTTCTAATAAACCATGGTCTGATTCGTTCACCTTCAAAAGTTACTCTTGATTTCGTAAAATTTTCAATTTTCCTACTTTTTTTCATAAAATTTATAATATCTGAAAACGTTTCTGTCATAGTTCAAATTCAATTACACCATTGGAAACAACATTAAATTTCTTATAAGGGACAGACGTTTTATTTAAATTTAGTTCATCATAGATTTTTACGGCGACTTTAAGCTCAACTCTACAGCGCTTCGACTGTTAAAAACCGATTACGGAAAAAATATCTACATTTCACCAGCTTTCCAGTAAATATAAATATCATGAGGTTTCTGTTTTGTTTCGTCAAAGAAAATAATAGCAAACATTTGACAGAGCTCTCTAGTAGTGGGCGATAACCTCGTAGTTAAAAGAATCGACTTTTAGATTAGTGGAAATAAGACTTGCAATCATATTGTAACTCTCTATTTGACTTTTCAAATATTCCTGCTCATACAAAATTCTAAATGTATTAATGAAAGACTCAATACAAATGTTATTTTGATATTTAGTGGTACTTTTGAATGGTTTTCGAAAGTGATATGATAAGTAAAAGGGAAATTAGGTAGCGGAATTTGGGAGATGTGACGTGAATTGAGGACGTTGAGTGGAGCGATAGTAGGCCCTATTCTGACAGTTCCCTCTGAGAGGGAGAGATAAAACTTACCAACGACTCACATGAGACCCCTCCTCCTGGCAGGCTACAATGGAAGGGACCCTGCAACTCCATAAAGAGTTTTCATGTCTGCAAACTGTCAAACCCCTGTAAACCAAACATCCAACTTCTTCGTTCTTCGTCCTCTTTTCACATCAACTATCTGCCAACCCTTCTCCACTGAAATACATTTCATCGCTACAATGATACACTTTTTCTACTTATTTATTTTTATTTTTTCTTGTCATTTAACGAATTATGATGACTCTATAACTTCTTCATTCTTTTCCGAGCTATTTTTGGTTTGCTCAGAAGTTTTTACTTCCGGAACGATTTTCTGTATAACTCCACTTCTACTTAACTTCTGAAAACAAATGAGGTGTCGTATTGAAGAGGAGTGTTTTTGGCATAAATTGGGGTAATTTGAAGACGAAATGTTGCGGTTGTTAACAGGGTAGCAAGACAGTATCAGCGGGGGTGGCCAGTCCAGCGTTATTGTTATGTATATTGTATTTTTATTTTTTACTTCCTCCGCTATACGAGGTATAAGGGAAGTTATGTAATCGGTGAAAAATTAGATGTGGAGTTTTTGACGAAATTTTCTGTTTTCTGACCTCTAGATTCCAAATATGAAAAAAAATGCTGACTGAGTGTGGGGGTCTGTGAACACGATAACTCCCAATAGATTGTATGTAACACCAAACTTTATATGGCAATCCAGAACCTTTTAAAGACGACATATATTGACTTTCAGCCAAATCAACCAAAGAAGAGGGGGGAGGCTTAACGAAAAATTCTAATAACTGTCGATAGTATGAATGTATCTACACGAAATTTTATATGTGTGACCTGAGCCCCATAAGGACGATACAAACTGATTTTCAGCCAAATCGACAAAAGGGATGGGGGATTTGGGATTAGGCTTAACTCAAAAACTCTAATAACTGCTGTTGTAATAGTATGTATCGACACAAAATTTCAGATGTGAATTCAAAACTCCAAAAGGACGACACATATTTTCAGGGAAATCGGCAGAAAAGAAGGGATGGATCAGAGAGGGGAGTAATTAACTAAATAATCCCAATAACTGCCTTTTTAATAAACGTATCAACATGAAATTTCATATTTCAAATCAAAACTCAAATAGGACATAAGCAGTCAAATTTCAGCGATGTCGGCCGAAAGGAAAGGGGGGTTCAGGGGAAGCTTTTCTCAATTCAACCATCCGGTAGTTAATAGATATAATTTAATATGATAAAGTCAACTATTGAATATTAGTATACGGTCAACTGGTTTTGTAGGGGGAGTGCGAAAAGGTAATTGATTAAATCGTTCTGAGGAAGTACATCGCCGATGATTCACCGACAATTTTTTATTTTAGGTTGGAAAAAGGCTGTGATAGGTAGGGGCGAAGAGTTGATTGAAGTAATTTTATTGAAAGTGTGAGGGTGTGTTATTAAGGGTGTTGCCAGGAGAGGGCGTTGTAAAATAGATTTGTGTAAGGGAGAGCCAACATGGTACTTCCCTGAGGGCTCCTGTTAGGGCAGCAACTAATTTATTTGTCGTAACAAAACTAGGACAACTGTCCTTCCCCGTCCCACTCACCAAAACAACAGAACAGTGGTGCTATCTACTTTCTTTTTTTTTTCTTTTTTTTTGGGTGGCCGACCTCCGGTGGAGGCTACGATGCCCCGTTCGCCAAATCGGTCTGCGACGATCGACGGTCCTTGGCGCGCCGAGAGAGCTTAATAAAGACTAGTACAGACATGCGAACAACGAACCGAGCAACGTTTTCAACGAACACACTCCAAGCCGAACAGAGACGAGCCGAGCATTTGGATGCTCCACAACCATACTAACGAACATAACCTGCACAAGTTAACCTGCAGATAACAAATTTACGTTTATTTGTATTTCATTTTATTATTATTTAAAGTCTTCAATCAGAAAATGCTCAAGGTAGGTAGCTACTTACGTAATTAATTTACATATTTGTAGTACAATTAATACGGATACGTATTTATTATGATACGTAATTTATTTTTACATGTAAATTGTTTAAAATGAACACTTTTTTAGGAAAAGTGTTTGAATAATTCCTCCCAAGCATCCAATCTCTTTATTTTATTAAAATTTAATTTGTGTTTTAAATCCCATATGATTGGGTACTGTCTCATAGCCTGAGCAAACTGAATTTGAAGCTCCTGAGACCAGTCTTCAGAAGCCATAATAAAATATAATTTATTGAATAATATTTAAATATATATATTATTTAAAAAAAAAAAAGAACGTGCACTTCCAAAAACCTAAATATTTGAGAAGGTTATAATATTGGTTATAAAAAACAGTGCTCGGGTTAAGTCGGGACGGTTCGGCTTGGTACCAGTCCACACACACCGCAGCCCGAACCGAACATTCCTTTGATGGTTCTTCAAAAAACCGACAACAGGTGGAGCAGACCCCGAGCCTCCCTTGTTCGTCGAGCGCCTGCGCACTTCATCCCCAGGCATGCGCACTGACTAATGTTCGGCTCGTTGCTCGCGTGTCTATACGCCTCTTAAGGGTGGGGCGTGTCACCAGTCATTCCCGGCACAGGGTTTCCGTCACCACTTGCCTTAAGGTCGAGTCCCAGGTACGTTCCTGTCCCGCGTATCAACTCCACCCTAGGCCCGTCGTACAGCGGATATTCGAGGACCACATGTTCTGCGGTCACGACTCCGCTGCGCTAACAGTTCGGGTAGTTCTTCCTCTTAAAGAAGAATAGCTTGGAGTTAGAATCTCCTTGACCTGATAGTATTTGGGACATCCAGTGGTCAAGCAGTACTCATGTAGAGTCCAGACATACCCGGATTTCCGGGAAATATGCACAGGTCATTCGGCCATCCGATGCTCGTGACCACCGCTGTTGCTATTTGTTGGTGCTATCTACTGACCAAGCCATGAACTTTGTTAGTAACACTTGTAGTTTTAAACCTTGAACACGCCGTCCTTCGGATGGGAAGTTAAGCGATACTCCTGAGCTTTTGCGATGTCAGGTACTCGTTAAAAACCCCTTACCCTAGGTGGATAAACCTAGGTAAACAATATTTAGGGCTCCCACAGTAGAGTCGGGCTCATGTCCAGCAGAGCGACGAAAGAGGCGATATGAAATGAAAATAAAGTTATTAAAGTAAATAAATACAAAATAAATAAATTAGTGCTACAGTGGAAAGAACTAGAGCACAATAAATATAGATAAATAAAAAATTTAAATTAACAGCTTAATTATGAAGAAATAGACGAATATAAATATATCTATGTAAACAGGAAAATGAATATGATAGAATCTATGTAAATGTGAAGAAAAATAAATTAATAAAAGTCGACAGAGCGGACATTAATGGATTAATGGTTGTATATAAAAGAAAAGGAAAGACAAAGTTCGTAAAAAATTAATTTTAGAAAAAATTGGCGTATTACCTAGTAGCCCTCAAGCCCGGGCATGAGTACTGATGATTTTACATAACGTAATATTATAGTTAGTTTTTGTAATCCATACCCGCACTTTATCTACGAAGTCATACCAAAGCGCTCTTTCCTCATTCAGGTGGACATGATCCCGCCAAACTCCTAAAGTTTGCCAACCTACTAAGGTGAGGAGGGCCTTTAACGAGTACCTGACTTTGCAGAGGCTCGGAGCCATCGCTTATCATCCCATCCGAAGGACGACGTTCATCTCCCAGATAAAAAAAACCTAAGGACCTCTTTTAGATACTTATGATAGGAGTACTCGAAGAGTCTACAGTTGCTAAATTGTAAAAACCAAAAAATAATTAGAAACATTTTACAGCTGTATAAATTATATAATTATATAAACTCAGAATCTTCTTGTAGAAACCTAAAGTGATATTAAGATGGAAGACAGCAACATCCATCCAGTATGAAGAAAAGTAGTTCCATAAAATTAAATTAGATGCTAACTTAATCAGTAAATTAACTTTCAAATTAAGTAAAACTAAAATTATATTACCTTAAAACATCAAGTGAATTAACATATAAAACAATGCAAATGTTGTTCACTGCTGAAAAAATAAGAATTTGATGAAAATGAGTGAAAAAAGTTTAACAATAAGAACAGCAAATAAATTATAGGTTAGTTGGCATTTTTGTATGTGATTAAATGAAATATATATTTGTATGAATATTATACGAAATTATTTTTGTTAACTGTATGAATAACATTTTTAATATTGATAGTGGGAGTACTTCTCGAAACGTTGTAAAAAACAAAAAATAAATGGGAGAATTTTAGAGCTGTGGAAAATATATACATATGTATATAAATTCAGAGAGGGCGCCGGTAGCTCAGTGGTATGCGTGCTTGACTTCTGAGCTCAAGGTCGTGGGTTCGTAGCCCGACCGAGGCCCTTAGTTTATTTTATCTGGGAGGTAAAATAAACTTAAGCACGCCGTCCTTCGGATGGGACGTTAAGCGATGGTCCCGAGCCTGTACGATGTCAGGTACTCGTTAAAGACCCCTACCCTAGATGAATAAAAATTTAGGGTAGGCAAAATTTAGGACTCCCACAGTAGAGTCGGGCTCATGTCCACCAGAGTGACGAAAGAGCGCTCTGGTAGTAGGCGATATGACCTCGTAGTTAAAGCCCGGGCATGAGTCATAAAACCTAACCTAACCTAACCTATAAATTCAGAACCTCTTTAGACAACCAAAAGTAATAGTAAAATATGAGGTCTATGAAGAAGTCGGTATGACATTACCAAAACTAAGTCTTCAGAGAGATGGAACGAACTTTGTTTGTACTTAAGAGATCTCAATTCAAACATATCGATACATTCATTCTAAATACAATTCGCTTTAAGCAACGAAAGACCAGAATAGACGTGGGTTGAACAACTCCCCATTGGTGAACTTCACATAGGTGAATCTACGCCCTCGCCCCCACAACGTTGAGGTCATGAGAGCAAGAGTATCGTTTTGCCCCACAATAATCTTCTGAAAATATATACAAACAATTAAAAAAAGAAAAAAATAATAATTGAAAAGGAAAAATAATTGAGACCAAAGGAAAGGCAATTTTTAAGATACCTATGTTATTTTTAATTTTTATTTATATTATTTTATAAATTATATTTATACATATTAATTACCTATTTTCTTTAATAATTTATTGTTTTACTGGAGGAATTTAGTGGATGT
Organism: Aradus depressus; assembly: GCA_963662175.1. Lineage (NCBI taxonomy): Eukaryota > Metazoa > Arthropoda > Insecta > Hemiptera > Aradidae > Aradus > Aradus depressus. Next base: position 37,865,018 of record OY759214.1, read on the forward strand.
GCAAAAATAAGTCCTCACCACTGATATAAGCCCCTTATCCACACTAGTTGTACAATATACTATTAAATTCTAATTATGGTTTTATAATAATTATTATGTAGTATTATTTTTATTTAAAACAGCTAGATTTTTTTATTTGGCAGAAAGGGTATGATCATTGGGGGAGGGGGGGGGGGGAGGGGGGAATTGGTACGATTGAGTTCCCCCAAAAGAAAAATGATCTTTCTACGTCTATGATTCCTTGTAATCCCCCTAAACAACCTTAAACAGGCGGCTCACATGAAAACTTCACATTAAGACATGATTCAAACAAGCATACCCTTGTCTGAAACACCTAAATTCATTGATTAAACACGACATGCCACTCAAATACACTAAGTTTACAAGTCTTCTACTCTACTTCTTACGTTGCTGCTTCTGTCTACGCTAACATACACTGGCCTAATATAGTTGTGGGCCAGTTCTTCATTCATAAAGTTCTACTGGCGAATCTGAGAGTTTCTCAGGTTGCAGCCCAACGAGATCTCCAAAGGAAAGAGAAGAAAGTCAATCAACGATTCGGGGGGGTTGCCTACACTTTCTGGGTCATGCAAGCCACGAGATGCTCATTGACGTTCATACGGAGTCATCGAGAGCGCATTTGAGAAGGTCTCTGGATACACACGAGAGATGGATGATTGAGTCAAAACGTGTGTGTGGTCGCAGCACAAAGTTCCACTGGCCCGTACCCTTCTAGACTGTCCTACGTCAAAGACAGCGGCAGGTCGTCCACACGAAACCATCTAAATAGGTGCGGGGCCGCGGCCTATTATACCCAACCTACATAGGGGCACTGATAAAGCACTCATTTAAATACCATTGTCCTCGTTATCAAGTAGCGTTGTGGCTACGATCCCACAATTAAACGGATTTCTAATTGTGATTGCGACTTTTATTAATTTAATATAAAATAATTTCATTACTATAAGAATCTAAAACAAGTATCTAGATATTTTCTTTGAAACTTAATTGAAAACGCCAGTTTTTTATTACTGAAACAAAAAAAGTGCTTTAATGAGAGCAAACATTTGAATGGCTCAAACAGACTGCCACCACACCAATTTAGGATCCGACACAAGCAGTCAACCACAAACCAACATCAAAGAATTAGGAGAGAGTTGAAGTGAAGGGAACATTCAGCGCTAGCCTGGCAGTACAGGACTTCATAGCCTCTCTTTGACATGGCCGACTAGACATACTACTGGCTATATGAAAGTAATGAGGGGCCTCAGCGGTATTTTTTTGTTTCATAAAATCATATTTTAAAGTTCATTTCTATGCGTTATGATTTAAACATTATTTAGTTGACATTCTTCGGGGCTCTATAACATTTGTCGTATTGATCTTACCTCAAATCTGAGGACCTATAAGCTATTGGAAATTCCATGAAGGACATTTTTGGTAAGAACTCATTTTTCTAAAGGACTACCGTTTCCGGGTAAATCAACATGTGTTTCAAATATCATAAATATAAGCGGTATCATTTAAAATGTGCT